>OY757943.1:58758109-58923109 GCA_963585895.1 Sepioteuthis lessoniana
AGTCTTCAAATACATGTATAGAATACCTGTACGATGTATAATATATTGAATGCAAATTAATACCTGTACCATGTATAATATATTGAATGCAAATTAATACCTGTACCATGTATAATATATTGAATGCAAATTAATACCTGTACCATGTATAATATATTGAATGCAAAATTAATACCTGTACCATGTATAATATATTGAATGCAAATTAATACCTGTACCATGTATAATATATTGAATGCAAATTAATACCTGTACCATGTATAATATATTGAATGCAAATTAATACCTGTACCATGCATAATATATTGAATGCAAATTAATACCTGTACCATGCATAATATATTGAATGCAAATTAATACCTGTACCATGCATAATATATTGAATGCAAATTAATACCTGTACCATGTATAATATATTGAATGCAAATTAATACCTGTACCATGTATAATATATTGAATGCAAAATTAATACCAGTACCATGGATAATATATTGAATGCAAATTAATACCTGTACCATGTATAATATATTGAATGCAAAATTAATACCTGTACCATGTATAATATATTGAATGCAAATTAATACCTGTACCATGTATAATATATTGAATGCAAATTAATACCTGTACCATGTATAATATATTGAATGCAAATTAATACCTGTACTATGTATAATATATTGAATGCAAAATTAATACCTGTACCATGTATAATATATTGAATGCAAAATTAATACCTGTACCATGTATAATATATTGAATGCAAATTAATACCTGTACTATGTATAATATATTGAATGCAAATTAATACCTGTACCATGTATAATATATTGAATGCAAAATTAATACCTGTACCATGTATAATATATTGAATGCAAATTAATACCTGTACCATGTATAATATATTGAATGCAAATTAATACCTGTATCATATATAATATATTGAATGCAAATTAATACCTGTACCATGTATAATATATTGAAGGCAAAATTAATACCTGTACCATGTATAATATATTGAATGCAAATTAATACCACTACCATGTATAATATATTGAATGCAAAATTAATACCTGTACCATGTATAATATATTGAATGCAAAATTAATACCTGTACCATGTATAATATATTGAATGCAAATTAATACCTGTACCATGTATAATATATTGAAGGCAAAATTAATACCTGTACCATGTATAATATATTGAATGCAAAATTAATACCTGTAACATGCATAACATATTGAATGCAAAATTAATACCTGTACCATGTATAATATATTGAATGCAAATTAATACCTGTACCATGTATAATATATTGAATGCAAATTAATACCTGTACCATGTATAATATATTGAATGCAAAATTAATACCTGTACCATGTATAATATATTGAATGCAAATTAATACCTGTACCATGTATAATATATTGAATGCAAATTAATACCTGTACTATGTATAATATATTGAATGCAAAATTAATACCTGTACCATGTATAATATATTGAATGCAAAATTAATACCTGTACCATGTATAATATATTGAATGCAAATTAATACCTGTACTATGTATAATATATTGAATGCAAATTAATACCTGTACCATGTATAATATATTGAATGCAAAATTAATACCTGTACCATGTATAATATATTGAATGCAAATTAATACCTGTACCATGTATAATATATTGAATGCAAATTAATACCTGTATCATATATAATATATTGAATGCAAATTAATACCTGTACCATGTATAATATATTGAATGCAAATTAATACCTGTGCCATGTATAATATATTGAATGCAAGATTAATACATGTACCATGCATAATATATTGAATGCAAAATTAATACCTGTACCATGTATAATATATTGAATGCAAAATTAATACCTGTACCATGTATAATATATTGAATGCAAAATTAATACCTGTACCATGGATAATATATTGAATGCAAAATTAATACCTGTACCATGTATAATATATTGAATGCAAATTAATACCTGTACCATGTATAATATATTGAATGCAAAATTAATACCTGTTCCATGTATAATATATTGAATGCAAAATTAATACCTGTACCATGTATAATATATTGAATGCAAATTAATACCAGTACCATGTATAATATATTGAATGCAAATTAATACAAGTACCATGTATAATATATTGAATGCAAATTAATACCTGTACCATGGATAATATATTGAATGCAAATTAATACCTGTACCATGTATAATATATTGAATGCAAAATTAATACCTGTACCATGCATAATATATTGAATGCAAAATTAATACCTGTACCATGTATAATATATTGAATGCAAATTAATAAAAAGAAGGCTGGTATAAAAATTAAGAAAGAAATAAAGAAGAGAGGTTCCCAAACTGAGGACCGCAGGCCGCATATGCATTTACAATACCATTACTGAATACTACAAAAAAAAAAAAAGAAAGAAAATAGAAGAAAAAATATCATAAAAACATAATGAAAAAAATATTCATCGTACATTTTTCTTTCACTCATGGGTAAAAAGTTTAACCTGTATATCCTGTTTCACTAATATCTTAAAAACATAAATCTTGTTTTTGAATATATTATCAGAATGGAAGTATAAAAACTTTTTTGAGGGGGTGGGGAGATTTACAAGTTGAAGAAAGGTAACAAAATTTGTTTAAGACGAAATGAAATGAATATCTGATTGATTGATTCTAAAGATTCAGTCAACCTGTCTAGGGTTATTTTATGCCTAGAGATTAAGGAAGTGTGTTCGTTGTACATATACATTAAAATTTTTGCATAGTCGTTTTTTGCACACTAATATACCATCAAGTATTCCTATCTAATGCAAATAATTTGCACACAATTATATGGTTTCAAGTATTCCTATCTAATACTAATAATTATATGGTTTCAAGTAATTGTTTTTATCAAATAGCAATCATTTGTTGTCTAAATTTCTGAAATGAAGCTTGAAGATCTTTTTTATCATTAATGGTTTTCGGACTATTGTCTTCATCTTTATTATTATTATTATTATTTCCACAACGTTTCGGCCGATATGCCCTCCGGCTTTCTTTAGGTGTTTGTCGAACTCAGGAACCGTCACGGAACTTTGAACTACGTCCTTTATTGAATCTACGGGGGTCGCCATAACCGGGTACAAGTGTTAAGTATTCACAGTCAGGATTGAACCTGCAACCTCCAGATGTACTCTATGTGTCCAGGACACATGCTCCAGATTGTCAAGAAGAGATGCTCCAGGTGTCGAGAAGAGCCATAGAGTACATGCTCCAGATGTCGAGAAGATGAAAGACAACCCGAGAAGATGAATACAACCAGAGAATAATATCAAGAAGAGCCCAACCAGAGAATAATATCAAGAAGAGCCCGAGAAGATGAATACAACCAGAGAATAATATCAAGAAGAGCCCAACCAGAGAATAATATCAAGAAGAGCCCAAAAGAGTACATGCCTCAAGATGTCGAGATAAGATGTTCCAGATGTCGAGAAGAGATGTTCTAGAGTATATGCTCCAGATGTCGAGAAAAGATACTCCAGAAGAGCCCAGATGCCGAGAAGAGGATGACAACCCATGTTCTTCTCGACATGTGGAGCATCTGGAACATCTGGAATACATCTAGAGTACATGCTCCAGAGGTCAAGAAAAGATGCTCCAGATGTCTAGAACCCTAGATGCTCCAGATGCCGTGAAGAAGATGTTCCAGATGTCGATATGTACTCTTGGGCTCCAGATGTTCCAGATGTACTCTTGGGCTCTTTTTGACATCTGGAGCATAACATTATATTGGGTTGTCTTCATCTTCTCAGGTTGTCTTCATCTGCTCGGCATCTAGGTATATGCTCTTCTCCAGATGTCGAGAAGAGCCCTAGAGTTATGCTCCAGATGTCAAAAAGAGCCCAGGAGTACATCCTCCAGATGTCGAGATAAGATGTTCCAGATGTCGAGAAGAGATGCTCCACATGTCGAGAAAAGCCCAGATGTCGAGAAGAGATGTTCCAGATGTCGAGAGGAGTTCCAGATGTCTGTCGTTCTGTTGAATGCGACGAGGAAAGTCATGCACATTCCTCCGAGGTAATCGGAAGCTCAGATGGTGGGGAGGAATCTGTTGCTCTACAATCGTGAAGTGTCATGAGCTTCAAAGTTGTTGACCGACTTGAAAATGTGCTTCCAATTTGGAAATACGATGTATCTTGTTAGAACAATCTTGAAAGATTTAGTTTCGAACTATGTTTTCTGCTTCATTGTTCAAGGAATGATTTCACAATATTTTGTTATTTATGTCAAAATTTCCAATCAAAAACCTGAAAAGATAAAGAGAATAAAGTCAATAGAAAAAATGTGAGAAGCTGCTGTTTTGTTTCATCAATTGCAAAACACCCAGAAAAATTCGTGTCGATTACGAATAATTTTGGAATTGATCTATTTGACTTAAAAACAGAATGCTAACAGGAACTACAGCTCCTGTTTAGAGTGTCATGGGGGGTGGTCCTGGTTTGACAATAAAAAACCCCCATGAAATGCAGTTTGTGTCATACCCAAGACACAGGGTTGGGGTGGTCTTATCCCTTTAATCTCCCCTAACACGATGATGAAGTGAGTATAGAGGTATAACTTATATACTCACTCCATCACCATGTAAGCTTTGGGGCACCCAAACGAAAAAATGGAAAAGACAAATCTGATAATGCCAGATATTTCTTGAAACATCTTAATCTGATTTTCCATATTGTCTTTTGTGTTCGAGGTATGACACTAGATTGTATCAGATTGTGAGGGGCCATTTCCGGAGTTCCGGGAAATCTTATCTTCCATATTGTCTTTTGTGTTCTAGGTATGACACTAGATTGTATCTGATGGTGAGATGCCATTTCTGGAGTTCCGGGAAATCTGATCTTCCATATTGTCTTTTGTGTTCTAGGCATGAAACTAGATTGTATCTGATTGTGAGGGGCCATTTCTGGAGTTCCGGGAAATCTGATCTTCCATATTGTCTTTTGTGTTCTAGGCATGAAACTAGATTGTATCTGATTGTGAGGGGCCATTTCTGGAGTTCCGGGAAATCTGATTTTCCATATTGTCTTTTGTGTTCTCGGTATGACACTAGATTGTATCTGATGGTGAGATGCCATTTCTGGAGTTCCGGGAAATCTTATTTTCCATATTGTCTTTTGTGTTCTAGGCATGACACTAGATTGTATCTGATGGTGAGATGCCATTTCTGGAGTTCAGGGAAATCTGATTTTCCATATTGTCTTTTGTGTTCTAGGCATGACACTAGATTGTATCTGATGGTGAGATGCCATTTCTGGAGTTCTGGGAAATCTTATTTTCCATATTGTCTTTTGTGTTCTAGGCATGACACTAGATTGTATCTGATGGTGAGATGCCATTTCTGGAGTTCAGGGAAATCTGATTTTCCATATTGTCTTTTGTGTTCTAGGCATGACACTAGATTGTATCTGATGGTGAGATGCCATTTCTGGAGTTCCGGGAAATCTGATCTTCCATATTGTCTTTTGTGTTCTAGGCATGACACTAGATTGTATCTGATGGTGAGGGGTCATTTCTGGAGTTCCGGGAAATCTGATCTTCCATATTGTCTTTTGTGTTCTAGGTATGACACTAGATTGTATCTGATGGTGAGGGGTCATTTCTGGAGTTCCGGGAAATCTGATCTTCCATATTGTCTTTTGTGTTCTAGGTATGACACTAGATTGTATCTGATGGTGAGGGGTCATTTCTGGAGTTCCGGGAAATCTGATCTTCCATATTGTCTTTTGTGATCTAGGCATGACACTAGATTGTATCTGATGGTGAGGGGTCATTTCTGGAGTTCTGGGAAATCTGATCTTCCATATTGTCTTTTGTGTTCTAGGCATGACACTAGATTGTATCTGATGGTGAGGGGCCATTTCTGGAGTTCCGGGAAATCTGATCTTCCATATTGTCTTTGTTGTGTTCTAGGCATGACACTAGATTGTATCTGATGGTGAGATGCCATTTCTGGAGTTCAGGGAAATCTGATTTTCCATATTGTCTTTTGTGTTCTAGGCATGACACTAGATTGTATCTGATGGTGAGATGCCATTTCTGGAGTTCCGGGAAATCTGATCTTCCATATTGTCTGTTGTGTTCTAGGCATGAAACTAGATTGTATCCGATGGTGAGATGCCATTTCTGGTGTTCAGGGAAATCTGATTTTCCATATTGTCTTTTGTGTTCTAGGCATGACACTAGATTGTATCTGATGGTGAGATGCCATTTCTGGAGTTCCGGGAAATCTAATTTTCCATTTTTTTCCTTTTTCGTCGTGCTGAGTTATGTTGCATATGAATTATTTTATTCTAATAAAAAAAAATTATATCCAATAAAATTCATGTACAATAAAATTCTGGAAGTCATGTAACTGTATGCAAATTATAAGTATCAAATTTTGGCATTATATAACCCATAATCAGATGATATGCCGTTAAACATATAAACTAAACTAAAGTTAACTGAACTAAACCAAATAACAGTAGTAAGTAACGTTGGCGACTTCAGTCGAGGGTGACCCGAAAGCTTCCTTTTCAAGTGCTACTACACCGAGGTGTAGGGTAGGGCGCTACTCCATCCCTAGATTGCTCCACTTTACCCTTGATCCTTGCCTTATAACGCTGAGTTTTAAGCAAGGCGGAATCAAGTACCATTTTTTAAAGTCTTTGGTAAGACTCGACCTGGGATTGAACTCCAGTCTCCCAGATCATTGACGAACACTCTACTCATAAGGCGAATGAAATAAAATAAAAAATTCCAGCATTAAATAACCTTAAGGATTTGATATGCCGTTAAATGAATGAAGCAAATGAAACGAGCTTAGACTGCTTGGTAATGGCCCTCCCCGATTTTCCTGATTCGTTGCCTCAAGTGTGTGAATATCTTTTCTTTTTTTCCTGCATGTTTTTATTCTTACCCTCGTTTACTCATTAATAAAAAACGAAAAAAAAACAGAAAGAAAAAAAAAACTGTTGTATATTCCAACACAATCTTCCGACCACCACTTTTTGGCTGATCATGGTAAATGAGAAAGAAAAAAGCAAATTCAAGATAGCTGTCTCCGAAACAGAAGCAAATGACAGATTAAGAAAAGAAAAAAGAAAAGAAAAAAGAAAAAAAAGAGGAGAGAGTGAAAGTAATAGTGACAGATGAAGGAGACATGCAGATATTTCCTAAGAAGTTTCTTTTTTATTTCCCTACCACGTGACCGAATATAAAAACAAAAAAACCCCCTAAACCTAAAAAACATTTGCTGTGTTTAAAGATCTCTTTGAAGACTTACATAAATAAGTGTTAAGCATCATTTATTACGCAAATTAACTGAAGCGCTAATCCTTTATCTATATCCACCCCAATATATAAGCTCTATCGTCACATGTAAATACACAAACATACATATATACACACACACACATATATATATACATATATTTACATTGAGAGATGCAGACACATTCACAAAGACACACACGTGTGTATGAGACAAGATGTAATGTTATCGGCCCAACCAAGAAGGTACTATATTTTTCTTTTTACGAACACACACACACACAGAGTTATATATATATATATATAAACTCTAATTTACATCGTCCCATAAAAATACACACACATACATATATACATACACACATATATACATATATTCACACTGAGAGACGCAGACACATTCACAGAGGCACACACGTGTGTATGAGACACTCTGTGATGTTATCGGCCCAAACAAGAAGGTACTATATTTTTCTTTTTATGCACACACACACACAGTTTATATATATATATATATATATATATATATATATATATATATATTGTTGTATAGTGGTAAGGTAACGATACACAGTGAAACTGTGTTAATTATTTATTAACTCAGGTGGTACAGTTCGACTAGTATTATTATAAGTCTCTCACTGTAGGTGTTACGACCAAAGTTGGTCTTCTACTGAGCGACGTCCTTTAGAGCTCTTCTGTCTTTGCTTCTGCTTCTGTCTTCTGTCTGACATGTTCTTTTATACTTCTTCGATACCGGAAGTCACGTGGTACGAGCCACTATAAAACAATAACATATATGTATTTAATAGATCCTTCCACCACGGGTTGATGGCGACACAAGGTTAATATTAAAGTGACGTTCATGTGCTTTGCATTCAGAATTGTTCTTCTCCTAGACTGGTTGCCTAACCAAGGCTAAAAACCTCTGTCTGCTCTCCTATTAATCCATAGCTGGGAGAAAAGCGGGAAATGAAACGCAAACAACTAAGTACCCCACAAAAATTCTGGTACTAGGAAATTTTCTTCAATAGATCCATCAATGAACGAATCAGGCGTTTTCCGGGTCTTTCCGATTATTTTGCGAAATCCAACAGAAGCTCGATTTTTGTCAAATACTCCTTTGTTTAAGGAAGCTTATTTCACACTTTTAGTTCATGCAATTTCAGATTAGTATTGATATAAGTGACAAAACACTTAACAAGTGGGTCGCCTCCGATAGTGCAAACTTGGTAAAATCTGCCTCACAGTGTGGTGTTCCCAGTGTCCAAGTATATAAAACGCTATTTGCATTCACACACAGACATATATATATATATATATATATATATATATATATATATATATATATATATATTGTCATCCACAGACAGACTGTTTCGTTCTATCAGAACTCTTCAGTGTGGCTTGACACGCAAGACACTCGATGCCGGAATCGAAACCCATCCAACTTTACGTTAGACTAAATCTCAGACCGCTCCGCCAACAAGTGTACCACGTTGGCTAAGGGAATTTTAAAGGTGTTTATGTAGCAACAGCAGCAGCAGCGTCCGTTTGCTTACATTTTTATACCCTATCGGCTACCAGAGTGCTCAATTTTTTCGAAGAGCTTTGCATTATGCGAGCGGCGGCCGAAAATTCCTTCACCAGAGTGCTCAACCCCCATGGGGGAGCGTATATATTGTCATCCACAGACAGACTGTTTCGTTCTATATATATAATTCCCGAGCTAATGTGGCTCGCTTGATGGCTGAGCGGAATGATACTAAGTCAAACGTAAAGATGGGCGGGTTTCGATCCCAGCTTCAAGCGTCTTACGTGTCTAGCCACACTGAAGAGTTGTAATACATCGAAACAGTCTGTCTGTTGATGACAATATATATATATATATATAGTTTTGAATGAAATATGAGGAATGAACAAGAAAAAGACAATATGAAAATTCCCGGAGGTGTAATGGCTAAATTAGTGGACTGCGGCCTCGAACGAAGCAAGTTTAACCCCCACTTAAGCATTTACTCACTTTTGGACTAATACTCTTGTGAAAGGCATGAACACCTTATCCTTCAAACAATGGATTAAATGGTGCCACTACTGTTCTTCTACATGCATGTTTTTGGTAATAAGTAACCTATGAAGGTTGATATGCCATTAAAATCCAAATAATTTCTATAACCAAAAACAAATCGAAAGTAACGGAAACTATGTAAACTGTTTAGTTTTATCATTCAAATGTATCACCATGGAAAGAGACAAATTTCGACCTTTTGTTGTATTTCATTGTATTTCTTGATTATGTAAACTTCGTTAATGAATATTCGCTTTTGTTGATAAAAGTAAAATCCTTTGCATTTTGGTAACACATGTTTTGAGAAACTCTTGGAAAATGCACACACACACAAACACACACACACACACACACACACACACACACACACACATATATATATATATATATGTGTGTGTGTGTATAAAACATGTACGAAAATATATATCTATAGATATATATGAAAACATATATATAAGAAGGAAAATACACACACATACACACACAAAAACACATATACATATACATATGTATAAAATATGTACAAAATATATATATGTATAGATATCTATGAAAATATAAGAGGGAAAATCACACACATACACAGACACATATGAATATATGAAAACACACACACACACAAAAATATATATATATATATGTGTGTGTGTGTGTGTGTGTGTGTGTGTGTGTGTGTGTGTGTGTGTGTGTGTATTGGTCTAGTGGGTAGAGTGTTCGTTAGTGGCCTCAGAGACTGGAGATCAATCCCAGTTCGAATCATACCAAAAGCTTAAAAATTGGTACTTGATGCCACCTTGCTTAATACTCAACATTAAAATGGATCAGAGAAGAAACGATACACAAGGCCTTTCATCCGAGCGATGACATATGTGTCAAGAAAAGAAAGAGGATAAGGACTCGCCAGCGTTGAAGATGGTATCGATACATCGATACGATGACTCGATGACTACATAAAAAGATCAAAGAAAGACTGATTACAGCGACTAGAAACAATACAAGCAACACAATAATCAAGAGACCAATAATAACATTGATACAGAAATTGAAAGAAAAACAAACAGTCGAAATCTCACACGAAAAGACTTGGACATGGTTAAAAAAAAGGGGATCTTTTCTAATAGCAACACAAAACAATGCTATAAGGACCAATTCTGTCAATGCAAAAATAGATTAAACGCAACAGAATTGCAAATGTTGGTCATTTGGTGAGAGACTAAACGTTCAATCACATTATAATCGAATGCAGCAAATTAGCGCAAAAAGCATATAAGAGTAGACACGACTGGTAGGGAAGGTGATCCACTGGGAATTGTGCAAGAAATTGAAATGTCACGAAACAAACACGTAGTATATGCACAACACAGAATCCGTTTTGGAGAATGAAATGCACAAAGTTCTTTGGGATTTTAGTACACAAGCAAATCACCAAATCCCGGCCAGATGACTATCAAAGTCTTCGTGATAGTCTACAAAAAAAGGAGACCCTGCTTTTCACCAAGTGAAAATAAAAGAAAGCGAAAAGAAAGATAAGTACTTAGACCTTGCTAGAGAACTAAAAAACGATTGAACATGAAGGTGACAGTGGTACCAATTGTAATTGGTGCGGTAGGGGTTGAAAGGCTAAGAAATCAAAGGACAAGTAGAGACCATCAAGACTACAGCATTATCAAATTCGGCCTAGAGTACTGAGAAGAGTCCTGAAGACTTGACAACACTTCCTGTCCCTCAAACTCCAGTTAAAATTAATGTGAAAAGAATGAAATATTAATAATGTTTCTTCTAATGTTTAATTATTTCATAAATTATTTCATTAATTCTTTAACTTTTTTTATGCATAACCCTTCCCCCAAAAATGCATTAACATTAAACATTAATCAAAACATTAATTGAATTATCCTTCTTAGAATTAATTTTGCCCAGTCGGCTGGGGCTGTAAAAAACACTAACTGCACCTCTGCAGAGGGGTAAGACCCCCCCCCCAATGAGTGTCCTAGATATGACACTAAACAGTCTGATGGTAAGGTCACAGTAATGCCGGGGCTTTGGGAAATGTGGAGCAACCCTTCATTGCCATTGCTTCCAGGTCCACTCTGGCCCGGCGTGGTAGCACCTGATAGGGCCCTATCTGTGGGTTAAATAGAACTAACAGCAT
This sequence comes from Sepioteuthis lessoniana, assembly GCA_963585895.1. NCBI lineage: Eukaryota > Metazoa > Mollusca > Cephalopoda > Myopsida > Loliginidae > Sepioteuthis > Sepioteuthis lessoniana. The sequence goes on from OY757943.1 coordinate 58,769,672, forward strand.
ACTTATGCTAAACTGAATTGTTTGATTAAACTGAATAGCTTGAAATAGAAATGTTTTTGACAATCAAACCGTACTTATATTTAAACTGCGTCCTTATGTTAAACTGAATTATTTGAAATAGAACTGTTTTTGACATTGAAACGGTATTTACACTAAACTGAATTGTTTAACATAGAACTGTTTTGAATGTTAACAGTGTGTAAACAAAATCTGTACTTATACTAAACTGAATTAGCTGAATTAGAACTGTTTGACTAAACTGAATAGCTAGAAATGTTTTTCACAATCAAAATGTACTTACATTTAAACTGCTTATGCTAAACTGAATTGTTTGAAATTGAACTGTTTTTGACATTGAAACTATACTTACACTAAACTGAATTGTTATATATAACTGCTTGAATAGTTTGAAATGGAAATGTTTTTGACAATTAAACTGTGTACTCGTGCTAAACTGAATTGTTTTAAATAGAACTGATTATTTACATAAGAATAGATTTGGCGTTAAATAACCAACAAAGGTTGATATGCCATAAAACCCAACAAACCAACCACCAACCAACCAACCAACTATCAAAATTAATTTTATATTGAATTTATATCTTTATTATGAATGAATATTAATTTATCAAGGGCGTGTCATCGTGGTGTAATGGTTAACATGCTTGACTGCGGAATCGTACGTGCACTTTCGAACAAATACCCATGGGAAAGTAAGAACTCCCTCATCCTCCCAGCTATGGGTTAAATAACTTCACTGCTGTTCTTCTAAGATATATTTGGCATTAAATAACCCACGAAGTTTGATATACCATTAAACGAAGAAACCGGAACCTAATTTATCAAATAAATAGATTAAATGCAAAACTGAATTGTTTGATATAGAAATGTTTTGACATTTAAACTGCGTTATTATGCTAAACTGAATTGTTTGAAATAGAACTGTTTTAACATTTAACTGTGTGTAAACGAAATCTATACTTATACTAAACTAAATTGGCTGAATTAGATCTGTTTGACGAAACTGAATAGCTTGAAATAGAAATTTTTTTGACAATTAAACTGCTAAACTCTAATTGCTTGAAATAAAACTGTTTATTTGTATAAGAATGGATTTGGTATTAAATAACCTATAAAGGTTGATATGCCATAAAACCCAAATAAACAAACTAATAAATCAAAATAATTTACAAGTGATTAACTTAAATTATATTGTATCGTAATTTTTTAATACTTGATTATTTAAATTTATAAAGCAACAATGTTATTTCATAATGTTTTTTATTTCTTATAAAGAATATAAGTCCTCAAATAAATCGTTTGTTTAAAAATTTGTTATAAAACCTTTGAAGGATTAAAATTTAACAATTTTAACTTCAGGTCTAAATATTGTTTTACTGTTATTGATAGTTTCCATATGTGAAATACTTACAGACGATAAATAAACGGTTTACTTTTTGCATTAAAAAATTCATTAAAATCGATAATTATTTTTCATTAAAATCCAAATTTTTTAAAATTTAATTTTTATGTTTATTATCTATTCATTCATTAAACCTTTGAAACTTCTAACCTGAAACAAATCTGAAAATTTAACGAAATTTTATTAAATATATTTATGATGTAATTATTTGGTAGAGTTTCATAGACAGCATCATTTTATCGTTTGAATTTTTTTACAAATATTTTTCAATGACTAATAATCTCTAACTTTTACTTGACTTAAAAAAGCACTAACAGTACTTTATACACTATATTCAGAATATTATTTTCTTTTCTGTCCGCCATTGATAATATGAACAATGGTCATCATAAAAAAACGTAAAAATTATTCTTTATATATCTTTATTACTTTTTTAATAAACAGTGATAAAATATTGAATCGAATAAAATTAGAAATGAAATTGTTTAAAATTTTAATTAATATTGTCCGTCCTACACTTGTTATAAAACTTTTTACTTTTACCAGACATACCTTTTTATTGTTGAATTTGTTTGAAGTTTGAATCAACGTATAATATTTTTTTTCCTCCATGTGATCATATATTTTTAGTGTAGGGTCGATAAATACGTCGATCCTACAGACTGTCGAAAAATCAGAGATTGACGACAAACTAGGCAACGATGACACAGAAAAGAGTAAATTCGAAGAGCCAACCTCTTATTTGGTAAATAGATAACAATAAAATTAGTTGTTCGATCAAGATGCAGTCAGAGTTGCCGTCTGCAACTGGTCTGTTGCATGTCTGCAAATGTAGATGCTGGGCAAGTGATCCGGGAACTGTTTACTGATGCAGGAACTGGTCTATAAGTGTCTGCAGCTTGTTGATGTTGGTATCTGCTGCTTGGTAGAGCAAGGAACTGCTACTTGGTGATGCAGGTGCCTGCTGCTTGGGGATGCTCATGTCTGCAGTATGATGGTATAGGAACTGGGTGATGTTCAAGCGGTACTGCAGGATTCTGCTGCAGTCTAGCTTACTGCATCGGCGTCGTTTCGATGTATCAGCAGACGGCTGTAAGCAAGTAGACCAGAGGTGACCCGCAAAAGTCTTTCTGAAATAGATCTTAAAAGAGCTTGTTGAAACTTTCGGAAATTAGCTCTAAAAAGAGTATTTTGGGTGAGAGAAAGCAGGGATGATTGGTTGGTTTCTGCGTCGTCTGCTGGCCGAAGTCAGGTTTGGCCTGTGGCTGTGCGTTGTCGACAACTGCTGCTGCCAAGACCTTGGTCGGAGTGCTATGACCGAGGAGATACGTATATCTTCCTCTCCTCTACGGTTGTCTTAGCAGCCAAATGTGTCTTTGGTTGTGGACTGCTGCATTTATATAGAAGTAACAGGCTGCTTAATTTATGGTTTGACAGAAGAATAATCTGTGTTATCTCGAGCAAGAAGTTTCTTTTTTAAATATGAATGATGTTGGTTGGTTAGTTGTTTTGTTTTACGGCATATCAACCTTTCTCGGGTCCTTTTGCGTCGAATTAAGTCATTTTGATAAATGTTTCAAACGATTCAGTTTAACAAAAGTACAGTTTTTTTGTTTATACAGTTCCCCGTCAAAACAGTTCGATTTCAAACAATTCAATTTAGCATAAGTAGGCAGGTTAAACACTCAGTTAAATGAAAAAACAGTTTATTTTAAACAATTCTATTTTGCGTAACTACTCAATTTAGTTCTATTTGGTCCATAGGTAGGAACCTATCAGGTGCTACCACTCCAGGTCAGAGTAGACCTGGGAGCGATGGCAATGAATATGTACTCCGCATTCCCAAAACTCCGTCATTACTGAAGCCTCATCATCAGATTGAATAGTGTCATATACAGGACACTCATTGGGAGAGTCTTACCCCTCTGATGCAATCAGTGTATTCTGCTGTTCCTGCCAACTAGACCAAGATTTGAGTTATAATGAAATACATCATTATACTGGCAAGTGGAGCTTGTTTTATTCTGCATTCATGAGGTAGTGTTCTATATGTTCTGCAGAATTAATTTTTTTGAAAATAGCTTTCGTGTTGGCAACAGAAAATTCCACTCGATTCATAGGCATGACGTCGTTGTTAGCAGACGTCATGGACAACTTTACGTTTTTTTAAACGAGGATTTTTAGGTTTGAGTAGCAAGTATTCTACGATATTTTCTACCATTTTGGAAAAGAGAAGGAATAGTTATGTGGTCCCAGATCCTTTAATGCACTTTGCCATTTTTGTTTTTATTTGGAGGAGTAATTTCTAATTTTGGAGAAGCAATATGGATCCTATTCTTTGAAGTGAATTCACGAAGGTTTTACGTCTATTTAGATTAGTAGTTTCTCATTTGGAGAACTTGTGTTGTCCCAGATTTTGAACTACACTCGCCTTTTACCAGCGTTTAGTGGAGTAGTATGTCATTTTTGGATAGGTTTTTCAGAAGGAAATATTTCTGAAGTTATAACTTCAAAGAAAAGGATATTATTTTCATTTTAAAAAAAAAGTTGCTTTTGCAAGTGAATTCCTGAGTCTTTGAGGGGCACAAAACTAAAGATTCCAATTTTGCGTCAACCAAGAACTGATTGCCAAAGTCCAGCGGCGGGAAAAAGAAAGAAGAAAAAGAAAAGAAGAGAAGAAGGAATAAAAAGGAAAAGCAATTTTTCTTTCGTTTTGTTTCTGTTTTCGTAAATGTTTTTACCTCTTTAACAAATTGTTTTATTCCAATTGTGAGAAAGTCGATTGATTTTTTATTACAAAATTTTTCTCAAATTGTGAGTGATACTGTTTCCTTGGAATTTTAGTGGAAATGAGTTCCTTTGGGTACACTCTTTTGTATACATTCTTTTTAAATTGTTACCAAGTGCAAAGGATTATTGAGCAATCACTTTTTTGGATTCATTGTATTAAATAAATTCTTTTAATTCAGCTGTATCTTTCTTTTTATATTTATTGGGTTAGGCTTTTATGGGTGTTAATGGTTAGTAGTTATTTCTTCTTTCAAACCCCAATATGTATTCTTTTCTTTCTCTGGTTGTGTCAGCTGAAATGTACAGAAGGAAGGAAAGACAAAGAGACGAGTAAAGCTATTAGGACTCAACTTCATTACTATGGAAATTCACAACTAAGTCTTGAAGGGAGAAAACCTCCCCGAGGAAAAAATGGCTGCCTTCCTAACCGAAGTCTGAGTTCTTTTACCCGATTTACTTTTTGGCACCAGGAAACTTTTTCCTTTTCCGAGCATATTCAGATTGTTCCTCCTGTCAGAGGCCTCCAGGGAGATTGTTATTTCTATTGTATGCATTTTATTTTAATTTTTTTCTTTTAATTATTTTATTGTTCCAATAAATTTATTTCTAAACTTTTTATAAGTACCTTTTCTTACTTATCATCAATTTTATGACATTATTTCTGTTGGGTATCACCTACCTTTTCAGCATAATGAGCTGTTCCATCTGCCATATATGGCAGTAGCGGAGATCAATCTGGGAATAAGCCTACGAGTCAGACCAGAAGAACCGTTCCTATTGTTGAAGTATATCATTACTCTATCACTAATCCTATGTTCTTATTACTAACAGTCTGACTCTTGTAATGCTCTTTCCTGTAAATATAACTATTTTCCCCACATATCGTGGTTTGTCTTATTATTATTACTACTTGTGTTTCACTAACCAGAACACAACAATTTCATGATTTGAAAAAAGAATATGTGAATATTACTGAAGTTAATTTAATACATAGACAATATATCTATTTGGTTAAATAGTGGCATTTTTTATTCTAATGAATATTGTCCATCGTTCAATAATTTTCTGACTTTTGAAATAATAAGATTTGTATATTACTAGTGTCAATTTGTTTTCATACTCAGGCAACGCCTGATATACCCGCAGGTTTTATATAAAATTCATATTTTTAAACCTCACCATATATAGATATAGATATATACGTATGACTCATGGACGTAATTTCTTGAAATTGTCCCTGTCTATCAACTAGATCCTTCTGATGAGATGACAGAAATAAAGATTATATCAAACCTGAAACTCCATAAGTATGCGGTGATGAACGTAGAAATTTGTATTTGTTATGTAAGCTACAACTTCACACACAATGACTGCTTTCATTGTCACGTGACTCCTCTTCTCCATGGAAACACCTGATCGACGCTTTGTCTTTTACTGCTTTTATTTTAAGATTAATAGATAACTAAACAAGTAAACCCAATTTTAATCTGCGTCTCTTCAAACCGTTGGCTTCTGAGACGAACAGCGTCAACGTAGACGTGGAGGAAGCTGTCATCAAAGCGATAGACAATCGCCTTACATGGATGTCTCATGATTCATAAGAGAATATTATCTTGAGGCTACTCCTCAACATCGTGAAAGAAAGCGCGGTGGATAGTTCTCTAACTGATGGTGCCTGACTCTCTCTCTCTCTCTCTCCTTCTTTAGTTTATTACATATTTTTTTTCTTTCATATCTAAATCAATATACAGTTCCTCTCAATAAAATAATGTCTCGTGAGACTTCACAATTGTATCGGTTCTAGTATTTCTATCTAATACTAATAATTTGTTTACAATTTCATGGTTTCAACTATTTTAAGCAATCATATTGTTTCAAGTATTCCTATCTGAATGGTTACAGTCGTAGGACAAAATGAACATGACGATCCGAGCTCAAATCATTTCACATAGAGCTAATATCCTTGGATAAGGTATGAATCCAAATATTCTCACTCCAACTATGGGTAAATAGTAGGTCAAACTAGTCTTTTTAAAGGAGAAGGAATTATGAATTCAAACCTGTTAAACTCTGTTTAAAAATTGGCCTTGTGTCGCATATTGCTCTTGAAGAATGGTTAGTGAATATATATACTAATGATTTGCATGCGATTATATGATCTGAAATAATAATAATAATAATAATAATAATAATAATAATAATAATAATTAGCACAGAAGGAGTATAAGACAAGACACGACAGGGAGGGCAAGGTGATCCACTGGGAGTTGTGTAAGAAATTTGAATTTGACCGTACGAACAAATGGTATATGCACAAACTAGCATATGTTCTAGAGAATGAGACACATAAACTCCAATGGGATTTTGAGATACAAACGGATCACCTTATCTCGGCCAGACCACCAAACCTTAATCAGAGCCCAACATGTCTTGCTCGTCTTACTTGGATGTTTGACTAGATAGGAGTTAAGTGGACGTACAGTTGCTATTTTGTTGGATGCGGCTTCCAGGATTTAATCAAAAGTGTACGCAGCATTCTTACGTAGTTTTCATTTCGCTTTTTCTCAGAATATTTCGTTAAAGTACAAGTGGTGCAGCCATACAGTAATACTGATATGTTGCCCGTGGTGTAGTGGTTATCGTCGTAGGAAATGGAAACGACGACACGAGTTCAAATCCTGGATCAGGCTAATTGCATTTCACATAGCACTAATACCCTTGGGAAAGGTATGAATCCAATTATTTTCCCTCCAGCTATGGGTAAATAGTAGGGCAGACTAGGTTCTACAGCCTTGGTTAGGCAACTAATCTAGGAGAAGGAAAACTCTGAATTAAAACCTGTTAAACTCCGCTTAAAAATTGACCTTGTGTCATATCCTGCCCGAGCGGAGGGGTTGGGTAAATATGCACACAGAAATACTGATATGGTCATAACTTTGAAAAACATCTATTTGAGCCTTAAGTCTTCCATTTTTAACGGTGACTTCTTCTAGGGCTCAGAAAATAGTCTTGCACCGACTAGCAAAATTTCTTGCTGGGGTCCTATATTTCAATGAAAGCTACTTCATAAAAATAGATTTCCCTGTATATTCGTTATGTTTCTGTTTAAGCTAATAATTTCTGAACAGCTGAATTTCGTGGTTGAGACTAAAGTATATTTGAAAAGTTCATGGTTTGTTTATGTCAGTGAAGACCTTTTCCCTTAGGAGAACATTTTGACTTTAAATGTCCTTCACATTATCCCCACTGCGTTTATTGAAATGTTCCATGAAATGTTTTCAGTCTTTTTATATTCGATTTGTTTACGCCAGGGCCAGGAGAAAACGAAGTCCATGTTGCTAGAAACTGATCAGATTGACATTTATTCAAAGTTTCACGCAATGATGGAAATCTTTTGTAAGAGTCGTTCTAATTGAATCCACCAAAAGGTCAATCGAAAGCTGCTAATGTTTGGGACATTTGATTGGTTGTATAATCCTGAAATTCGAGAGGTTTAAACAGTGCACACGAACCGATTGTAGTACGGACTTTTGCCGCTTTTCTTGTCCTTTATTAAGCTTTGCTGAGTTTAACTTGTACGTCTCAGGGTGACGACAGTTTCTGTTGTTAATAAATACAGGGTGGAACGATAAAATTGTCGCCCTAGAAAAGACGGCATGATTCCATTCCCGTTAAATGAAAACCGGTTTTCTTTTTTTGTTGCAGACCATCTACCAGTTGGCAAGTTGTGTACAAATCCCAAGAGCGATAGGCGCCTTCTCTCATGTCTGAAAGTGAATACAATGTTCAACGGGCGAGATCGGAGATGCACCGCTGTACAACTCATACTCTCTACCGATCCAAGTTATGACAACAGGACCATTGGCAGCACCCTCAAAATTCAAATCTGGATTGCCACGAATAACAGGGACGTGCCCAGGGTGAGGAAAACAAAGTTTCCGGCTACGGTTATGGTCTTTGGTGTAGTTTCAAGTGTGGGCCACATCATGCCATCTCACATCTTCGAAGTCGGCTTGAAAGTCAACACCAAAGTGTACCTGGATGTGCTGAAGAGTATGGTGATTCCCTAGTGCAATCAGGTGGCCAGTGGCAGACCCTGGGTGTGGCAGCAGGACACGGCGCCGGCCCACAAGTTCAAAGAGACCCAGGCTTGGCTTCAGAAGGAGTGCTACGACTTTGTACCCTTCTCTCACTGGAAAAGGCATGCTCCCAGTTCCGGATCCGTGTCGAGGCGGTGATTGAGGCCGAATGCGGCCACATTGAATAGATGTCAACTCTACTACATAATCAAGTTACCTGAATTGATTTTTTCAATAATAGTTTAAAAATAAAGCTGTAATGTTGTTGTTTTTTAGGACGACAATTTTATTGTTCCACCCATCTTAGCATTGAAAAGACCCATCCGTACTATAACAACCTGGTTGGAACCGGTACTTTCACTGTAAATTGAACATAAAGTACCTTAGGGGCAGTTCTTTATGAGTAGTATTTGTTTTGAATGGTGCATCATCGACCAAGTAATATTTATCCATACCTCCCAACAGGCAGGATTTGACACAAGGTCGTTCTATAGTGGGGATGAGGAGATGGGGAGGTCGCACACGAGCCGAGACTTGTGTGCTGCTAGTCACAGAATCACTCGGGGCAATGTGAATCTGTGATACCCCCACCCCCGTGGACTAATCCTACATTACCGAATCAAGTGTTTCCATGGAGAAGAGCCATCTTTATTTCAAAAGCCGAACACATTTTTATTGCTCTGGGATTTTCAATTATTCATCATCTCTTGAATGACATTCACCGTTAGTTTTGATTGGATAATTTAATAATTACGTAAGAAGAATAATTCCTGTTTCATTCAAGAAATGTACACAGATCCAAAACAGGAATTAGGAATATAATTGTTTAGTTTGGTTGCGTTTTATGACTTATGAACCGTTGTGGATTATATAATGCCAAATCCCGTCAATAGAATTTGGTATAAAATTATCTCAGATAATTGATTCGTAGCAGCAACATACTAAAAAAAATGGAATTAATCTATTGGAAATCCACAATGAAATCAATTAAATCTTGCCGACCATACAATATCAAATATAGTTGAGAACCATCAAAAAAGAAACTATGTAAAAGTAATATTGCAATTGGTTTTATCAATTTTTCATATTATATATATATATATATATTTCCTAAAAACTTTTTTTTCCTGACAATGACAAAAGGTCGAATCTAGTTCAGAAACATCAAAAAATAAACGATGTAAAAGTAATATTTTTGTCTTATCAATGTTGTTCACACACACACACACACACACACACATATATATATATATATATATGTGTGTGTGTGTGTGTGTGTGTGTGTGTGTGTGTGTGTGTGTGTGTGTGTGTGTGTGTTAGAATTGCGCTAAGTAGAGCATACATGGAAATTCTAGAAAATGGACTAAGAAAAGAAAAGAAAAAGAAAAGAAAAGAAAAAGGAAAGAAAAGAACAAGGAAAGAAAAAGAAAAGAAAAAAGAAAAAGAAAAAAGAAAAAGAAAAAATAAATCGATAAAAAATGAGAAAAATGAAAAGAAAAAGAAAAAAAGAAAAAAGAGAAAAAAGTAAAAAAGAAGAAATAAAAAGAAAAAAGAGAAAAGGGAAACAAAAGGTCCTTTAATTTAGGACTTACAATGTCTGCTTTACTTAAAGCTATTCTAAAATTTTGAATATACTATAAAATTTATATATATATATATATATATATATAGAGAGAGAGAGAGAGAGGGGGGCGATTTGTGATTAGATAGTTTTTAGGTAAAATTATTTGTTAATGAGCCAGACCTTCTTTGTTTGCACGCATTTTAATGATTACAAGTATTGATATCCAACAGTACTAATTCTGTTTAATATTATTCATTTGTTTATACACAGTTGAATGGTTTCAAGTATTGTTTTGATTGGGTAACTTTATAATTACTTATTAACAGTAATTTCTTTTTCATTCATGATAATCACGTATATATATATATATATATATATATATATATATATATATATATATATATATATATATATATATGAATTAATTTATTGTCAAATTTCCATTTAACGTCTAAACAATTAAGGAAATAGAAAAAATTAAATATTTAAAATCAAGGCTTCTTGAAATGTGCAAATTTAAAATCTAAATTATTTCTTAATTTGTCAGCATAAGATTAAGTTATTTATTCTGAACCCGTTTCTGATTATTGTGAATAAAATGGAAACTACTACTATAATACAATAATTATATATAAAACAATAATAAAAAGAAAACCATTACAAATCCTAGAAGCAATAAACATAAAGAAAATAAAAAAGCAAGCATAAATAGAATAGCATTTAACACTGGCACCAACGTATTGAATATTTTCAATAACTAAAAATCACTAATTCAATTAGTAAACCTTTTTACCAACCAAACGTTTAAAAACAAAACGATGAAAACGTTCCAACCGACAACTTCAAAACAAAACGCTACAAATAATTAAAACAGTAAAAACTCAACAGTCAACTCAAAATTACACTTCCTCTGATGACGACTAAAAGTGTGGTGGAAAGCGTTTGGGCAGAATATATGGGGAAATTCCTTTACCATCTAGACCCCGACACTAGAAAAATAACAAAGAGACTTGAAAAAATTAAACCAAAAATAATAAATCGTCTTTAACAAAACTTGCTTGAATAATAACTTGCTGACAAAATATACCCTCTTCAAGATATATATATATATATATATATATATATATATATATATATATATATATATATAGAAATAACTTTTGCCGGCCAAGGTACTATTTACCCAACCCCTCCGCTCGGGCAGGATATGACACAAGGTCAATTTTTAAGCGGAGTTTAACAGGTTTGAATTCAGAGTTTTCCTTCTCCTAGACTAGTTGCCTTACCAAGGCTGAAGAACCTAGTCCGTCCTACTATTTACCCATAGCTGGAGGGAGAATAAGGGGGTTCATACCTTTCCCAAGGGTATTTGCCCGAAAGTGAATATAATAGCGCGACTGGAGTACGAACTCGCGTACTACGATTCCGCAGTTCATCGCTTTAACCATTACACCACGAGGACAAGGTGTCCCTACTAGCGTCCAGTTGGCAGACAAAAATAAAACAGGCTGTAACTTAATACATTCCCTGCAAAACTACTAAATCAGAAGCCGATATATATATATATATATATATATATATATATATATATATATATATATATATGCGCATAGACCAGCAACCAATCGTAATCTGGGAAATGGACTTACTTACCTGCATATGATGCAATGCTCTAATATGCCATAAATAACACTCCTTCTTTAGAGCTCATTCTCAAACTGTCTCAAATGTTACGCAACTGAGTTCTGATTTTAATAACGCATCAATTTCAATATGTTCCTGTGCAGTAAGGGTTAATTAATGGAAAAAATAGTTTTCACGATCCACTGATGGACACCACTCTCATTGTAGGAATATAATTTATCTTGAAAACGTTTAAACTGCGACAGTGAATGGTCCCTCTTTTTCACTTTTGTCTCTTCCGGGTTCTAATGGCCCACACAAATATCCTTGTCCGAAACAATATTCATTCTGTCAATTTAGACTGGAGAATAAAAAAAGTTTTTACAAAATATTAAATTTGAGACAGAAATCTACCAAGAAGGCTGCCCATACAATCATAAATATTAATCCGTTTTCAAAATTATATTTTTGATACATAAAGAATAAAAATCAACCCATTAACATAACGTTACAATTGTTACCACTCATTCTCTCGAACTCCCTCTCTCCGTTAATCTGGGGGTTTTTTTTTGTTATTGATTAATTGGTTTTTAAACGCTATACAAGTTTCATAGAATACCACACCCCTACGGTTACTTTTTCCATCCCAAAGAAATTGGGAACGTGAATACGTTACTGATGACGAGGAAAAAGTGACACAAAGTAATCATAATATATATATATATATATATATATATATATATATAAGGTATTCTTCAATCTAGTAAATTCGGAGTAGGGAATAATTCCATCAGGAGAAATAAATTATTCAAATTTCGAATATTTAAATATTCCTGGTAAAGAAATTAATGTAATTAAATTTATAGAGCAAATATTACTTCAAGAAAAAAACAATACGCGGTCACATTAGGATAATAAATTTATTTCCATCCTGTTAAGAGCATTGATATGAATTTGGATATGTATTACTGTAATTGCTAAATTGTTAATTTTATTGGTTTTGTAGTTGTCTTAATCTGAAACGAGAAGGAACCGGAAGTAGCCTTACATGGGTAAAGGCTATACATAGCTGAAATGGATTTCTTTTCCCCCTCTCCTTCTTTCCTTTGACTATCCCTCCTATCTGGTTGTAATTTATTTTGTTATTTTTATTGGATCTGATGAAGTCCTGTTAAAAATTATTTTAGAGTCTTTGGTTCATATCAATGCTCTTAACTGGATGGAAATAAATTTATTATCCTAATGTGACCGAATACTGATTTTTCTTTAAATATATATATATATATATATTTGAATAGAGGAATTGATATTATATTAATTGAAATCACCATGACCAGAAAATCCGGCAAACACCGACAAGCGACACACGGAACACTGAACAGCTGTTTCGACCTTATTGGGTCTCATCAGCAGTGCATACCGTGATCTCCACCACTGGAGATCGAACCAACAACCACAGAATTTTGAAGCCGAAACTATACAACTTTTGCACCCAATAAGGTCAAAACAGCGGTTCAGTGTTCCTTATGCCGCATATAGGTGTTTACCGGATTTTCTGGTCATGGTAATATATATATATATATATATATATATATATGTGTGTGTGTGTGTGTGTGTACAACCGCGTCCGCGTGTGTGTGTGTGTGTGTGTGTGTGTGTGTGTGTGTTAGAGGTAGTCCTCGTGGTGTAATGGTTAAAGCGATGGGCTGCAGAATCGTAGTAAGCGAGTTCGAACTCCAGTCGCGCTTTACTTTCACTTTCGGGCAAATACCCTTGGGAAAGGTATGAACCCCCTTATCCTCCCAACTATGGGTTAAAGTAGCATCACAGCTGTTTTTCAAGAAGGATGGTTTTGGTATTGATATGTTGATATGTTGAGGTTGATATGCCATTAAACAAAGAAACCAAACCAAACCAAACCAAACCTTAAAAGTTCTCAGTGTCCAACGGACAAAGTTAATCCATCATTAATAAATCGAATTAAAAACAGATGAAAAACGTTTAATTCAAGATCTACGGTCACCTCTGGTGATGTAATGGTTAGCAAACTAGACTAGCAAACTTACATGAGTGAGTTCGAGCCTCATTGGGAGCCCCATTCATTCGGCCTTGTGCCACATCGAAGCAAAAAGGGCTTCGTAAATTACTTAGTTCAAGATCTACTTGCTGTTACTTCAAGTTTCACGTACCTGTTGTTACAATCATCAGACAACTCAGTCTAATTTTCTGTTCGCTTGTTTTTATTTTAGACTTATCAACCAATCGGCATCTATTGTGCACCAAATTTTCCTTGTTCTAATTTTCATATAGCATAAAAATTTCAATAAAACCCAACATTTTGCTCATCTTTCAACACATTTCTTTTACTAACACTAACAACCACCCATCCAGGTTCACTATTTCACTCTACCTCTCTCTCTCTCTGTCTCTCTCTCTCTGTCTCTCTCTCTCTATGTTTATCCAAAGTTAAATTGTGTATATATAAATATGTGTATGTGTGTGCAAGTGTCATTCAGTAAACAAAACGAATTCTGCCAAAGGGGTTGGTAATGAGAAGTACTATTTACAGTTGCACCTTCTTTTAAGAAAATCAATAGTGATGGGTCCTTTCATGTTGCAGAGGACAGTCAACATGACCTTCTTTTTTTACAAGAGGGGCATGGACCGTCTTGTAGTGACAAGCCTACGTTTACCCCATTTGTAAATATTTTTTGACTAAAACATGCTTCTCTGTACACATCACATCATTCTTTTATAAATGTCACACGGTTCGCGCTTCTCACTCGCCAAACATTTGATAATAAGCCACTGTTCAAGCCTGAAATATTCCGTTTAATTTTCCACCATTTTGAATAGCCTTAAAACAAATATTTTTGCGAGATAAAAATGATTTTTGCTATAAACCAATTCTGAATAAAGCACAGTTTGCATCTACGAAAAAAAGATTTTTTTTGCTTTTTAAAAAAACTCCCCTTTTTTTATTGAATGACCCTTATATATATATCTCGTTGAACATAATAGACATTTTTTGTCTATATATTTTTTTGTTGATCCTTTCATATTGCCGTATTGATTTTATAATATTCGGCAGGAATTGGTTGATGTATCTTCCATAGTTATTTATTTCCCAAGTACTTTCTGCCCGACTTTGGGCCATCATCAGGGGAGGATGTATTACAAAAGTGATGTAACTTTTGTGTGTAGATTACTACTTTGTAAGAAGAAAAGCGCCTGTACCGTTGCAGTGTGTAGCGTTTACTTTTAAATTTGTTTCTATAAATAGTGTCAATAGCTAAAGACATTTAAGTACATTAGCACTGGTTTGAAAATTAATTCTGTTAAGTTTGGGTTATATATTTCTAATATATATATATATATATATATATATATATATATATATATATTTCATTAAGAAAAAACACAAACCGGTCACATTAGGATCATAGATTTATTTCCATACTGTTATGTGTTTTTGATAAAATCAAAAAAACACGAAAAAAATTTTTTTTAAATTAACTGGACTTCTTTAGATCTTACCAGGAAAATTTAAATGTTCACTTTTGAATGGTTTTCTTGTCCTGAGGGAATTACTCCCAACTCCGGTATAACTGGACCAAATAATACTTATATATATATATATATATATATATATATATATATATATATATATTCTTTAAGAAAAACAAAAACCGGTTACATTAGGATTATAAATTTATTTCCATCCTGTTATGAGTATTGATATGAATCAGTAACACTAAAAATAACAGGACTTCTTTAGATCTAATGGATAAAATAATAATTTTGTTTTTCTCAAAGAAATTATTGCTCTGTGATGTCAGATACATTGAGCTCTTTACCAGGAAAATTTGAATATTCATAGTTGAATGATTTTTTGTCCTGACGGAATTATTCCCGACTCCGGTTTAACTGGACTGTATAATATATATATATATATATATATATATATATATGGGGGGGTAAATAGAGTCAGTCAGAAAGCAGGACTGAAGTTCGTCCTAGATGATACCATAGAGGTTGATAGATGAAGCTCAAATATAAATCATGCCATCTTCACAAAAAATCGAGAGAAAAAAGAAAGAAACAAAAAAAGAACTTTTTGAGTCTGTAAAGAGATTCATTGCATTCCGTTTTCGACTTTCCTTCCACATTGACGATCATGTTACAACAGAGGAAAAACAAGGGTCTCTACCATGAGATGTACGTGGAATTATCTCTTCACTGAACGGCACCTCACCCTGTTTATCTCTGTTATTTCAGAAACTCTAAAGTCAATCATTTCAAGTGTCTCGTGTGTGTAACAGTCAAGTCTCTCAAGTTAAAATCATCACCCCTCTCCTGACATCTCAGTTTTGACTGATCCAAGACAATAATTTTGGAGCGCTTAGTGAGAATGCTATTCACTTGAGTAATAATTTATAATTGCTACTCTACGGCATGCCTCCTTATTCATCATTTCTAATTCTATTTTATTTAATTAATTGGTATCTAGGTCATTAGTGTAACGAATTCGACCGTTACTGTGTATAACACACTTGGATCTTTGGAGCAGTCTTCGTTTGTAATATAATTGCGGAGGGATGTTTTTTATATTATCATTTTTCGTTTTATATATCTTGCCTTTCGGTTTAGTTAGGCTGAGAACCTTTCGCTTAGTGCATGGGTTAGTTAGTGCATGCGTTAGTTGAGTTTAGGACTTAGACGGGGCAAGTTGATTTTTGGGGCTCGCCGTGGCGAACGATTCAGACCTGGGAGCGGTGGCAATGACGGGAGACTCTACATTCTCCAAAGCTCTTGCATTAGTGGAATCTCAGCATAAGATTGTTTTGTGTCATATTCAGAAAATTCGTTAGGGGAGCCTTAGTGCTCTGCAGCGACGCAGTTGGTGTATTCTAGAGCCCAAGGCAAGCAAATATTATTGATAATTGCAGTTATTACAAATGGAGAGACAAATAGAGAGATAAATGGAAAGACACATAGAGATCTAAACGCAGACACAAATAGAGAGACAAATGAAGGGACAAATAGAGAGACAAATGGGGAGACAAATGAAGGGACAAATAGAGAGACAAATGGGGAGACAAATGAAGGGACAAATAGAGAGACAAATGGAGAGACAAATAGAGAGATAAATGGAAAGACACATAGAGATCTAAACGCAGAGACAAATAGAGAGACAAATGAAGGGACAAATAGAGAGACAAATGGGGAGACAAATGAAGGGACAAATAGAGAGACAAATGGGGAGACAAATGAAGGGACAAATAGAGAGACAAATGGGGAGACAAATGAAGGGACAAATAGAGAGACAAATGGAGAGACAAATAGAGAGATAAATGGAAAGACACATAGAGATCTAAACGCAGAGACAAATAGAGAGACAAATAGAGAGACAAATGAAGGGACAAATGAAGGGACAAATAGAGAGACAAATGGAGGGACAAATAGAGAGATAAATGGAAAGACACATAGAGATCTAAACGCAGAGACAAATAGAGAGACAAATGAAGGGACAAATAGAGAGACAAATGGGGAGACAAATGAAGGGACAAATAGAGAGACAAATGGGGAGACAAATGAAGGGACAAATAGAGAGACAAATGGAGAGACAAATAGAGAGATAAATGGAAAGACACATAGAGATCTAAACGCAGAGACAAATAGAGAGACAAATAGAGAGACAAATGAAGGGACAAATGAAGGGACAAATAGAGAGACAAATGGGGAGACAAATGAAGGGACAAATAGAGAGACAAATGGAGAGACAAATAGAGAGATAAATGGAAAGACACATAGAGATCTAAACGCAGAGACAAATAGAGAGACAAATGAAGGGACAAATAGAGAGACAAATGGGGAGACAAATGAAGGGACAAATAGAGAGACAAATGAGGAGACAAATGAAGGGACAAATAGAGAGACAAATGGAGAGACAAATAGAGAGATAAATGGAAAGACACATAGAGATCTAAACGCAGAGACAAATAGAGAGACAAATAGAGAGACAAATGAAGGGACAAATGAAGGGACAAATAGAGAGACAAATGGAGAGACAAATAGAGAGATAAATGGAAAGACACATAGAGATCTAAACGCAGAGACAAATAGAGAGACAAATGAAGAGATAAACAGAGAGATTAATGGAGATAGAAACATAGACAAATGGAAACATAGATATATAAACGGAGATATAATAATATATATAATATATAGATAGATATATAAACGGAGAGACAAATAAAGATATAAATAGAGACAAATGGAGATAAAAATGGAGATCAAATGGAGAGACAAATGGAGAAAGAAATGGAGAGATAAATTGAGATATAAACGGAGAGACAAATAGAGAGACAAAGTGAGAAACAAATAGAGAGACAAATAGAGAGACAAAGTGAGAAACAAATAGAGAGAAAAATAGAGAGACAAAGTGAGAAACAAATAGAGATTTAAATGGAGAGACAAATAGAGAGACAAATGGAGAGACAAATAGAGGGAGAGATAGAGAGACGAAGTGAGAAACAAATAGAGATTTAAATGAAGAGACAAATGGAGAGACAAATAGCGGGACAAATGGAGAGACAAATGGAGAGACAAAGTGACAAACAAATGGAGAGACAAATAGAGGGACAAATAGAGAGACAAAGTGAGAAACAAATAGAGACATAAATGGAGAGACAAATGGAGAGACCAATAGAGATATAAAAAGAGACAAATGGAGAGACAAATGGAGAGAATTTGTCTCTCCATTTGTCTCTTTTTAGAGATATAAATGGAGAGACAAATGGAAAGATAAATGGAAATATAAATGGAGAGACAAATAAAGATATAAAGAGAGACAAATGGAGATAAAAACGGGGAGACAAACAAAGATAAATGGAGATTTAATCCGAGAGACAAATAGAAAGATAAATGGAGAAATAATTGAAGAGATTAATGGAGATATAAATGGAGGGAAAAATAGAGAGACAAATAGAGATATTAAAGGAGAGATGAATGAGAGACAAATAGAGGTTTAGACGCAGAGATAAATAGAAAGATAATAGAGAGATAAACGGAGAGAAGAATTGAGAGACAAATAGAGGTCCACACGCAGAGATAAATAAAGAGATGAATGGAGACATAAACGGAGAGACAAAATGAGAGAAAAAATAGAGATGTAAATGAAGGAACAAATGGAGAGACGAATAGGGAGAGACAAATGGAGATATAAACGGAGAGACAAAGGGAGAGACAAATAGAGATATAAATGGACAAATGGAGAGATGGATAGGGAGAGAAATGGAGATATAAACGGAGAGACAAAGGGAGAGACAAATAGAGATATAAATGGACAAATGGAGAGATGGATAGGGAGAGAAATGGGGATATAAACGGAGAGACAAAGGGAGAGACAAATTGAGATATAAATGAAGGAACAAATGGAGAGACGAATAGGGAGAGACAAATGGAGATATTAACGGAGAGACAAAGGGAGAGACAAATAGATATATAAATGAAGGGACAAATGGAGAGACGAATAGGGAGAGACAAATGGAGATATAAATGAAGGGACAAATGGAGAGATGAATTGGGAGAGAAATGGGGATATAAACGGAGAGACAAAGGGAGAGACAAATAGAGATATAAATGAAGGAACAAATGGAGAGACAAATGGGGAGACAAATGAAGGGACAAATTGGGGAGACATATGAAGGGACAAATAGAGAGACAAATGGAGAGACAAATAGAGAGATAAATGGAAAGGCACATAGAGATCTAAACGCAGAGACAAATAGAGAGACAAATGAAGGGACAAATAGAGAGACAAATGGGGAGACAAATGAAGGGACAAATAGAGAGACAAATAGAGAGATAAATGGAAAGACACATAGAGATCTAAACGCAGAGACAAATAGAGAGACAAATGAAGGGACAAATAGAGAGACAAATGGGGAGACAAATGAAGGGACAAAGAGAGAGACAAATAGAGAGACAAATAGAGAGATAAATGGAAAGACACATAGAGATCTAAACGCAGAGACAAATAGAGAGACAAATGAAGAGATAAATAGAGAGATTAATGGAGATAGAAACATAGACAAATGGAAAAATAGATATATAAACGGAGATATAATAATATATATAATATATAGATAGATATATAAACGGAGAGACAAATAAAGATATAAAGAGAGACAAATGGAGATAAAAATGGAGATCAAATGGAGAGACAAATGGAGAAAAAAATGGAGAGATAAATTGAGATATAAACGGAGAGACAAATAGTGGGACAAATAGAGAGACAAAGTGAGAAACAAATAGAGAGACAAATGGAGAGACAAAGTGAGAAACAAATAGAGAGACAAATAGAGAGACAAAGTGAGAAACAAATAGAGAGACAAATAGAGAGACAAAGTGAGAAACAAATAGAGATTTAAATGGAGAGACAAATAGAGAGACAAATGGAGAGACAGAGGGAGAGATAGAGAGACAAAGTGATAAACAAATAGAGATTTAAATGGAGAGACAAATAGAGAGACAAATGGAGAGACAAATAGAGGGAGAGATAGAGAGACAAAGTGAGAAACAAATAGAGATTTAAATGGAGTGACAAATGGAGAGACAAATAGGGGGACAAATAGAGAGACAAAGTGAGAAACAAATGGAGATATAAAAGGAAACAAATGGAGAGACAAATAGCGGGACAAATGGAGAGACAAATGGAGACACAAAGTGAGAAACAAATGGAGACATAAATGGAGAGACAAATGGAAAGATAAATGGAAATATAAATGGAGAGACAAATAAAGATATAAAGAGAGACAAATGGAGATAAAAACGGGGAGACAAACAAAGATAAATGGAGATTTAATCCGAGAGACAAATAGAAAGATAAATGGAGAAATAAATGAAGAGATTAATGGAGATATAAATGGAGGGAAAAATAGAGAGACAAATAGAAAGATAAATGGAGAAATAAATGAAGAGATTAATGGAGATATAAATGGAGGGAAAAATAGAGAGACAAATAGAGATATTAAAGGAGAGAAGAATTGAGAGACAAATAGAGGTCCACACGCAGAGATAAATAAAGAGATGAATGGAGACATAAACGGAGAGACAAAATGAGAGAAAAAATAGAGATGTAAATGAAGGAACAAATGGAGAGACGAATAGGGAGAGACAAATGGGGATATAAACGGAGAGACAAAGGGAGAGACAAATAGAGATATAAATGGACAAATGGAGAGATGGATAGGGAGAGAAATGGGGATATAAACGGAGAGACAAAGGGAGAGACAAATAGAGATATAAATGGACAAATGGAGAGACGAAGAGGGAGAGACAAATGGAGATATAAACGGAGAGACAACGGGAGAGACAAATAGAGATATAAATGGACAAATGGAGAGATGGATAGGGAGAGAAATGGGGATATAAACGGAGAGACAAAGGGAGAGACAAATAGAGATATATATGGACAAATGGAGAGACGAAGAGGGAGAGACAAATGGAGATATAAACGGAGAGACAACGGGAGAGACAAATAGAGATATAAATGGACAAATGGAGAGATGGATAGGGAGAGAAATGGGGATATAAACGGAGAGACAAAGGGAGAGACAAATAGAGATATAAATGGACAAATGGAGAGATGGATAGGGAGAGAAATGGGGATATAAACGGAGAGACAAAGGGAGAGACAAATAGAGATATAAATGGACAAATGGAGAGACGAAGAGGGAGAGACAAATGGAGATATAAACGGAGAGACAAAGGGAGAGACAAATAGAGATATAAATGGACAAATGGAGAGATGGATAGGGAGAGAAATGGGGATATAAACGGAGAGACAAAGGGAGAGACAAATAGAGATATAAATGGACAAATGGAGAGACGAATAGGGAGAGACAAATGGAGATATAAACGGAGAGACAAAGGGAGAGACAAATAGAGATATAAATGAAGGAACAAATGGAGAGACGAATAGGGAGAGACAAATGGAGATATAAACGGAGAGACAAAGGGAGAGACAAATAGAGATATAAATGGACAAATGGAGAGACGAATAGGGAGAGACAAATGGAGATATAAACGGAGAGATAAAGGGAGAGACAAATAGAGATATAAATGAAGGGACAAATGGAGAGATGAATTGGGAGAGAAATGGGGATATAAACGGAGAGACAAAGGGAGAGACAAATAGAGATATAAATGAAGGAACAAATGGAGAGACGAATAGGGAGAGACAAATGGAGATATAAACGGAGAGACAAAGGGAGAGACAAATAGAGATATAAATGAAGAAACAAATGGAGAGACGAATAGGGAGAGACAAATGGAGATATAAACGGAGAGACAAAGGGAGAGACAAATAGAGATATAAATGAACAAATGGAGAGACGAATAGGGAGAGACAAATGGAGATATAAACGGAGAGACAAAGGGAGAGACAAATAGAGATATAAATGAAGGGACAAATGGAGAGATGAATTGGGAGAGAAATGGAGATATAAACGGAGAGACAACGGGAGAGACAAATAGAGATATAAATGGACAAATGGAGAGACGAATAGGGAGAGACAAATGGAGATATAAACGGAGAGACAAAGGGAGAGACAAATAGAGATATAAATGGACAAATGGAGAGACGAAGAGGGAGAGACAAATGGAGATATAAACGGAGAGACAAAGGGAGAGACAAATAGAGATATAAATGGACAAATGGAGAGATGGATAGGGAGAGAAATGGGGATATAAACGGAGAGACAAAGGGAGAGACAAATAGAGATATAAATGGACAAATGGAGAGACGAATAGGGAGAGACAAATGGAGATATAAACGGAGAGACAAAGGGAGAGACAAATAGAGATATAAATGAAGGAACAAATGGAGAGACGAATAGGGAGAGACAAATGGAGATATAAACGGAGAGACAAAGGGAGAGACAAATAGAGATATAAATGGACAAATGGAGAGACGAATAGGGAGAGACAAATGGAGATATAAACGGAGAGACAAAGGGAGAGACAAATAGAGATATAAATGAAGGGACAAATGGAGAGATGAATTGGGAGAGAAATGGAGATATAAACGGAGAGACAACGGGAGAGACAAATAGAGATATAAATGGACAAATGGAGAGACGAATAGGGAGAGACAAATGGAGATATAAACGGAGTGACAAAGGGAGAGACAAATAGAGATATAAATGGACAAATGGAGAGATGGATAGGGAGAGAAATGGGGATATAAACGGAGAGACAAAGGGAGAGACAAATAGAGATATAAATGGACAAATGGAGAGATGGATAGGGAGAGAAATGGGGATATAAACGGAGAGACAAAGGGAGAGACAAATAGAGATATAAATGAATGGGCAAATGGAGAGATGAATAGGGAGACAAATGGAGATTTAAATGGAGAGACAAATGGACAGATAAAAAGAGTGATGAATGGAGATATAAACGGAGAGATAAATGGAAAGACAAATAGAGATAGAAATGGAGATACAAATGGGGAGACAAATGAAGGGAGAAATAGAGAGACAAATAGAGATATTAATGAAGAAAGACAAATGGAGATATAAGCACAAAGATAAATGAAATCGTAGCTATCTTTGAAGAGAAACAATTGAAACTCGGTAACCAAGTAAAAAAATCAACTTTCTTCTTATTTGTTTTTTTAACGGCATATCAACCCATTATAGGTTATTCAAAGCTAAAGTTTGGTTCGTTTGTAAATGTTCGATTACAATCATAATTATCTATATTCGGATTGGTTTATTTGTTTAACGGCATATCAACTCCTTATGGGTTTTTCAATGCTAATTTTTGTAAATGTTTGATTATAATCGTAACCATCTACATTTTCAAAGTTTCCTCTACAGTCATTTTCTTTTTAAAATCTTTTTGCCGATAATTATTATTTGTTCGCACACAGTGGTATTGTATCAAGTATTCCTATCAAATAGAAATAATTTGCACACAATTATATGGTTTCAAGTATTTCTACCAATATCCTTAAGACCCCGTGGAGTCATGGTTAAAGTGATGGACAACGGCATCGAAGTAAGTGAGTTCGAACTCCAATCGCGCTATTATGTTCTCTTGGGAAAGGCATGAACCCTCTTATTCCCCATCAACTATGAGTTAAATCGCATCACTGCTATTCTCATATAAGGATGGTCTCGGTAATAAATAACCTATGAAGATTGATATGCCATTAAACAAAGAAACCAAACCAATATTAATAATTTTCAAACCGATCTATTTGGCCAATAAATATGACCCAAGTGGATTTGGAAGTAATGGCAACAAATTAACACATCCCAAAGATCCGGAACAGGAGCCTCACCACTGGATGCAGTTTAGTGTCATACCCAAGACACGAGTTTCGATTGAAAACATTCTTACTATATAAAATTTTCCGTAAAGGTGAGCTAACTGTTGAATGTTTATGTATTCATGCTTTATTTATTTGCTTGTTGTGTTTTATGATATATTAACCTTTTGTAGGTTATTTATTTTCAAATATTGTATATATATATATATATATATATATATATATATATACACAAACGTTGTGCATTCAGTAAGTTTCCAGCCTTTTTTGTACAGGCATTTCAAATTATCGTAGACTCTTGAAAAGTCAGTATCTTATTGCTTTACATCTTATGAGATGAGTGACCAATTTTTATGATTTCAGCTACAAATGAACAGCTACAGCAGCAATTGGAATACACCCTACTAAAGCCTGATTGTTACAGCTGATGAATATCAAAAATGCAATCTGGACGTGAGGACACTTTAGAAGAACAATAGGTCATAGAATTCTGTTTTAAACTTGAAAAAAATGCCACAGAAACGTATGGAATGCTTCAGACTGCTTTTGGAACATCTTGCATGAATCGAAAACCAGTTTTTGAGTTTCATAAGAGATTCAAGGATGGCACGGAGTCTGTGAGGGATGATGAGAGGTGTGGCAGAAGTAAGGAAGTCAATACACCGGAGTTGATTCGCCAAAGGGTTAGGGTTAGGGTTACTATGTTGAGGTTTTAAGGGAGTTCAGGAAGATATTCTGTAGGAAGAGGCCAGCACTCCTCAAATCGGGTCAGTGGCATTTCCACCAGGACAATGCACCAGTCTACAGCTTCATCCTTGTCACAGACTATTTGACCAAGATGGGCATCAAGACAGTTCCTCGCCGTCCCTATAGTCCAGACGTTGGTCCCTGTGACATTTGGTTATTCCCTAAGCTCAGAGGCTGTCGTTATGAGACAATTAAGGAGATGAAAGAGGCTGTAACGAAGGTCATTGACACGCTCCCACAAGAGGACCTCCATGGGTCCTTTGAGAAGTTGTTGGAACGGTACAACAAGTACATTGCAACTGGAGGAAATTATTTCGAAGGGGACTAGGGTTTCATGCGTGTACTATCAATAAAAGTGCCCATACGAGAAAAGTCTGGAAACGTATTTAATGAGCCTCGTAATTTGCACACAGTCGTATGATTTCCAGTATTCCTATCTAATTCTAACCATGCAATGACTTCAACTAACTATTTCCATTTAATAATTATCATTTCTTTATATACAGTTATATGGTTTTAAGTAACTAATCATAATCTTCAGCAATGAATTATAGTTTCAAGTACCTATTTGGTTTGGTTTGTTTGTTTGATTTTATGGCATATCAACCTTTGTAGGTTATTTAACGCCAAATCCATTTTTATGTAAATAATCTGTTCTATTGAAAACAGTTCAGTTTAGCATAAGTACACAATTTAATTGTGAAAAACATTTCCATTTCAAACTATTCAAGCAGTTATATGTAACAATTCAGTTAAGTGTAAATACAGTTTTAATGTCAAAAAACAGTTCTATTTCAAATAATTCAGTTAAGCATAAGCACGCAGTTTAACTGTAAGTACGGT
The DNA here is from genome assembly GCA_963585895.1 of Sepioteuthis lessoniana. Lineage (NCBI taxonomy): Eukaryota > Metazoa > Mollusca > Cephalopoda > Myopsida > Loliginidae > Sepioteuthis > Sepioteuthis lessoniana. The sequence goes on from OY757943.1 coordinate 58,795,084, forward strand.
TTAATTGTCAAAAACGATTCTATTTCAAGCTATTCAGTTTTCTCAATTCATTTTAGCATAAGTATGCTGTTAATTCTATTTAACCCATAGACAGGGCCCTATCAGGTGCTACCACTCCGGGCCAGAGTGGACCTAGGAGCAATGGCATTGAAGGGGTACTCTGCATTTCCCAAAGCTCCAGCACTGCTGGAACCTCACCATCAGATTGTTTAGTGTCATAACAGGACACTCGTTGGTGGGGGTCTTGCCCCTCTGCAGAGGTGCAGTCAGTGTATTCTACTGCCCCAGCTGACTGGGCAATCAAGTACCAATTCTTAAAGAATATAATTTATCGTTATATGGAATCAAGTATTACTAATAAATACAGATTATTTTTGAACAGATCTATTCGAACCAGTGACGAGATCCTAAAAAGTACTGCCAACTTTGAATAATTTGTATCAGGAGCTTTCATAAAATAATCCAACGGTGAAAGGAATTAATGAGTACATTCAATAAAATTGCGTTTCTATACAACAGAACTTTTGTATATATATATATATATATATATATATATATATATATATATATGATTTTAAAAGAGTTAACCATGCAAACACAATAATACAAATCAATTCAAACTAGAACTTCCGGCTGGGATATCTCATATGTTCTAGATTATAGTGAGTTCGATTGTGACTGGGGTTCTCATATTTCTAGCCTTCTCACAAGGGCCTTATAAATACGTCGATTGTATCCCCTGAGGAGAATTAAGTGTATTCTGAGTTTGTCACTAAACTACATCTGATGGTTAAACCACAGTTCTTGAAGTCTGAGGAGTTTGGAAGTCATCTCTTCGTTGCCATTACATTTATAGAAATCGGTGCGAACATAACACACACGCCACACTATTGTTAACAATTTGTCAATTGTGTTGGAAATTGCTTTATTCTCTAATTTTAAGAATCTTAATGCTAATGTGCAATCAAAAGTATCACTATGATGTGCTATCTTTGTTGTGTTACCAGTTCAAACATAAATATTGGATTTTTTTACTCGTAGATGTGGCCCTGATAAGTACTATCATTAAGGATCAGAGTGAACTTGTTAAATCAAAAAATATAGCATAGATGGATCCAAAAATATAACACGGATGGATCCAAAAATATAACACAAAGGGGTCTAAATTAATTATCATTTCGGAAATATATTTGAAAATTAAAATTTAGCCTAGAAAAATCAAAAGTTCTACATATCGGGTTCCAAAACATTCCAGTTTAATTAAGCAACAGGTAAATCAAAACGTTTAACGAGAAATCAATTCAACAGTTAGCTTTGATGATACATTTAAAGCATATTTTGTCTATTGTATCGAATGATTGGCTGGATGTTTTGAAATTTTATTTCAGGGGCAGCAAGTATTATTTTTAAAATGAATAAAACTCCTTATAAGACCTCATAAAGAATATTGTACTCGGGTCTGAAATTCAGTGTCGAGACAAGGAAATTGGCGAGTAATATTGAGATTGCAGTCATACAAAGAAGAGTAACAAAACTAATAAAAGGGTAAAAGTTTACAGTAACAAGGAGAGATTCACTAAATTAGAATTGACTACTTTACTTGTAGAAGAATGGGAGTTGATCTAATTATAACTTTCAAAATAATTAATAGAATCTCTAATTATGGCAGACATTTTTTTAAATATTTCTTCCCTAACTGGAAATTTACTGTCAAGGTAGATTTCAAAAACAAAGTCAACTAACCAATAAGATTTTTTTTTTCTAATAGAATAATATATTTTGGCCGAATCACATCACAAATAGCAATAGTTTAAAGTTATTAACACGGCTTTTTTTTGGGGGGGGGACTATTGGATGTATTATTTAACAGAATTTGATCTGTGTAAAGATATTTTATTGTGTGTGTTCAGTGCAAAGATTTAATTTTCTTTCTAAGTTTGATGTGAGATTAGAGTGTAATATAATGGATTTCGTTTTATATATCTATGCCTTTGGGTTTAGTTAGGCTGAGAACCTTTCGGCTCAGCACATGGGTTAGTTAGGTGCAAACTTGAGCACAGGTGTTGACGCGCGTGCAGAGAAGATGTGTCGTTCACAGATGTCAAAATAAAAATCCCAGACAGAAAATTTGACCAGGAGATGTGAATGGCGTCATGCATCGGAAGCGCGCGCGGAGGATTTGGGGGATTTTGAAAAAGTCAGTTAGTTGAGTTGAGTCCTGCCACGGGAGAAGACGGTTGGCTTTCGCTGGCTCGCAGAGGCCTTGCGTTGGGTGCACACGTGTGTGTGTGTGGGGGGGGGGCAGATAGAAAAGCCAGGATAGAAAGAATGTGTATCTCCTTATATCGAAAAACCTTTTAACTCAAAGGTAATAAAAAGTTTCATACCTGAACTAAGAAGTCGTAAGTGTTTTTCGTGTTTCAGGATTCCTATGTTCTATGTATATATGTTATGAACATTCTATGTACGTTTCACATATCCGTATCATGGGTATGGTACAAGAGTAAAAAAAAGGGGAGATGCTTACGGATGCTTTTCTTTTCATTTCTCTTCCTTAGTTATTGTTGTTCTATTTATTTTTACATCCTCACTACTCTTTCTGGTCGCTGTGATCAATTTTTCTTTGCTCTTTTTAATATAGTTTTTGAGTCCTCATAGTGATACATCCACTCTATCTTGAGTACTGGCGAGTCCTCTTCCTCCTTCTTTTCTTGACACATATAGTCTGTCTATGTCATCTCTTGGGTGTAAGGCCTTGTGCAGTGTCATCGGCTCGTAGACTGGTCAAATTTATTTAAGTTCTACTCTTGTCCATTTTAAGAAGGGTTCCGACTATCTTACAAGGGGGCAACCTGGTTGCAAATTTGATCTGTGTAAAGATATTTTATTGATTGTGTTCAGGGCAAAGATTTAATTTCTTTCTAAGTTTGATGTGGGATTAGAGTAAAAAAAAGGCGAAGTTCTTACGGAGGCATAAAAGCAAATAATGATAATAAAAGATTATAATGAGTCCTTTAAACATGAAAAGATTGTCAGCTTCTAGAGCAGAATCAAAGTCGCCATAAAAATTTAATAAAACGGTAAAAGAAAAAGCTGATTAATCATCAACACTTTGATCATTTGATAATTTTAATTATGGCACAAGATCATGAACATAAGGTACCCAATTAGAATAGAATTCACCAGTAATGATTTGATAGACTAACTTGTTAATCAATACACAACGCTCAGGTTGAGGGACCTGTAGCTTTAAGTTTGGTTTGGTTTGTTGGGTTTTATGGCATATCAACCTTTGTAGGGTATTTAACGCCAAATCCATGTTTATGTAAATAATCTGTTCTATTTAAAACAATTCAGTTTAGCATAAGTACACAGTTTAATTTTCATAAACATTTCTATTTCAAACTATTCAAGCAGTTATATGTAACAATTCAGTTAAGTGTAAATACAGTTTTAATTTCGAAAAACAGTTCTATTTCAAATAATTCAGTTAAGCATAAACACGCATTTTAAACGTAAGTATGGTTTGATTGTCAAAAACATTTCTATTTCAAGCTATTCAGTTTACTCAAACAATTCATTTTAGCATAAGTATGCCGTTAGTTCTATTTGACCCATAGATAGGACCCTTATCAGATGCTACCACTCCGGGCCAGAGCGGACCTGGGAGCGATGGCAATGAAGGGGTACTCTGCATTTCCCCAGAGCTCCAGCATTGCTGGAACCTCACCATCAGATTGTTTAGTGTCATATCTAGGACACTTGTTGGGGGGGGGGTCTTAGCCCTCTGCAGAGAAGCAGTCGGTGTATTCTACAGCTTCAGCCGACTGGGAAATGTAGCTTTAAAGTCACATGCGGCTTTATAAACTATCAAGTGTTTTTTTCCTTGAAATTGTCGAAAGACCAATTAATATTGCACGCCCCCACTGTGAAACTTGAAATCCCAATGCTTTTTCTCAAAAAGCAATCTAAAAATATCGAATAAAAAGTTTAGTAAGTTTTTTCTTTCATTTCTTTTGTTGTATATTGACCTCCGACCCGGCCGGGCTGTCAAAATAGGAAATGCACCTGTGTAAATAACAGGTGCATCCGGTCGAGGAATATCAGTATACAACCTTGACCGTGGATGGGTTGAATGAGTGCGATCGGTGACGCCCACAAGAAGAAGGTGGACGTTGAACTATTATATAACTCAGTGCACAGGAAGTTCAATCAGTTGGAGATCAGACCAGTTGGAGAAAGATGCGGTAGAGAAAACCAGCACCCAGAGAGGCTGGGCCCCCAGGCCCCCGGTTGAGCAGCCCAGGAGAACGGGAAAGAAACACTGTTATGGCCATAAGAGTGGGTGTCAATATGTTGTAGTTCTATTCAGTCTTCAACTCCCTCTCACACACAACCCTTTCAAATAAAGTGAGATGTATATTTTTCTAAAGAACTGTGTCGCTCGTCGTTATTGTGTCGTCGTTATGATTCTGCATGCAGATATGTATGTATAGTTGTTCATGGCTATACAACACTTTTCCGTAATATATACTAATCAAATTTGGGTTAAGTTGTTGACTAAAAGTTTATACTTCAGATTTTGTTGTAAACTTACTAATATCTATTAAGTGTGACCTAATTTATAAGCAATACATTTCAATATAATCTATTGATATGACCTATAGATATGACAAGGTTGCCTACGCCTCGATTATATAATCTGAGATTAGATACCATATTTCCGTTCAGAGGTAAAAGGTGTGAACTGCAGGAAAAATCAACTGAACCAATCAAGCCGAGCCGTATGATATTTCTTGGTACATAAAAGTTGTCATTTACCGACCCTTCCGCTCAGGCAGGATATGACACAAGGTCAATTTTTAAACTCCACTTAACAGGTTTGAATTCAGAGTTTTCCTTCTCCTAGACTAGTTGCCTCACCAAGGCCCAACTATTTACCCATAGCTGGAGGAAGAATAATTGGATCTATACCTTTCCCAAGGGCATTAGTGCTATGTGAAATGCAATCAGTCTCGTCCAGGATTTGAACTCGTGTCGCCGTGTCCATTTCCTACCACGATAACCATTACGCCACGTGCACCTCCTAAAAGTTGTCATTTACTAAGGTCAACTTTGTTTGGCAAAAAGTCAAAAGTACAGCGCACCCGGTGAGAATCGAACTCATTAACGATGATCAGATAGTGCCAAGCTAGCTAAACATTATACCACTCGAAGCTCTCAAATATTTTGTATTGCGTTGTCATTTGCAAGGCACAAGTTCATAATCATGAGGCACCCGGTGAGAATCGAACTTGTTTACAATGAACAGCTTGCTTTGTTGATTAAACATTACACCATGCAGAGTGTCTATTAGTTCATAAAAAGTTTATTAAAATTTTAAAACAATACTGCATTATACATTATTTCATTTTCATTTTCAACTTTTTGTATTTTTATATTTTATACGGGGAGTAATATATATAATTACAAGCATAATATATATATATATATATATATATATATATATATATATATATATATATATTGCACAGTTCTCAATAAATCACTTTTCAGACCCAGTCATACCTGTACTCTATTATCATCATTTGTGAGCTTTTCACACCAGCGTTAACTGATGGTCTTTCACTGGACTCTGAGTGATAGCAAATCTCCTCGAGTCTCCAGGACTCTTCTCGGTATTCTGACCGATCTTACCAGTGCTTTTGTTTGAATGGTCTTGGCTCGTTCTCCGATTTCTAACTCTTACAGGCCTCTTATCAAGCTTTTGGTGATCGTTCCTAGTGAACCAGTTATAATTGGTATCACTGTCACTACCATGTTCCATAACTTTTTTTTTTTTTTTAGTTTTCTAGTAAGTTCCAAGTACTTGTCTCTCATTTCTTTTTCTTAGATTTTTACACTCTGTTCCGACGGAACGGCAGTTCGGCAGTTTTCTGCTTTTGTTTCTTTTTTCTTTTCTTTTTTTCAGGCCAAGATTTGGTGATTTTTTTTGTATCTCAAAATCCCAGAGAATTTTATATATCTTATTCTCCAGAATGAATTCTGGTTTGTGCATATAGCATTTTTGTAGTATCGTGAAACTTTAATTTCTTGCACAATTACCACCATTCCCAACCAGTCGTGTCTAGTTTTATACTCTTTGTGCTGCATTCGTTTATGATGCGGTTAATCGTTTCCTCTCTATCACCACAATAACCAACACTTGCCATTCTGTTTGTTCTTATCTAGTTTCGCATTAACATAATTACTCTTTAAGGCGTTATTTTCGCCTTTTATTAGAAAAGATTCATCTCTGTTTTGAATTTACTTCTCATGTGAGATTTCGTCAGTTTGTCTCTTGAAATATCCATACAGTTGTTTTTCTTTTAATTTCTCTTCCTTAATTATTGTCGTTTATTTATTTTTACATTCTCGCTACTTTTTCTGGTCGTTGTAATCAATTTTTCTTTGCTCTTTTTAATATAGTTTTTGAGTCCTCATATCCACGCAATCTTCAATACTAGCGAGTCCTCTTCCTCCTTCTTTTCTTGACACATATAGTCTGTCTATTTCATCTCTCAGATGTAAGGCCTTGTGCATTGTCATCGGCTCGTACACTGGTCAAATTTATTTAAGTTCTACTCTTGTCCATTTTAAGAATGGTCCCGACTATCTTACAAGGGGGACAACCCAGGTGTTTATCTCTTTGATGAGATTTCTGCTGCAAAGCCTGGTTGCGAAATACTTTTTCGTTCATCTGAGATACTCTCTTGTTATCATTTCTTTCATCTCCGCTTGTTTGAGTGTGTACGTTTCCGATATTCCCAAGTATTGTAATTTTCCTTTTCTCCGAACGTTCTGATTCTTTCGTGATTTGACGGCTCGATTTCTTCCGTTATTTCTCTTTTTCCACTTTTCATTATGAGCATGGCACATTTTTCAATACCAAATTCCATTCCTATATCCTGACTGTATATTCTTATTGTTTGTATTTGGTTCTCCAATTCTTTTTCATTTTAATTTCAGTTGCTTTTTTCATTTTGTAACTCACTTGAGTCGTTGTTTCTAGAATAGCGTGGAACTGCGCATATCGGAAAAAATTATTAACAATTTGATCAAAAATTCATTTAAAGAAAGTGTGTGGAGAAAATAATGAGACTGATTCTTTTATTATTTCTAAGGTTCACACCCCTGATTGAAAATCTACTGATCAAAGTTATTTCCTCACAAATCATTTTCATCAACAAACATCGATCAAATCTAATGGGAATTTTTACTTTCGTTGCATTTTCCTGTTTTCGTAAGTGACCAGCCAATCAGAAAAGAGTTCATCTTTCAGTCTTTCAACCATCCAAAAATACCTTTGGTAACCTTAGAACTTGTTAACAGTCTCAAACAGTCCACTTCTTATACGACAAGGACAGGTCACATGTAGGTCCACTGACATGTACGTACTGGCTATTATATCATCGATTATCCCGCATGAGTGAAAGTGTGTAGGTTGTCCAAATGTGATATTATTACATGAAATGTCTCACAGAAAGGAAAAAAAGCAATTAAAATGCTGGGTAATTTTTAAAGCTTTTTTTTTTCTCTTGCATATTCTATGAAACTCTTGTTTTACCACCATAATCGATTTTCAGTTCATTGCTGGAAAAAAAACCCTTTTCTTAATTCCTTCTATGACAACCTTGATTGTACGCAGTCTCTGACATATTTTCATTGCAAACTTTACTCTCTTTCTTACCAATCCATCTTCTGCCAGGTCTTTACAACGCTTGTTATTTCTTGAGCACAATTCTACTAATATTTTTACACCATCTGTTGTTCTTCCTTCCTTTAAAGTATGCATATTTACCAACCCCTCCGCTCGGGAAGGATATGACACAAGGTCAATTTTTAAGCGGAGTTTAACAGGTTTGAATTCACAGTTTTCCTTCTCCTAGACTAGTTGCCTCACCAGGGCTGTAGAACCTAGTCTGCCCTACTATTTATTTACCCATAGCTGGAGGGAGAATAATTGGATTCATACCTTTCCCAAGGGTATTAGTGCTATGTGAAATGCAATTAGCCTGATCCAGGATTTGAACTCGTGTCGTCGTTTCCATTTCCTACGACGATAACTATTACACCACGGGCACCTCCATTTCTTTATTGCAATGACTCCCAGGTCCACTATGGCCTGGAGCGGCAGTATTTGTTAAGCATAGGTCTGTGGGTTAAATGTATCTGAATATTATCAATACCTGATAGAAATACTTGATATCATATAACCGCAGGCAAATTATTTATAGCAAGAATAATTACTTGAAACTATAATTGCTTATTAAGGATTTTTATACGTTATTTAAAATTATAACTACGTGCAAATAAACTACTATTATTAAGTTGAAATGATTACTTGAAACAAAATTATTAGTATATGATTAGAATACTTGAAACCATACAACAATGTGCAAAATAACTTTTACGAAACAACTGTACTAAAATGAAAATATGAATGTACAATGAAGACAATTCCCTGACCTATTGGCATAAAATAACTTTAGACGGATCGATATGTTGTATAAATAAATACCATAAAGTTGTGGGGGAAATTAATTGCATTAAGATTAGTATCTTGAAACCATAGAATTGTTTGAAAAAAAAAAGTCTGGCTTCAGTATTAAATAACCCTAAAAGGCTGACAAACCGTAAAGCCAGCCGTTTTCGTGACTCCCTTGAATATATTCCAACATTAACGTGAATTCTGACAGGTAAACAAAAACTGAATATTTTAACATGCCAAAATTGATCAACTGGTTTTCAATCAGTATTACCAACCTGAAAAATGGAAAAAAAATATGCCCAATCACAGAAGAAAATGTTTTACTAACTTTTCCACTTGATATCATTTTCTCTCTCTCTCTCTCTCTCTCTCTCTCTCTCTCTCTCTCTCTCTCTCTCTCTCTCAATATGTTTTTTTTCTCTTCTATATCCTATCCTGTATGTTTTCTTTTCTGTCATCTCTCTCTCTCTCTCTCTCTCTCTCTCAATATGTTTTTTTCTCTTCTATATCCTATCCTGTATGTTTTCTTTTCTGTCATCTCTCTCTCTCTCTCTCTCTCTCTCTCTCTCTCTCTCTCTCTCTCTCTTTGTTTAATACTTTGAAACCAATCGAATAGACCAGACTAACAAAGTAACATATATTTTCAATAAACTACCGGATATCGATTTTTGCCGAACATGTTGTATGTTTTGTTAGTGCCACTGATCGATTCCATTGCGGAGTCAGTCACAAAACTCCGGCCATTTTTTTCCAGCAGATTTCCCCATAGAGACAAACTATAAGTCACCAAACACCATTGATTTCAAGTGGCTTTTCATTCACATTTCGGTACTCGTCCAGAATATCCTGCTGAGGAAATGTCTCCGTTAATCTACAAAAATTATAGAGAAATGTGATACTCATATTCCCCATACAGATAAGAGTAAGTTTTAGTCATTTCCTTCATTTGGTTTGTTTTTGTTTGTTTTGTTTTTTTGTTTGTCTTTTTACTAAATATTTATATCTTAGTCACAAAAATCATACATCGGCAATCACCGTAAGTTGCCACTTTTTTGTGGTTGGAGAATGAAAGACTCAAGAAATATAGCCGATCAATAACTTTCTTTTATAAGTGCAATTTCACATTGTTAGTTCAATATGCTTTTCAAAAAACGTGAATATTTGGAAAGAAAATCTTCCAAAGTTCTTGAGAAATAAATTTTTTCAACAAAATGTTAGTAAGCATTTTATTTTACCCTCGGCAAAATGCCGGGTATTTCAGCTCTTTAAACATTATTAAGAATTAAAAATAATCGTAGCAAAAATTTGATTGTCAAAAAAATCAACTTTACGAGTGGACAATCTGCTTCTAAATGATTTGTTCTGAAAAGACAGAAAAGGAATGTTACGCAAGAAGAGCAAAATTGGATTGAGATCAATACAACCAGAGCTGCATTTAGTCTTATTTTGGTTTTGTTTGGTTTAATGGCATATCAACCATTGTTGGTTATTTAATGCCAAACCCTCTTTATACATACATATATATTAAATACAAGGTGCATTCAATAAGTTTCCAGACTTTTTTGTACAAGCATTTAAAATTGTCGTAGACTCTTGAAAAGTCAGTATCTTATTGCTATACTTCTTATGAGATGACAGACCAATTTTTATGATTTCTGGTTCAAATGAACAGCTACAACAGCAATTGGAATACACCCTACTAAAGCCTGATTGTCACAGCTGGTGAATTTCGAAAAAGCAATCTGGACGCGAGGACACTTTAGAAGAACGATATGCAATAAAATTCTGTTTAAACTTGGAAAAAATTGCGACAGAAACATATGGAATGCTTCAGACTGCTTTTGGAGCATTTTGCATGAATAGAGAATCAGTTTTTGTGTTGCATAAGAGATTCAAGGAAGGCAGGGAGTCTGTGAGGGATAATGAGAGGTGTAGGAGGAGTAAGGAAGTCAATACACCAGAGTGGATTGGCCCAAGGGTTACGGTTACGGTTACTATGTTGAGGTTTTAAGGGAGTTCAGGATGAGATTCGGTCGGAAGAGGCCAGCACTCTTCAAATCGGGTCAGTGGCATTTCCACCAGGACAATGCACCAGTTGACAACTCCATCCTTGTCACTGACTATTTGAGCAAGATGGGCTCACCGTCCCTATAGTCCAGACCTTGCTCCCTGTGACTTTTGGTTATTCCCTAAGCTCAGAGGCTGTCGTTATGAGACAATTGTGGAGATGAAAGAGGCTGTAACGAAGGTCATTAACACGCTCACACAAGAGGACTTCCATGGAGCCTTCCAGAAGTTGTTGGAACGGTACAACAAGTACATTGCAGCAGGAGGAAATTACTTCGAAGGGGACTAGAGTTTCATGTGTGTACTATCAAAAAAGTGCCCATACGAAAAATGTCTGAAAACTTATTTAATGATCCTCGTATATATGATTTGGTTTGGTTGGGTTTTATGGCATATCAACCATTGTAGGTTATTTAATGCCAACTCCTCTTTCTACACTTATATTAAATATATATGATTTTGTTTGGTTGGGTTTTATGGCATATCAACTAGTGTAGGTTATTTAATACGAAATCCTCTTTGTACACTTATATTAAATATATATGATTTTGTTTGGTTGGGTTTTATGGCATATCAACCATTGTAGGTTATTTAATGCCAACTCCTCTTTCTACACTTATATTAAATATATATGATTTTGTTTGGTTGGGTTTTATGGCATATCAACCATTGTAGGTTATTTAATGCCAAATCCTCTTTGTACACTTATATTAAATATATATGATTTTGTTTGGTTGGGTTTTATGGCATATCAACTAGTGTAGGTTATTTAATACGAAATCCTCTTTGTACACTTATATTAAATATATATGATTTTGTTTGGTTGGGTTTTATGGCATATCAACCATTGTAGGTTATTTAATGCCAACTCCTCTTTGTACACTTATATTAAATATATATGATTTTGTTTGATTGGGTTTTATGGCATATCAACCATTGTAGGTTATTTAATGCCAACTCCTCTTTGTACACATATATTAAATATATATGATTTTGTTTGGTTGGGTTTTATGGCATATCAACCATTGTAGGTTATTTAATGCCAACTCCTCTTTGTACACTTATATTAAATATATATGATTTTGTTTGGTTGGGTTTTATGGCATATCAACCATTGTAGGTTATTTAATGCCAAATCCTCTTTGTACACTTATATTAAATATATATGATTTTGTTTGGTTGGGTTTTATGGAATATCAACCATTGTAGGTTATTTAATGCCAAATCCTCTTTATACATATATATTAAATATATGATTTGGTTTGGTTCGGTTTTATGGCATATCAACCTTTGATGGTTATTTAATGCCAATCCTCTTTATACATATATATTAAATATATGTTTCCAAAACACATTTTGTATTTAACATTTTAAAATAACCTGAGCTATTTTTTGCCTCATCATCGGGTGATTTAGTAAAACCCATTACACTAGTTTCCGGTGAGGGGTGTCTTACCTCTCTGCTGAGATACCATTGGCGTATTCTACAGACCCAGCCGATCAGAAGATCGGAAAGGTTTTTAAAAAAAATAGTTAATAATAACATATTGTAAAAATTATATATACATATATATAAAATACATAAACGATGATGGTGGCCCATATCTACCCAAAACCTTTCGTTATGAGCTGGATGTGACACAAGGTCAATTTTTAAGCGGGTACACCGAGTTTAAATCAAAGCCTTCCTTCTCCTAGACCGGTTACCGTACCAAGGGTAAAGAGCCAACTATATCTTATTATTTGATATATAGCTGTGGGGGATTCAAGATTTTCTTCAAGAGCATTAAATTCTTTAAAATGGGGGAAAACGTTTCGTAGAAATCTTGCCCTATCCAAAATGTCATTCATTATGTTCTCAGTAACTGTTTTAATTTCCGTGGAAAAATAATATGTACCCTTACTTTCAGCATGTATTCAGTATGACACTGCATACGGTGGTGAGGCTCCAGTTCCGGAGCTCAAGGAGTATGTATCTTTTTGTTGCTATTACTCCCAGGTCCACTAAGACCCAAAGTGGTAGAACCTATTAAGGTCCAATCTATGGATCGAATTAAAAACTATTCGTATTACATAGGAATATTTGAAACCATATTACTGTGTGTATCAATTATTTGTATTTGAAAAACTGGAAGCCATATAACTGAGTCCAAATTATTTGTATTAGATAAGAATACTTGGTATAATAAATTTTTTTTAAATGCCACGGAACAATGAAAATATAATTATGATTATAAGTAAAGTTGGCGACCTTAGTCGAGGGTGACCCGAAGGCTCCCTTTTCAATAGCTACCACACCGAGGTGTAGGGGAGAGCACTACTACATTCCCTGGATTGCTCCACTTTACCCTTGATCCTTACCTTATAATGCTGAGTGTTAAGAAGGTGGCATCAAGTACCATTTTTTGAGTCTTTAGTACGTCTCGACCTGCGACTGAACCCCGGTCTCCTGGATCATTGGTGAACACTCTACTCATTAGGCCATTGGTCTAATGAGTAGAGTCGAAAATTATGATTATAATCAAACAAATAAATAAGATTTCAGCATTAAATAACCCATAAGGAGTGGATATGCCGTTAAACAAAGAACCGTCACCAAACTAAAAACAAGTACACCTCTTGATTCCATTTCATAGGCGCCCCTTTCAATAGAAGGAAAAAAAAGTTTTTTTCTAGCAGAAACCTTAACCTATGCAACATTGTCATTATGTTTTCCGTATCTGTCGTAGTTTCTTTTTAGATAAATATGTGGCTTCACTTTCAACACGAACCTCGAATATTTGCGATTCTTTATGATCGACCAAATAGTTGACCGATGTCTTAACAGAATAGTATCGATTAAATTGGATTTTCTCGTGGAGTTAAAGTCTGGACAACTTCGGAATAATCAGACCAAATTAACCAAGGCACTTAAAAAAGATTTATTGCTTTTAAATCGGCTAAATGAATTAAAGATGAGAAGAAAAAAATTCACACTGTTCAACTCAAGATCTAATTATTGAATAGTAAACGTTTTATTGTAGTCAAGTTGACTTGAAACTTGCCACCTATCATATGACTATACAGTTGAAATAAAAATAAATTAGATTAACGTGTGACATGAGTGAGCAGATAGTCATAAATTTCAGATTTGGTTGTTTTCGGTTCTTTATTTGATGGTATATCAACTTTCGTGGGTTATTTAATGCCGAAGCAAAACTTATCGTAGAATAGCAGTGGTACTATTTTATCCATATCTGGAGAGAGGTAAGAGGGTTTACTCCTTTATCAAGAGTATTATTTTAATAGAGAGCGTAATAGTGCGACAGGAGTTCGAACTCACTACGAAGCCCAGCACTTCAACCACTACGTAACAGGAACTCCTCATACATATAGTAAAAAAAAAAAAAAGAAGCAAAGTTAGCGACCATGATCGACAGCGAACCGAAGGCTCCTTTTTTATTGACTACTACACCGAGGTGTAGAAGAAGGTGCTAATCCTTTTGCTGGATTGTTTCATTTTACCTTGATCCTTATCTTGTGATGCTAAGTATTAAACAAGGAAGCATCCAGTACCACTTTTTGTGTCTTTGGTATGACTCGACCTGGGATTGATTTATTTTTACTTTATTTGGATATTCCTTCTAAACTATATTCAGGAAATAACCTTTCAAATCATAGATTTTAATTTTAATTTTAGTAAGTGCTACATTCAAACATTATGTATAATACGAAATTATAAAAGAAGCTAAGAATTTTTTTAAATAGCTCAGGTGTTTTGTGAAAAAAATATTATGTGATGAACAAAACTTGTTTTTTTCTAATCCTGCAACCGAAATAAAAAAAATCACCTGAAAATAATTTTTCCAAAGTGTCCAGGTGTATAATGCAAAATCAAGCAAAAACGTTGTAAATTTGATTTGGCGTCATTTGCGTGCGATATGAATTGGTGGCTCAGTTGTAGAGTTTCGGCACTGCAGTCTGTGGTCACTGGTTCGATCTCCAGTTGTGGAGATTACGGTATACATTGCTGGTGAGACCTAATAAGGTCGAAACAGCTGTGCAGTGTTCCCGTAAATCATACGTAGGTGTTCGGGGAATTTTCTAGTCTTGGTAATTCAAATTTACTATATTAATTCCTCTACTTAAAAAATAAATATATATATACAAGCAAAAACGTGTCATTTAAAACTAAAAAAAAAGTTTCTTGACAATTAAAGTACATGATGGAGAAAATTGACTTCTTCTTTTTATTCCCCAAAATAAATAAATATTCACATCTTTTTTTTCAAAATAGATTGATGCATTTAATATGAATAGTAATAAAGAGTTAGGAAATCCATAATAGTTAAGAAATAATAATAGTTAATAATTAAGAAGTAATACTAGTTAATAGTAAAGAAGAAATAATAGTTAATAGATAAGTAATAATAGTCTACTAGTACGGGGTGCAGCAGATTTAAACTGTCACTTGTGTAGTGCAAGTGAAGTTGGGTAAGTGGTAATGATAACTCCATCTGGTTGATATCTTATCATTTATTTTTCGGGTACGATCAATTATGATCATAAGTTGGACCTGTGCACAACGTATGTTTGCTGTTGAAATCTTTTTTTTAAAACTGGTGAGAATGGGTCTAGTCTGTATTGCTACACGGAGATATTTACTTGCTCATGTCAGAACGATGCTGTTCCGAGGAAAATATTGATGTTGCTATGGGTTGAAATTTTCTGAATGACAGGTTCATCGAGTCAAAAAAAGCCACTTAAAAGAAATGAAAGTGCTTGAGGTTCAGAAGATGTCCAGACTGTGTGACAGTCTGTTGGGAAACCTTTTGTTAACCTTTATAAACATAGCCCGTCCAAGCTATGATCGTAACACTTCGTATCTTGAAAAAAAAAAAAGATAAAATGTTAACAAGACGGAGCTACCGCTTCCACTTGCCTTAGTTTGGTTGTTCTATTGTTATAAAAGTTTAAAATGTGGGATGTAATTCTGTTGCACCTTGTATTAAAATTAACAGTATTCAATTAATACTAGACAATAATTAATAAATAAATATCAATTTAATATCAAAATTAGATAATGGTTAAAAAGACAACAATCGTATTTAATAAATATGGTTTATGTCTAATTGTATTTTAACCTTCGTAGATTATTTAATATCAAAGCTATCCTCATAGAAGGACTGTAGTGGTAATATCGGCCAATAAGTAAAAAAAACATGAATACTAGTTAGTACCAGTTACTACTTAATGGTAATTAATAAGTAGTAGGCGGGTAGTTGTTTAGTTTTACGATATGTCAACACTTATTGAGTTATTTAGTGCCGAAGTCAGTCTTTTTTGCAAGTAATTATATGGTTTAAAGTAACTATTCCTATTTAACAATCCTTTGTAAATAATTAGAGCTTCAAGTAACTATTCTTAATACAAATAATGTACATTTATCGTTTCAAGTAACTTCCAATTTAATAAGGTAATTTACAAAGCTCTTTGCTTCGATGTGGCACATGGCCGAATGAATGGGGGTACCCAATGAGTCTCGAACTCACTCGTGTAGGTTCGCTAATACTAATAATTCAGATGCCTTTATGTCTAGTTTGAAATCATTTTAAATGGGTAAATATTTCATATTTAGTTGAAATATCAATGTTTTAAGGGCTAATTCATGAATAAAGTTCACAGTCAAATGTTTTTCATCATACAACGTGTGAAAGCACGTGCGATAACCTGCCCTCATCATTCGCCAACCAGGAGTGATAACAGTTTCGGTAGCTCAATGCGGTACTGCCACTCCTGTCACTACCAAGTAGCTTTTACCACCAGACAGGGTATTTAATATATATATATATATATATATATATATATATATATATATATATATATGCCAGATCAAATAAAAGGAAAAATTATATTGTACGTTCATTTCCATTTTTAGTGCCGTTTGTGATTTTTAAAACGCGTTTACTTTCGGCTGTTGATGTCATTACGCGCTTCCAGTAACCATTTCTTGATGTTACGTAATCTCATATTTATTTGCAATACCAGTGTTTTAATAACCAATATATAAATGCTGGTCAAAATCATTTTTAACATAAATGGGATCTAAACAGGTACTACTATCCGGAAATAGAGAGCGGGGAATTATGGAAGTGAAGTGTCACTCAGAGGTTAATGATAAAGGGCAGAAAACAAATAATAATAATAATAATAAAGTACCTCGACTTTGCTAGAGAATTGAAAAAACTGTGGAACATGAAAGTGACGATTGGACCAATTGTGATTGGTGCTTTTGGCGCAGTAACTAAAGGATTGTTAAAGGGCCTAGAGGACTTGTAAGTTGGCGGACGACTGGAGACCATCCAAATGACAGCATTATTGAGAACGGCCAGAATACTAAGAAGAGTCCAGAAGACTTGAGGATACTTGCTGTCACTCAAACTCCAGTGAAAAACCATCAGCTAACACTGATGTGAAAAATTCTAAAGGAGTAAATTATAATAATTTTTAATCAATTAGCGTTTAGCAATTATTCGTAATCTAAATAATCTGCACAAATATAATTTAAAATATTCCTATCAAATAATTTCTACACGATAGGTTTCAAGTTTTCCTCGCTAATACCAATAATTTCCAAACAGTTGAGACCCTAACTGGTATAACCACTCCGAGTCAGAGTGGGCCTGGGAGTAATGTCCATGAATGGTAATTCATTGCACACTCCTCAGAGCTCCAGAACTGGAATTTAGAAACTGGTTTATTTGTTTTTTCCACTCCGTTTTATACTTTCAAGTAACTTATGGTAATAATTCTTTCAAAACAATTATAGTTTCAGGTAAGTATTCTTAAAGTAAATAATTTGCAAACAGTTGTATTGTTTCATGCACTGCTGTCTAATACTGATACTTTTCAAATAAAGTAATTTCATCCATATATAGGACTTTTATAGGAACTGCCACTCCGAGTCAGAGTTAGGTTTGGAGTAACGGCAACAAATAAGTACTTCATACTCCCCAAAGTTCTGGAACTTGAGCCTCACCACCCGATACAATTTAGTGTTATACACAGGATATTCTCTGGAATGTTCAGAATAATTTTAAGAGATCAACTAGAATAAGAAATTGTGATATAACAGAAACTGGAGGTGCCCGTGGTGTAATGGTTATCGTCGTTGGAAATGAACACGGCGACACGAGTTCAAATCTTGGACGAGACTGATTGCATTTCACATAGCATTAATACCCTTTGGAAAGGTATGAATCCAATTATTCTCCCTCAAGCTATGGGTAAATAGTAGGGCAGACTAGGTTCATCAGCCTTGGTGAGGTGACTAGTCTAGGAGAAGGAAAACTCTGAATTCAAACCTGTTAAACGCCGCTTAAAAATTGACCTTGTGTCATATCCTTCCCGGGCGGAGAGGTTGGTAAATATATATAACAGAAATTATTAAACAACAGTAATGGCAGGACACATAGCTTAAAGGAAGGAAGAACAACAGATAGTGTAAAAAAAAATTAGTAGAATTGTGCTCAAGAAATAACAAGCGTTGTAAAGACCTGGCAGAAGATGGATTGATAAGAAAGAGAGTAAAGTTTGCAATGAAAATATGTCAGAGACTGCGTACAATCAAGGTTGTCATAGAAGGAATTAAGAAAAGGTTTTTTTTTCCAGCAATGAACTGAAAATCGATTATGGAGGTAAAACAAGAGTATCATAGAATATGCAAGAGAAAAAAAAAAGCTTTAAAAATTACCCAGCATTTTAATTGCTTCTTTTTCCTTTCTGTGAGACATTTCATGTAACAATATCACATTTGGACAACCTACACACTTTCACTCATGCGGGATAATCGATGATATAATAGCAAGTACGTACATGTCAGTGGACCTACATGTGACCTGTCCTTGTCGTATAAGAAGTGGAC
Organism: Sepioteuthis lessoniana; assembly: GCA_963585895.1. NCBI lineage: Eukaryota > Metazoa > Mollusca > Cephalopoda > Myopsida > Loliginidae > Sepioteuthis > Sepioteuthis lessoniana. The sequence goes on from OY757943.1 coordinate 58,813,584, forward strand.
TGTTTGAGACCGTTTTGTTTAGACACTATAAACCTAAGCAGAAATAATTTATAGTGATAAAAATTATTCTTTGAATTTCAGAACTACAGTGCGTCATCTGTGTGACCATTATTGAGAAAAAAAAAAACAGTTTTAAGTGTCGATAATGGATCATTTTACTCGTTGACAACAGCTGACGTCAATAGATCAAGATCGAATTTTCTTAAAACGCTGAAAATGAACAAATTAAACATGGAATGTAAACAAAAAATTTTGAATAAAAAAAAATACGAGATTCTGTTTGCTATTCTTGAATGTATAAATAAATATTGAACGAGCTACAAATTTAAAATTACAATAAAATGGGAACGAACTAAAAAGTAACAAATGTTAATTACTCTTCTTATGTATAAAAAAAAAAGAAATATAGGACGTAAAATAACACTTGTTATTTCAATCTAACCACCACGTTCGCCGAGGCGCCTTTGGTGGTGTAATGGTTAGCAAGCTCGACTAGCAAACCTACACGAATGAGTTCGAGTCTCAATGGGTGCCCCTTTCATATGGCCCTGTGCCACATCTAAGCAAAAAGCTTAGTAAATTACCTAACCACCACGTTCGCCAGATTTTTTTTTCCTTTTGTTGACTCACTGGCGAGTATGACGATTGGTCGATTGATTTTAACGGCATGTCAACTCGCTAAAGAGTGTTTTATGGCTAGAGGTTAGGGAATTGCATTCAATGAGCATTTGTATTTATATCTTTATGATCTATAATAGAATATTTGGCAACAAAAATGGATATTATTAAGTATTATTTCTTGCCAAACTCTACAGCATTAAAATTCTGTTACCAAAAATAAAATTGCAACACTTTTATAAAAAAAAAAACTAGGTGAGCACAAAAACACTCATCGATTTTAAATATTCCTTATATCAAAACTCATTGGAATATGTTTATAGATATAGGGAAATCACATACATTACTTTCTCCAACAGCAGAATCTAAATGTATCCCTTCCACCACAATAGGACAGTCAAATCCAAAATGGCACTCACCCCACAATAATGCAGCTGGTGTGTTTTTGTGCTTACAGTGTAATGGTTAATGAGCTGGATTAGCAGACCATTGTTAGAGAGTTCGATTCTCATTGAGCGCTCTATACTTCTGGCCTTTTATCACACCTAAACTAAGCTTAGTAAATAATTATATAAGGAGTATATTTATTTTTTTATTACTGCATATTCCTATTTTTGCTTCAAAGTTTCAATGCCGGAGAGTTTGGTAATAAATAATACCTAATACTATTTCTAAGAGGTGTACTTACTTTTGAACTGCTGCATATTCCTATTTTTGGTTCAAGAGTTTCCGTGCTTTAGAGCTTGGTAATAAATAATACCTAATGATATAAGAAGTCTACTTATTTTTGAACGGACAAGTATTCATATTTTTTATTACAAAGTTGTTGAACTCCAATTTACACTGACCGTGTTTCTACACTTTTGGTCAGGTAGTTTAATTTAGGATCAAGATGCAGTATCTGTGCTTATAGAAATATCTGAATAATTGTTAAAGACAATAAGTCTGTATGAAAACCTATTAGTCTGTTATCCTTTTGTTTATTGTTGCAATAAAACCTGAATGGATAGATTTATCGCCCGTTTACATAAAGTCACGAATAAATCATTGATTTTCGCCACTTAGCCAAGAAAATGAATGCATAGTTCAAATCTGGAAATTTATATTAGAGACTATTTTTCCATTTATATCTTTTGTAAGAACTATCAAACATATCCTTTGTTTGTTGTTGTTTTTTGTTATTGTTTTTCATGCAAGATAGGGCAAAAAACACAGCGGATCAAGTCCTCAGGATCACGGCCGGGCTGAGCCGAAGGTAGCCTTGACCAAATAGGGAAAGACGTTCAGAAGCGTTTTTGCAACCAATGCTAAAAATAAGTTTTGGGTATTTACATACACGTGTCATGTACATAGTTTAGTGAGCTTAATTTAACGGCATGTCAACACCTTATGGTTTATTAAATGTCGAAATTTTATTCATTTCAAAATGCTTGATTAACGTTCCATTGCAATTATTGTTAATCGCACATTATAATTTGTCTATAAGAATTATTAGTGTGCACACGGTTATATGGTTTCAAGTATTCCTATCTAATACAAATAATCGATACACAATTTTATGATTTCAAGTTACAATTCTTATTTAATAATATGAAATACATAATTGTAATTACGAGGATCATTAAATAAGTTTCCTGACTTTTTTCGTATGGGCACTTTTATTGATAGTACATACATGAAACTCTAGTCCCCTTCCAAGTAATCTACTCCGGCTGCAATGCACTTGTTGTACCGTTCCAACAACTTCTGGAGGGCTCCATGGAAGTCCTCTTGTGTGAGCGTGTCAGTGACCTTCATCACAGCCTCTTTCATCTCCTCAATTGTCTCATAACAACAGCCTCTGAGCTTAGGGAATAAGCAAAAGTCACAGGAAGCAAGGTCTGGACTTTAGGGAGGCTGAGGAACTGTCTTGATGCCCATCTTGCTCAAATAGTCTGTGACAAGGATAGAGTTGTGGACTGGTGTATTGTCCTGGTGCAAATGCCACAGACCCGATTTGAAGAGTGCTGGCCTCTTCCCTAGGAATCTCTTCCTGAACTTCCTTAAACTCCCTTAGCAATAACATACTGAATTTTCAAGAGTCTACGACAATTTTAAATGCCCGTAAAAAAAAAGTTTGGAAACTTATTGAATGCACCACGTATAATGGAAGGTTTTTCTGTTCTGCAGACAGTCCTGTAGAGTTTGATTTGGTAGTGGGAGGGAATTGATTGTTGCTGATGAGCATTCGATTCTATTTGAAGTATTATTTTCTTGTAGGTAACCAGAAAGTAATACGAAATCAGTAATTTTGATCTGTAGATCTCGTTACTTGTTTATCGATTGTTCTTTCACTTAAACTTCTTTCGAACCGTCAATCCTTCCTCCACGAAAATGACTTAACAGAGTTAGAATATACTGACAGTAACTCCTGCAGAGGAGTAACTCCTCCCCACAAAAAGGACTGACTTGCGTCTGACCATTTAACTACATCTGATGGTGAAGATCGAGATATGGACATCTGAATAATGAGAATTACTCCTTGATTGCCAGTTAACCACTGATCTGGAGTGGTGGTACATGTTATGGTCCTATCTATGGGTGAAATAGATTCGTTTAAAAGTTATTAGGAATTGGTTGGTTGGTTGGTGGGGTTTTATGGTATATCAACCTTTATTGGTTTTTTAATGCCAAATCCATTTTTTTTACATATAATCAGTTCTACTTCAAACAATTCAGTTCAGCAAAAGTACACAGTTTAATAGTCAGAAACATTTCTATTTCAAGCTATTCAGTTTAATCAAACAGTTCTAATTCAAACAATTCAGTTTAGTATAGGTATAGTTATTGGTTACACAGAGTTAAATATCAAAACAGTTCTATTTCGAACAATTCAGTTAAGCGTAAATACAGTTTCAATGTCAAACTCAGTTCTATTTCAAGAAATTTAGTTTAGCATAAGTATGCAGTTTAAATGTCAAAACAGTTCTATTTCAAGTAAATCAGTTAAGCATGAGTATCCACTTTAGTTCTATTTAACCCATAGATTGGGCCGTATCAGGTGCTTCTACTCCAGGCCAGAGTGGACCTGGGAGTGATGGCAATGAAAGTGTGCTCCATATTCCCCAAAGCGCCAGCATCACTGGAACCTCACCATCAAATTATCTAGTGTCATATCCAGGACACTCGTTGACGGGGGAGCTCTCACCCCTCTGCAGCAGTGCAGTCGGTGTATTCTATAGCCACCGTCGACTGGGCAATATTAGTATTTGACTGGACCGTGTACAAAAAAATCCTCATAAACAACTCAATAAAGATGTAAATATGAACGTACGATATAACCGTAAACGGGTTGTGAGATATGCCATAAAATCAGTCAATCAATCAGTAAGCATTAAAATAATTATTTAAAAAAAAAACAATTTGTTCCATATATGTACGTATATAAAAGCGATGACCCCGGAAGAAGAATTTAATTAAATACATTCGGTAAATTTCCAATCCATATTGTTTTGGCATTTAAAGATTGTTAATTTGAGTTCGTAATTTTTAATTATAATTTCACTCTCAATAAAATCTAATTAAAAATGTTTTATTCGTCTTCCCAGGAAGTTAAAAAAAAAACAGTTGCTGTTTTTATTTATTTATTTATTTTGCTTCCATTAATGATATATATTACCGAAGGCAACGTTACGATCCAACTGAGAAATTTTCCCAACAAGGCTACAAATGTGTGTCAAAGGTTTTTACAATGTTTTCGGTCGCGCTAGTTTACGGCCCGTATATCACGTGATCGAAGCAGTTGAAGCCGTTTGTAGTATCGTGCTAGTTGGTGCACTGACACGTTGAGTGATTTGAAATTTGCGCTTGTGAGCGTGCAACGTAATCTAATTCGAGAACTTAGACTTTACGTGTTCGAAATGAGCCACAACGTTGCGCAAACAATCAAAAACAACCAAAAATATTCGTTGTGCGAAAGATGAAGGCACAGTTGATCACTGTACAGTAACCAGATGGTTCAAGAAATTTCGCTCTGGTTGCAAGAACTTTGACGATCAGGCAAGATCAGGTAGGCCTCAAACCGTGGATTCCCAGGCTGTGCTCCAAGCTATTGAGGCAAATCTGTCAAGTAACGCGTGGAGAGTATCAGGCGACCTCGGCATCTCACCATCCAATGTGATTTGGCAGAAAGATCCGTGAACGCAGAATTGTGCCTCACATTACAAATAAAATTACAAAATTTTTGCTCACCCTAATATAACTTCGTGTCTTTGCTGATGATGCAGGCCATCAATGGAAGAAGAACAAATGTAATGTTACCCGGCATGCGTCAAAATTTTGTTGTTGTTGTTGTTTCTCTTTCAGGTGCTATCCAAAGCACTAATATGACAACATCAAATCTGATGCAGTAAATAAAAAAGAAAAAAAAAACCGAAGCGACTCGGGGTCAACTTACTAAATGCGACAATATCTATTCGTATTCAAGGTCAGACAGGAACTGAAGGTACCCATTGTGGTGGACACTAAACCCACGTCGTCAGTAACGGTCCTGGGGGTCAGGAGCAGTGATTGCTATGTCATGCTGCTCCACTTTCCTCTGGAAAACCTCAGGGCAAATGCCAAATCGAAAAGGTGGCCCTGGGGAACCCATCCGCATTCCAAATGACCCATGTGGCCCATTAACATGCGTACAAATTTTAAATTTTACTTTTCCTTTAGTATCTAATATATATATATATATATATATATACCAGCAGAAGTAGTCATCGTTGGGGGACCAGGGAAATAGCCAGGTTCTGAAGTTGTCGTTTTATAAGCAAAACTTAGTTGAGCACCTGGACAGAAGAATGGGTCACTCAGGGTGAATCAAACTCATTTACAATTATCTTCTAATTGATCTTGCGAACCATTGCTATTACAGTGGCATCCTTTGAAAAATCACACGCACACACACACACACATACACACACATATATATATATATAAATCCATTATGGTTTCTATTATATAGAAGACATATGAAAGTATTAGTAATGAGAAGTTAAGATCCCTATACCTTTTAGTTTTTATACTGCTCTACCAGTGAGATTTTCGAGCACTTTGGACTTGTTAAAGGCTTTTTAAACGATCGTCTACGCTCCCCCATGGGGGTTTAGCTCTCTGTCGAAGGAATTTTCGGCTGTCGCTCCCATAATACAAAGCTCTTCGAACGAATTGAGCACTCTGGTATCCGATAAGGTATAAAAATATAAACAAACGAACGCTGCTGCTGCATAATACCTTATAATTCCTTAGCCAACGTGGTACGCTTATTGGCCGAGCGGACAGATATTAGTCTAACGTAAATTTGGCCGGGGTTTGATCCCAGCTTCAAGCGTCCAACGTATCTAGCCACACTGAAGAGTTGTAATATAACGAAACAATCTGTCTGTGGATGACAATATATATATATATATATATATATATAATGTTTTTTGTGGTCTAATAAGAAAAAAGTAATTATTAAAGGAACAGGGTCAAAAAATGAATTTGATTGGGATACTTCTGATATTATTTCATATGATTATGGTCCACATGCGTTTCGGACTCCATGGTTCTCTTCAGGCGACTAATAATCTGTTTGTTTTGATGGGGGGAGATATAGATAGATAGATAGATAGATAGATACCGGACATTGGCCTAGCGGTTAGAGTGTTCGTCAATGGCCCGGGAGATCTGGGTTCAATCCCAGGTCGAGTCATACCAAAGACTCAAAAAATGGTACTTGATGCCTCCTTGCTTAACACTCAGCATTATAAGGTACGGATCAAGGGTAAAGTAGAGCAATCCAGGGAAAGGAGTAGCGCCCTCTCCTACACCTTGGTGTAGTAGCTATCGAAAAGGGAGCCTTCGGGTCACCCTCGACTAAAGGGAGACAACTTTACTTACTTATATATATATATATAATTAAAAGTGCTTAAAGGATGCTTTATGTACAGAATTGAAGTTAACAGTTCTACACACTTCTCGGATCAAGTTACCAAACATCTCGGATCTTCTTTAAACGTAAACCCGATTCAATTTTATATTCCGCACTTTCCACATATTTTTCTCTCCTTATAATGCTTTAGAATTCACTGTCAATAGTCTGCAAGTCTAAATTGCTAACCATTACACCACTTAAGGCGGCTGAGCTAGCTCCTAATGGCGCTTGGACACATACCAAAGAAAGATGGATCAGTGTGACAAGCAAATTAACTTATATAAGTTCCGGACTTTTGATATCGACAAATCTCGCCTTGTAGATAAAAGTACGTAGAGTTGTTGGAATTTCATAATTTAATTTCATCATTATGAATAAAATTTAAATATGTCTCTTAGAGGCGCATGTCGTATAACGGTTATATCCGAAGGAAATGAATATGGCGAACCAAGTTTAAATCTCAGACCAAGCAGTTTGGGATCCAAGTAGAGGTAAACATCCATCTGAACATGTATGGTGCAAAAGCCTTCGGCCACTTTAAACTATTGTTGATTTCTACTAAAAAAAAAACTTATCAGTGAATGTTGCGTTTTATAAATTCTTTACGGCTGAGCTCTCACAACTCTTCAAGAAAACGTGGATTCTACTGACAAACTATTTTCTTTAGTTCTGTCTATAATTGCTCGATGTTATATAAATTGAGGCTCTGAGCTAACCAGTCTTTCCACGGGGTAACACCTTTTTCAGCCAAACTCTATTATATTGCATACGATCAGAAGTACGGAGATCCACCTTGCTGAAAAATCTTCACCTTTATGAAAGTCTTGTATCAAATAGTCCGTCAGTAATTGAATGTATTTAGCACCATTCAAGTCACCATTATGAAAGTCTTGTATCAAATAGTCCGTCAGTAATTGAATGTATTTAGCACCATTCAAGTCACCATTATGAAAGTCTTGTATCAAATAGTCCGTCAGTAATTGAATGTATTTAGCACCATTCAAGTCACCATTATGAAAGTCTTGTATCAAATAGTCCGTCAGTAATTGAATGTATTTAGCACCATTCAAGTCACCATTATGAAAGTCTTGTATCAAATAGTCCGTCAGTAATTGAATGTATTTAGCACCATTCAAGTCACCATTAATTTTAACCAACTTTCTTGAACTATAAATATCCACAGCAACAGACCCTTACCCCTAAAATTCACTATTTTCGTAGTGTAACGGGGATCATTACGCTTTTCTGGAGACCTAACAAATTCTCACGTATTAGAATGCGGCTCCATTAATTTTACATCACCGAATATGATCTTATTCCTTGTATCTACATCCCATAGTTCATAACTCTTTGATCAACTTAATCATGCATTCAAGTCCCTTTTAGTTAATGCTGGTTTCTTAATTGCAATCCATCTCTTCTGTGCATGTTCTCGAAGGATGTGGTTAGTAGTATCTACTGACACTAAATTGGATTAGTCGCACTCATCCATCATTTGTCTTGCATTCTTCTTTAGCCGAAATGTTGCTGTCTAGATCAGTTTTTGTACCATCCTGTGCTTCAGCTTCCGAGGGCGACCTCATTTTGGTCGATCCGAAACACTTCTAGTATTTCAAAACTTCATGAAATTTTCTGAAATACCACTTCTTGAAATTCCAAGTTCCTTCGTTAATGCTCACCGGTTCATGTTCTCAGCCGTCTTCACTATCTTCATCCTAATTTCTTTAGGAATTTTTGCCATGATTTTAGATCTAAAATTTTTATATTTTCGGAAAAATCGGTTCTGTTGCGAAAGAATATTTGCATATTAGTGGTGTAACATTTCCCTGTTTTAAAACATAGAATCTTAATTAGTTTATGTGAGGTGGTAATTTACTAAGCTTTTTGCTGATATGTAGCACAAGGCCATATGAATGGGGCACCCAACGAGACTCGAACTCACTCGTGTAGGTTTGCCAGTCTAGCTTCCTAACCATTACGCTACCCGATGCCCCCTTATTAGTTTATGTGAGGTGACCGAAAGTTTATGCACGATCATTTTTAGGGGTGATCTCGTAATTTCCTTTCTCATTCAGAACTTTTGTAACAAAATGAAATGATTAGGTATGAAAATGACTCCAGCAAGGACTTGTCTAGTTGACTGGGGCTGTAGAATACACCACACAACGAGTATCCTTGTTATGAGACTAAACAATCTGATGGTGAGGCTCCAGTAATGCTGGAGCTTTGGGGAATGCGGAGTAACTCTTCGTGACCATTGCCAGATCTACTCTTGCTCGGAGTGGTAGTACCTGATAGGGTCCTATCTATGGGTCAAATAGAACAAAACTGTAATTACGCTAAACTGAATTGTTCGAAATAGGACTGTTTATATGTATAAAATTAATCTGGCATTAAATAACCTACAATGGTTGATGTGCCATAAAACCAAACCAAACCAATCCAGCAGAGATAATATTTCATCTGTATAAAATACAATGGTACATATCCACAAGTTGGCAATTAATAAAAATTTACAATAGATTAAAATTGGCTCGTAGATTTTTGCCCCGTACTGTAAAATATTGTATCTTAAGTTTCCGCACTAGTTCAGTGACTTCTTCTAACGGCGGTCAGTCCTAGAATTAAACAATTCGAAAGTTTTACATAATAATAATCCCTCAATGCGAAGACAACATGTCTAGGATAACTCTGAATTCAATCCAGTTGTAACCCGCTAAAAAAATGACCTTGTGTCACTTTCTATTTGTGGTAGAGGGGTTAGGTAAATATTCAGTATCTCAGTTATCTTCGTATTTGATTGCTGGGTTGGTTAGACTATATCAACTCTTGTTTAATGTCAAATACTATATATATATATATATATATATATTGTCATCCACAGAGAGACTGTTTCGTTCTATCAGAACTCTTCAGTGGAGCTCGACACATAGGACGCTCGAAGCCGGGATCGAAACCCGTCCAACTTTACGTTAGACTTAATCTCAGACCGCTCGGCCAACAAGCGTACCACGTTGGCTGACGAAATTTTAAAGGTATTTTGTAGCAACAGCAACAGCAGGGGCCGTTTGTTTACATTTTTATACCCTATCGGCAACCAGAGTGCTCAATGTGTGTGAGAGAGATTTGAAAGTGCATAATTTTTATGTAACTTTATTTTTAAACGTGTTTTTAGAGCTCATTTGTTTGAAATATAAATCTGTATGAAATAATGCAATGTGTAATATAAATAATTTGCGCACAGCTGTATAAATCTAATTAATAAAAATAATCCTTAATTAATAATTGAACAGTTCTATTTGACCAATAGATGTGACCCTAACAAGTACAACCAATCTGCATCAGAGTAGACCTGGGAGTAATGGCAATGAAGGAGTACTCCATATTCTCCAAAGCTCCAAGACTGGAGCCTCGCCGTCTGATGCAGTTTAGTGTCATGCCCAGGAAACTCGGATTTGTTTGGGGGAGGGGGGCTGTTTGTGTTTCACTTTGCGCTAATGCCATTGAGAAATACATGTATCCATCTGTTCTCTCTCTTGCTATACGTAAATTGAAGGACAGACTGAGTTCTTTAGCATTGGTTAGGCAACCAGTCTAGGAGAAAGAAAATTCTGAATTCAAACCAGCTGTATTCCGTTTAAAAATGACCTTGAGTCACATTCTGCTGAAGACAAAAGGGTTTGATCAGTAAATCGATATATAACTAGTCTCGTAAATCAATGACTACTGATTAAAGACTTTGATCCACACTAGGTGCCCCATACTTGCGGCATTGTGCCAATTTTTAAAAATTTTTTACAGTCAAAGTATGCTAAAAGTATCGGTTTCAGTCAGATCACTGAAGGTAAGCAGTAATGAGCCTATTCAGTTTTGAAGTGGGTGACCACTGAGTAACAGCGGGTACTGTAAACAGGTACTTGCCAGTGTATAACACTTAAGAAAGCTTAGTAAATAACTTAGATATAGATGTATATATATATATATATATATATAGAGAGAGAGAGAGAGAGAGAGAGAGAGAGAGAGAGAGAAAGAAAGAGAGAGAGGACTGTGACGTATAATGAAAAAAGAATGGAACCCCAGGCGATCTTTTAGCGTCAGTGGGGAGTATATGACGTCAAGTTAGTTTTAGTTCTCAGATGCCAGCAGCCGCCAACGCACCGTAAGAGACTGAACACACAGTTAAAAACACTGAGGAATTATCGGAATAGAGTCATGAGTCAAAAAAAACTTCTTACAAACTCATACGATTGTGTAAACAAATAGATAATTATAATATCGCCCATAAATAAGTACACTCCAAAAATTTCGTTTTTAAAAAAGTTTATTTTCTTCTAAACCAAAGCAACTAGAATTTTATTATTTCTAGTGCAACATTATACAATGAAAATGATTATAAAGTTTTACAGTATCTTCCATTATTGATCTCTTTGTTTAATGGCATATCAACCTTTGTAGGTTATTTAATGCCAAAGCTATTCTCCTAGAAGAACAGTAGTGGTACTATTTAACCCATAGCTGGGAGGATAAGGGGGTTCATACCTTTCCCAAGGGTATTAGTCCGAAAGTGATTGTGACATATCAAAGTTTTGGTTTGGTTTCTTTGTTTAATGGCATATCAACCTTTGTAGGTTATTTAATGCCAAAGCAATTCTCCAAGAAGAACAGTAGTAGTACTATTTAACCCATAGCTGGGAGGATAAGGGGTTCATACCTTTCCCAAGGGTATTTGCCAAAGCCATTCTCGTAGATGAACGGTAGCGTTACTATTTAACCCACACCTGAGAGAATGAGGGGGTTCATACCTTTCCCACGGGTATTTGCCCGAAAGTGAACGTAATAGCGCTACTGGAGTACGAACTTGCTTATTACGATTCCGTAGTCCATCGCGTTAACCATTACACCACGAGGACATCCCCTCCATTATTGAGTACACACCCAACAATTTTTTTATAAAATGTTTTCTTCTTTATTAAAGATACCAGGATTTTATTACTTTAAGTACAACATTTTACAATGAAAATGGATATTGATGAGAGTTACAATATCACCAATGAATATGTACACAACTAACATCTACTTATAAAATGTTCATTTTCTTTTAAACCAAACATACGAGGATATTATTATTTCTAATCCAACCAAAATTGGTTATACGTAGGTTTTGTTAATTTTCATTCTCTACAGAATCGAAATTCTGCAACCAATAATAGATTTGCAACACAACAGTAAAAACAAAAAGAAATAAAATTGTCTTATTAACAATCATATTCTTCAAACTCCAAGCTAGTATTTCTGTCTGATGTTCACTTTTGTCTTTCGAGGGGCACATGACACACTTAAAGAATTCTCTTTTTCTAACCATCAAAAACGAATGTTGCAAATTTTTTTGTCTTACGATTAATAGATTGATTTCAACGGCATGTCAACCTGTCTATGGTTATTTTATGCCAAGAAGTTAGAGAATCACGTTAATTTTCGTTCATATTTACATTTGTTGTATTTTTGTTTTTGTTTTGTTGTTGTTGTTGTTTTGTTTTTTGCACGTGATCCTATCAAATACGAATAATTTTCAAACAGATCTGATTGATAGGGCCCTAACAGGTACTACTACTCTAGGTTACAGTGTACCTGGGAGTAATGGCAATGAAGAAGTACTCCAAATTCCCTGGATATCCAGAGCTGAAGATACAGCTTAGTGTCATATCAGGACGCTCCTTTTCAACACTGGGTCTTACTCGTCCCCAAAGTGAAAAAATCAGTATTATCTAAAGCCCCACCAATATGGTTATGCAGTCTTTCTAGATATGAACACTTCGTTATTTCGTAAGCAACATAAAACTAATGACAACAAATCTTTGATTAGTTGTCATTAGTTTTATGTTGCTTTTTCTTAGGTTGGATTGATTTTGTTTTACTCTCTCTCTCTCTCTCTCTCTCTCTCCTGTTTTTCCTTTCAAATCTTTCTTTCTCTTCTTTGCCTCTTCTCTCTCTTACTTCATAAGCATACGTTCGGTTCATATATTCTATTCGTATCTTCTGTTTATATGTCCACTTGATATAAATCATTCTCCCAATAACAAATACGTAGCGTTTTTATCCATCCTTAATTTATATATGTGCTTCTTGCCATGCACATGAGTCACGTTCCATTCACAAAAGGCCCCTCTGGTGGAGTAATGGTTAGCAAGCTCGACTAGCAAACCTACGCAAGTGAGTTCGAGTCTCATTGGGTGCCCCTTTCATATGTCGTTGTGCCACATCTAAGCAAAAAGTTTAGTAAATTACCACATTCCATTCACGTTTGCACTTCTTCCAAAAGCTGCATATGGGGGACAAAACATGTCAGGCATCGTAGCCTTTTACCCCCGTTAAGTGAGTTAAACTTTTGCTACAATTTATATGTATTTTACAATTATAAAATAAAAAGTTTGCGACGTTAGTCGAGGGTGACCCGAAGGCTCCCTTTTCGATAGCTACAACACCAAGGTGTAGGGGAGGGCGCTACTCCTTTCTCTGGATTGCTCCACTTTACACTTGATCCGTACCTTATAATGCTGAGTATTAAGCAAGGAGGCATCAAGTACCATTTTTGAAGTCATTGGTATGACTCGACCTGGGATTGAACCCAGGTCTCCTAGACCATTGGGAACACTCTCACCAACATGCCAATGTCCGGTATATCTTTACAATTATATTTGACTAAAGTATTATCAAAATAGTATATCAATTAGAATTAAGTTACAATGATGACGTCAGCTTATTGCAACGGTCTTGGTAGTTACAAGTTCCTTTTATACCTGAAGATGTGAGGTAGATTTTGATAAGATGACGAAATTTCATTCTCTTATACATCGTAGCCCACTTCCCATGAAGAGGTGGTGAGTGATCCAGCTTCATCATCATTATCAAGTCACGCTGCCAGCATGGATTTCCCTGACTCATAATGCCCATCTGCCCCTATTATCCATCGCTTGCAGCAGGTCTTCTAGACTACATCCAGTGTCCGCACAGAGCTTATGTAGATAAATTCTGAGTGGTTAGCCAATACTGGTACGTCTATGAGTTGGTGTCCATAGAAGAACGTCCTCCTTGTTTCTCCAGCTGAGTACCGCATGTCCTGTTCATCTTATTTGGATGGTGTTTGGGATGGGAGGTAAGTGACTGTAAAGCTGCTGTTTTGGGAGGTGCTGCTTCCCGGGTTTGTTCAAAACCCCCTAATATTGATGTTTGCATTGGCGTCTTGAACTTTACTTTTATATTTCTCTTAATGTGCCCGTAACTGCCCAATTGTGCGATTTTCTTATATTGTTATATCTTGATCATTTACATATATATATATATATATATATATATATATATATATATATACGTGGTACATTCAATAAGTTTCCAGACATTTTTGTAGAGGCATTTAGAATTGTCGTAGACTCTTGAAATGTCAGTATCTTATTGCTATACATCTTATGAGATGACGGACCAATTTTCATGATTTCAGATTCAAATGAAAAGCTGCAGCAGCAATTGGAATACACCCTACTAAAGCCTGATTGTCACAGCTGGTGAATTTAAAAAATGTAATCTGGACGTGAAGAAACTTTAGAAGAACGATATGCAATAAAATTGTGTTTTAAACTCGGAAAAAATGCCACAGAAACGTATGGAATGCGTCAGACTGCTTTTCGACCATCTTGCATGAATCGAGCATCGGTTTTCGAGTGGCATAAGAGATTCAAGGAAGGCAGGGAGTCTGTGAGGGATGATGCGAGGTGTGGGAGGAGTAAGGATGTCAATACACCCGAGTTGATAGGCCAAAGGGTTAGGGTTAGGGTTACTATGTTGAGGTTTTAAGGGAGTTCAGGAAGAGATTCCGTCGGAAGAGATCTGCACACTTCAAATCGGGTCAGTGGCATTTCCACCAGGACAATGCACAAGTCCACAACTCCATCCTTGTCACAGACTATTTGATCAAGATGGGCATCAAGACAGTTCCTCACCGTCCCAATAGTCCAGAGCTTGCTCCCCGTGACTTTTGCTTATTCCCTAAGCTCAGAGGCTGTTGTTATGAGACAATTGAGGAGATGAAAGAGGCTGTGACGAAGGTTATTGACACGCTCACACAAGAGGACTTCCATGGGCCCCTCCAGAAGTTTTTGGAATGGTACAACAAGTGTATTGCAGCCGGAGTAGATTACTTCGAAGGGGACTTGAGTTTCATGTATGTACTATCAATAAAAGTGCCCATAAGAAAAAATTCAGGAAACTTATTTAATGATCCTCATGTATATATATATATATATATATATATATGTGTGTGTGTGTGTGTGTGTGTGTGTGTGTGTGTGTGTGTGTGTGTGTGTGCGTGTGCAAGCGAGCGTGTGTGCCTGTTAAAAATGTTCTTTTGTGTTAAATCTGTGATTATTCAGGGCTAAAGCAAGTTGTAACATTTCTATTGACACAGGTTATGCAATCTGTGTTTGATCCATTTAATGTAATAAATGTGTATGTATATCTTAATCTATCTGATCCAGTGGTCAGAGAGTGTCCTCATATCTCTCTCTCTCTCTCTCTATATATATATATATAGAGAGAGAGAGAGAGAGAGAGAGCCATGCACTTAGTGAATCAATCAGAAAGTAAGGTTTAGTGTTGAATTTAGCTTGAGTTACATGGAGGAGGCAGTTAGGGAGATTTGATGAATCCCATTGTAGTAAGACAACTTCAAAAACAACCCTGTTATTTCTATAGATTTGAGAGATAAGAAAACACAATAAAAACTTTTCAAACCAGTGAAAGAAATTATTGTTGTATTCCTTTTCTGACTTTCCTTCCACTTAGACAATCAAATACAGTTTAAGCAATCTGTGTTTGATCCATTTAATGTAATAAATTTGTATGTATATCTTAATCTCTGGAAAGGAAAGAGCCAGAGGCTTATAACTTTTATATGCACCCTATTATCAGGTGTGTATCTTTCTTAAATGCAATGATTGGAAAACTAAATGTTCTTAATGATAGAACCGCTAAAAGTGCATTGCTGAATGATTGCAACATTTAATTAAAAATTTAGGAGATTGATGTCTTTAAATAGGTGCCTCAAATCTATTGCTTACCACTTATTATATTATATATATTTATATATACAGGTATGTGTTTATGTGTGAGTGTCGTTGGGTAACAGTCTTTCATTTAAGCATGTTAGATTAAATAATAAAGGCACATTTTGTCTATATAATTTTATTAAGATCCTTTCAAGTTTCCAAACAAGTGTCTTGGTTTCAGGTTGGAATTGGTGGATGAATTGTCCCGAGCGCTTATGGACCTTTCATAGGCCATCATCAGGGGTTGCTTGTATGTAGAAAGAGTGTTTTTTAAGAGTTTTCGAAAGAGTTTTTTTAGTTTTTTTTATAACATTACAAAATTATATAAACGCAGAGTTGGATTAAACTGAGACGCTGATGAAATTAAAAAAAACAGAACGGGTTCAACAGAAATAGATAAGAAATAAAAAATTATTAAAAAATAAAAATAGAAATAGAAATAAAAGCATTTCAAAACATTGTCACTATTTTCAAAATTAATTCTATTGATTTTAAGGTTTTTTGGTTTTTATATGTAGGGCTTCTAGGGTTTGTAGCCGTAGCTTTTTAATTTCGTATGCTATTATAGTGGTGTTTTCAACTTGAATTTTTCGAAATTTGGATTTGGGAATAGAATGGGTTTTAAGATGTAAGGCTATGGAACTAGAATCATTAAGGTACTTCGAATATATATATATATATATATATATATATATATATAAATTTGACGAAAAAACTTCAATTCAGTGTTTCCATGATAAATCTATATCAGGTCGTTATGACCTTCTTCAGATGGAGTTTAATACGTTAGCCTATATATATATATATATATGTGTGTGTGTGTGTGTGTGTGTGTGTGTGTGTGTGTGTGTGTGTGTGTGAATAAAATGTTCTTTTTTGATATATCTGTTATCATTCAGAACTAATGAAAGTTGTAAAATTCCTATTTGACACAGTTTATGCTATCTGTGTTTGATTTATTCAACAGGATAAATGTGTAAGTATATCTTAATCTGTAAAGAAGGGTCAAGTAGCTCCAATTTTTTTACATCTGTCCTATTATCAGCATTACCCTATATTTAGGTGTGTATCATTCTTTGTACTGTGTCAATGTGAATTCAACAACTTACATTACAATCCTGAATAACTACAGGAACTACATCTAAAAATCCATTGTCACGTAATTTTCGCTTCTTAGTAAAAATTAAACAAATTGTTGTTTGTTCTTTTAAGCTGGGTAGCTTATTGTTTTTCTCACTACTGTGTATTGATCTTCTGTCTCATATCATTTTCCCTGATAAGCATTTAGTTTGTTCCCCACCCTACACTGTCTGCGTATTTCCCCTGGGCAATTAAGATGAGTGTCTCTTTCATCATATTTTTGGCGCTTTCAATCGCAACATCCCTTCATTTTACAACCGCTAAGTGAGCAGCAAAGATCGGAAAATGATATATGAACTTGCGTCAGAGCTTAGGGTACTAGAAGAGCTACCTGTCTTTGCTTGGTTGATTTATTTGTTTAACGGCATTTCAACTCCTTATGGGTTATTTCATGCCGAAATGCGATTCATTTATTTTCATATCTTATAGCAATCATGGTATTTACAAAATCATTTTCATTACGCTCTCGGCAGGGCTTAGAATACACCTACTGAATTCCCAGCCGAAGCCGATCACCCCCGCAAAAAAATAGACTCATTCTGTCGGCGAGGCTCAGAATATGTTGACTGTATTCCCTGTAGAGGGGCAACCGCTCACACATACAAAATCGGGTCGCCCTGGGTAAAGCATTAAACTGGTTCGAGAGATCTGAAGAGTGTGGAGTACTCCCTCATTAATATTACTCCCAGGCTCACTTGGATTCAGATAGGTGCTAACTGTTAGGGTACTGTCAATGAGTCAAATTGGTTTGTTAAAAATTATTTTCAATCGATAGAACCGTGTGCAAAAGACTCTTAAAAAACAACTACACAAAAAATATAAATACGAACGAAAAATGAACGCGATTCCCTAACCTGTTGGCAGATGATAACCCTCAGCGGTTTAATATGCCGTTAAAATCAATCAATGAAACCATTTTCAAATAATTTTTGAATTTAAAATAATAAAGCTTCGAAGCAACCGGCATTCAGCGACTGCTTCCATGATGATCAAATCAACAATTATTTTTAAAACTGTTTCGACGTTTCTGATGAAGCCGTTATACCAAAACATGTTATACAAATAAACAGTTAATTTTTGCAACTTAATTTTTCACTTTCACTCATATTTCTTTGCCATATAATTCATCAAGATTGAACAAGGACAGTCGCTAAAGAACACCAGGCACCATAAAGATTTTTCACACATAACCGAAGTTGAATGACGTTGTTCTTTATACGATCTCTTAATCAACGACAAACTCTGTAAATGAATAACTGACAATCAAGTGTCTGCCAAGGAAAACTTAGTAAATAATTAGACAAGCAGATTCTATTTTTTTTATTTATTGCGGACTTTTTGTCCTCATCTTGGTAGGGGGTTTTTTTTGTGTTGTTTCTTCTTCCACTACGTTTCGGCCAAATTTCACCTCTGGTCCTCTTCAGGTAATTTTTACTGTGACATCGGATAGAGGCTGACTAAACAGATCTTTTGTAATATAAAGAATTTTTGAAGTGATCGGACCTTGTAGAGTTCCATCTATGTTTCAAATAGATCCGTTGGAAAGAATTCATTTTTATTTATTGCGGACTTTTTGTCCTCATCTTAGTAGTTTTTTTGTTGTTGTTTCTTCTTTCACTACTTTTCGGCCAAATTTCACCTCTGGCCTTCTTTACTGCGACCTCGGATAGGAATGCTGAGTCTTGTAACCGTATGCCCAGTAATTACTGCCTTCCATAGTTGTTGTCTATCGAACCACGTTATTGACCAAGTAAACCTCTGGCCGGCTTGGGTAGGATTTGAAACCGCTATCTTCTGACAATGCTTACCTGGAACCGTAGAGACTCAACGCCTCTATCCGCTGCGCCACGCATAGCAATCTCTGTTTAGTATGAATGAGTGTTGCTCTTGTACAAACTTCTGTTTCACTAAAACTATTTTTATTCAGAAATATATGCAATCCAATGAAACTATTTGGCTCTTCTGCAGGGTTTTTTGTTTTGTTTTGTTTTTTGTTTTTTTTTTTCTGTTCTTTTCTTGTGTGTATGTTAGATTCAGCTACATTGTACACTTTCATCTCAACGAAGCCTTCTTCCTTCCTCTTTAAAAAGAAAAAAAAAGAAAAATCAAGCCAAGTAAACTAAACATCTGACTCTGTTGAAATCTAATGCTTTCAAATGACTAAATTTAGTCAGTTTATCTCTCCACTTTTTCGTCTCGTCCTTAAAAAGGCAGTGAACTGTAAGACCCTCATACTTTAGATATCAAATTATTTTAAAACAATGAATGCCGATAACATCGAGTATGTCGGGTTGGAGACATTATCTCCGAAGATATTTTGAAAGAGGTTGCAAGATTTCCTCTTACTGCAACCTTTTATTATATATTTGTTTGTTTTTCGTTGAAGGAGTTAACATATTTCCTTTCAAACATTAGTAGACTATTTCTCTCTGTACTAACATTCACACACACACACACACACAAAATTATACATTCACACACACACACTTATATATATATATATATATATATATAGAATTAACTTAAATCGCGAGTCGAAAATCTTCTACTAAAGTTTCACCTTAACGGATCATCGGGAAGCCTAAGTTCGACTAAATTTTA
Organism: Sepioteuthis lessoniana; assembly: GCA_963585895.1. Classification (NCBI taxonomy): domain Eukaryota; kingdom Metazoa; phylum Mollusca; class Cephalopoda; order Myopsida; family Loliginidae; genus Sepioteuthis; species Sepioteuthis lessoniana. Next base: position 58,832,985 of record OY757943.1, read on the forward strand.
AGGAGAAATCGCCTTCTTTTAAAAGAAGGCGATTATAGGCGATTAAGAAGGAGAAATCGCCTTCTTTTAAAAGAAGGCGATTATAGGCGATTAAGAAGGAGAAATCGCCTTCTTTTAAAAGAAGACGATTTCTCCTTAAAATTTAGTCGAACTTAGGCTTCCTGATGATCCGTTAAGGTGAAACTTTAGTAGAAGATTTTCGACTCGCGATTTAAGTTAATTCTATAATTGGCTCCATTGTATTGTGTTGAGCACTTTACTAATTGTAGCATTGCAGCATTCGCGGAGGGTTTTTTGGTTTTCTTTTGACCACTGAATGCGTACCCCTTGACTTTTTTCAAGGAGTCGGACGAGGTTGGCCTTTTCTTTCTTTTTTACCCAAAAAGCTTTTTTCTTTTTCCCCTGGGCGGTGATTCGAGGTAATTTTATCTCTTGTTCCTGACCAGGGGATTTTTGTTTTTTCGATACCGTGAATACTGGTAGATATTAGATTAGTAAATATATATATATATATATATATATATATATACATATATGCACACATAAACAAGTATGTATGCGTGTGTGAATATATAATCAAAAACTGAAACACACACACACACACACACATATATATTTATACACACACACACATATATATAGATAGATAGAGAGAAGAAGGTGGGTTAAAGGGAGAGATAGATATATACAGACATGTGTGTGTGTATATATATATATATATATATATATATATATATATCTACACGTATAATTGTACGTATATACACGTTCAGCAAGCACACACACACACAACCACGAATAGATTGTTAATCAATACTTAAGAAAGAATATATATATATATATATATATATATATAGGCGCATATGCACACGTATGTCCGAAAAGAAACAAAGAAAACTGTAAAACTTAGGTTAAGCACTGAATACACCGCTAATGCCACCTTGTTTCTTGAGATAATCAGATTTACCTCTCCCTCTCATATATATATATATATATATATATATCAAAATGACTATGTCTACTAAGAGATTAATTTTTTTTTTAAATTATTTATTTCGTTCTTACATGCATGTATGTTTCTAGCTTGTTGCTTTCTTCAGAGAACATTTAGTAATTTACTTGGCCCTTTGCTTTGATGTGGCTCAAGGCCATATGAATGGGTCATCCATTGAGACTAGAACTCACTGGTGCAGGTTTGCTTGCTGTTCGACTTTTCATGTTAATCTTTTTTATGTAATGAACGAGATGACTCACCTCTTGCCAAACGCATCTGTTTGGCGTGTCAGGTTTCCTTCACAGATCACAGTCGCCATTAAAAGCCGAATTTATTGGTTGTGATCTCGTTTTATCTTATTTGTGGCGTGGTCGTTGCAACGTCATTTGGGCTGTGTGCTTCGTAGCAAAGAAAGTTATTGTCTCCGCTCCGAGGTGTCCAGCAGGACATATAGCGTAACGGTTATAGGCGTTAGTTCCCTAAGCTTCTAAGGAGAGAATCATTTGGAGGTTGCAGGTTCAATCCTGACCCGGTTATGGCTAACGGAATCAGAACAGAGGACCCCCGTGGATTCAATAAAGGACGTAGTTCGAAGTTCCGTGAAGATTACCGAGTTCGACAAACACCTGAAGAAGGTCGGATGACATATCAGCCGAAACGTTGTGGAAATAACAATAAAGATGAAGACAATAGTCCGAAAACCCTTAATGATAAAAAGACTTTTGCAAAATTGAATTGATAAAAAAAGAAATGTTTGATCCTTCATATGTGCGTAAACAAATAACTGATGTTTAATTGAATTGTTAGTGATACAAAGCAATACTTGCAACAATTTAAATTTGTTGAATCATGCTAAACTGAATTGTTAGAAATAGAACTCTTTGATCATTTAACTGTGTTTATCAAGAAAATGTGTTTATAAATCATATATTTAATATATATGTAAAAACAAGATTTGGCATTAAATAACCAACAATGGTTGGTATGCCATAAACCCAATCAAACCAAAACTTGAATAATTACTTGGTTGTGGAGATAAAACTCCCGTAGCATGTCTTAGGTAGAAATAGCCAAGCAGAGTCCATTTTTCTCCTGGTTTACGACAAATGGTCAGTTTATAAGCAGCATACAACTGATTTGAATTTAGAGTTTTCCTTCTCCTAGATAAGTCGCCATACCAAGGTTAAAGATTCTATTCTGCCCAACTAGTTACCCATCGCTGCAGAGAAAATAGTTTGTCATACGTTTCACAAAGGGGAATTAGCATTATGGGAAATGCTAACTGTCTCGTCCAGAATTTGAACTCAGATAGCCAAGTCCACTTCCTACGACGATAACCGTTACGCCAAGAGAATCTAATTAGGCCACAAGCACCCCCATTAACAGAGTGATGTAAACAAACAAAAATATAAAAGTTCTCTTGTCTATTGCTAAGAAGGATGAGCAATTAAACAAAAAAAATTCTTTATAATACAATTCTTTTATTGATAGCTAGCCAGGTCCACACAAATGGGAGGCTCCATTGCAGTAGGATATGCAAAATATGTCTTAAACGACCCTAATTATATCCTCAACAGGGGGTTAAGATTCTCCCGGAAAAGATTTGACATGCTCTTAAAATCAATCAACCAAATCAGAAATAGAAAAAATGCAAGGAATGTTATTTCAAGTGTGAAGGGAACGATTCTGAAGGAGACAAGCCTTATTTAAATTTCAGACTTCATCACTAAACCGTATCAGATCTGGAGATTTGGGAAATGTCGATTAGCCCTTCATTGATATTACTCCTAAGCCCACTTTAACGTGATGTTATGGCAATTTGCCCGTGTACGCATGAACTCTCCCAACCATAAATAGCAGCAGTTACTGCTCTGAGGTAGAAAGCAGTATTCCAGCAGACAACCTCGACAATCGGACCGAAACAATCTCGCTGGTAACCCTCTCATTTGTATATGCTGTATTACTGTTTTTAGCTAATTCATTTATTTAACTCAATTCCTTTTTTGTGTCTTTATTTCTAGCCCCTAACAAGGTCACATCACGTGGTGAGGTAGTACCCGTTAGGGTCCTATCTATGGGTCAAATAGATCTGTTTGAAAATTATTCGTATTCGATAGGGCCCAGTTCCCCCCAAAAAAAGCTCTTAAGAAACAACTGTACAAAAAATGTAAATATAAGTATACAATGAACGTGATTTCTTAACTCCAAGGCAGAGAATAACCCTAGATAGGGTGACATGTTATTAAAATCAATAAATCAACTGACAAATGATTAGTGGTCAGTGACAGCTGAAGATAAGATTTCAAGTGACAGCCGTTCGACCTTATCGAAATTGAAGTCACTATCAAGATGCCGCGGTAGTATCTGATGGGGAAAGTCAGATGGCGAGCTTCGGCGGTACATATACTAAAAACTAAGCGCCATTAAAATATTTAGAGAATTTTAATTCTGCGTATGACGTTACAAATATTAGGTTCTTTGTTTAGTGGTATATCAACCTTCGTTGGTTATTTAATGCCATAGCCACCCTTCTAGAACAGCAGTGGTTACTGTTTAACCCATAGCTGAGGGATAAAGAGGTTCATGCCTTTCCCGAGGGTATTAGTCCGAAAGGGAACATAATAGCACAACAGAACTGGAGTTCAAACTCGCTTACTACGATGTCACCGTCTAGAACGTTAGCCATTACATCACAGGGAGTCTCTCTCTCTCTCTCTCTCTCTCTCTCTCTCTCAACGAATATAGTGCAGTATGTTTATTATATATATATATATATATATATATATATATATATATATAAAGATGGCTGTTGTAGGTACAAAGAAAAAATAAGGATATATTTTAAAATAAGAAGGTCCTCGAAGATATTTGTATTTTTTAATCTATTTATTTTGTTCTTACATACGCCTTATATATATGTATGTTTCCAGCTTGTTGCTTTCGTCAGAGAACATGTATGGCACAAGGCCTTGTTGCTGGAGTACTCAATGAGACTTGAACTCACTTTTGTTTCCAGTATAAAATGTTATATTCTGGAAACAAGAGTGAGTTCAAGTCTCATTGAGTACCCCATTTAAAAGGCTTTGTGCCATACATGTTCTCTGACGAAAGCAACAAGCTGGAAACATACTTGTTCGTATATATAACACGTATGTAAGAACAAAATAAATAAATTAAAAAAATACAAGTCTCTTCGTGGACCTTCTTATTTTAATATATATATATATGTGTGTGTGTGTGTGTGTGTGTGTGTTAAGAGATTTTTTCTTACAGTCCAATCAAATATAGATAATTCTTAAAATGATCTATTTGACCCATAGTTAGGACCTTAACAGGTACTACCACTTCGGTTTATAGTCGACCTGAGAGTAATTGTAATTAAGATCTACTCCACACTTCCCACTTTGAAGGTGACTTACCACCTCTGTAGAGGATACAGTCAGAGTACCCCATGCCCCACCAATAAGGTGATAAAGTGAAGGGAAAAAAGGAGACTGACCTGACGAGGACAACGATGTATCAGTTGACAGTTCGGCAGGGTAATTGAAAAAAATAATGACAAACAAAAGATATCCAACAAAGAAAAGAGTAAATATGATTCTATAAAACAAGCAATTCTATTGTCAAAATATCTTTTAAGATATCCTTGAGAAATTGGTCCAGTCGGCTGGGGCTGCTGAATACACCGACTGCATCTCTGCAGAGGAGTCAGACTCGCCCAACGAGTGTCTTGGATATGACACAAAACAATCTGATAGTGAGGCTCCAGTAATGCAGGAGCTTTAGGGAATGCGGAGTACCTCTTCATTGCCATTGCTCCCAGGTCCACTCTGGCCCGGAGTGGTAGCACCTGAAAGGGTCCTATTAGTGAGTCAAAGAACTAAACTGCGTAATTACGCGAAACTGAATCGTTTGAAATAGAACTGTTTTTACATTTCATTCATACTTATGCTAAACTGAATCGTTTGAAATAGAACTGTTTTTACATTTCATTCATACTTATGCTAAACTGAATTGTTTGAAATAGAACTGTTTATATTGCATAAAGCTGGATTTGGCATTAGATAACCTAATGAGCCATAAAACCAAACTTTACCTCGCAGGCAGTATGGAGTTCCCTCAGACCCACACACACACACACACTCTCTCTCTCTCTCTCTCTTCTCTCTCTCTCTCTCTCTCTCTCTCTCTCTTGCCATCTATCTCTGTCAATCATAGTTCCTAGTAGGTCTGCATCTCGTGTCCACACAGAGCTGATGTAAGTTCTTGCTGATCGGCCACCTACAGTAGCGTTGTCTGTGTTCCGGAATCCATAAGAGAATACCGCTTATAAGTTCATCCTTGCTCCTCCAACCGAGCCCCAAATGTCTTAAATGGTTTGTGAGATAGGAGGCAAGTGGCCGAACTGTTGTTGTTTTGTGGGTTGCTGCTTCCAGGATTTGTTCAAAATAGCACATTGGCTTCTTGTGCAGTTCCAACCAGACTTTCTTCCAAGCTGTGAACGTGTCATTACTACTACTGTACGGACGCACCATATGTATGCTAACAAAACCCATGTGGTACTGACGATATCCTGCAGAAACTTAGACAGGCGCAGACTACGCAGATGACCAAGTGCTTCCCGAAAATACACCGGCCCAAGCAGAATCCCTTCAGTATAATTGAGAGCAATTAATGGAAGGCATGAGCCTCTATGTGTAAATAAAACAGAGGATATGAGTTTGCTGACAGTTGATATAAGAAAGAGTAACATTGACAATCTTATCTACTCGAGGTTTGATCGAGGATTTTAAACGAATCCACAAATCTTTCCTTTTGGCTGTTAAACTAAAAGTTGTCGGGCAGCCTTATGTGATTTATTGTTTAGTATTTATAAAAACCTGCAAAGTGGCCAGGAAGAAATGAAATCATTTTATCTGTCCCATTTGTCCAAGGAATATCGAGTCAACAATCTGATGGTGAGGTTCCAGTGATGCTGGAGCTTTGGGGAATGCGGAGTAGCTCTTCATTACCATCCCTCCAAGGTTCACTCTGGCCTGGATTGGTAGCATCTGATAGGGCCCCCTTTATATGGGTCAAATAGAACTAAACTAAGTATTTATGCTAAACTAAATTGCTTGAAATAGAACTGTTTTGACATGTAAATTGCGTACTTATGCAAAACTGAATTGTTTGAAATAGAACTGTTATGGACATTGAAACTGTTCAACGCTAAACTGAATTGTTCGAAATAGAACTGTTTTGACATTTAATTGTGTGTAAACAAAAATTATACTTATCCTAAATCAAATTGTTTGAATTAGAACTCTTTAACTAAACTGAATAGCTTGAGATAGAAATGTTTTTGACTATTCAACTGTGTACTTATGCTAAACTGAATTGTTTGAAATATAATTAGCCTCTATGCCCAAATAAAACAGAGTACATGGTTCGCCAATGGCCCGGCAGACCTGGGTTCAATCCCAGGTCGAGTCATACCAAAGACTTTAAAAATGGAACTTGATACCACCTTGCTTAACACTCAGCATTATAAGGTACGGTTCAAGGGTAAAGTGGAGCAATCCAGGGAATGGAGTAGCGCCCTCCCCTACACCTTGGTGTAGTAGCTATCGAAAAGGGTGCCTTCGGGTCACCCTTGACTATGGTCGCTAACTTATTTAACTTTCTTCAGTTTTAAATAAAAATGAGCCATCTCGGCTCTAAATGACAAGCCTCTAGAATTAGTGAACCAGTTCGTAACCCCATCTCATCTACAGAAAGTGATGTCAACATACATCTAGTGAAGGCGTGGAATGTTATTGACAGATATGGAAGTCTGATCTATCCGATAAAATCAAACGAGATTTCTTTCAAATAGTACCAGTATCTATACTACAATATAGATGCACCATATGGACACATATATATAGCAGACAAATACACAATAGACTTAGGGTTACTTTCGGGTAGCGCTGAGAGTTAAGTCCTCCTGAACAACTAGCTGTTTCGAAGAGATATCCATTGGTGGCGCTGATACAGGAAATTTGCGTACAATCGTTACTCTGAGCTCAATGTCGGCGTGAGTTTGGGACTGAGAGGGTAAATGACACCAGCTTGTTCGCAGTCTCGGTACCACACACACACACACACACACACACACATATATATATATATATATATATATATATATATTTCTTTTCGCCACAATCTAGGACCAACTACTAAATCATTTTTGTAGCCAATATAATATTACAATACTGAATAGTGACATTTTTCTCCCCAGACGTCTGCGGGTACGAGCATATCTGCATAGATATATAGTCATTACTGTGACGTCATAACTTTAAACATCAGAAGTAAATGTGTTTATAACCTTGTGTCCCTTTTTCTTGCAATATCTTGTATAGCAGTAATTTACGATGCTCTTTGCTTTGATAAGGTACAAGACCGAATGAATGGGACAGCCAAGAAGACTATATCTTGTATAGTGGGTGTCTCGAAGAAAAGGTTATCGGAGAAAAGACAAAGTAGAGATGATGATGACAACATAGGCTGTCCATATCAATAAAGGAAAATGCAAACTCATGGTCACAAAAAGATCCTACTCACGTTTATTTCTTTTGTACGAAAAGACAATAGAAGTAAAAAAAAAAAAAAAAAAAAATTTGGTGCTCAAAGCATCGACTTCTATTCATATTTGTTGTAGAAGTGGAAAAAAAAAAGGGTCGGCTTCAGAGCGTGGTTCGTAGCAGTTTTTTTTTTTTTTTTTAGTGACATTGTAATTTTTGGGCTGGCCAGGCGTTCTATATTAGACTGTTTGTAGATTAAGCTACAATGGGGGTAGATATTCTGCACGTGTAAACATGGATATGATCTTGTAAGGGTCATATCTTACGCTGCTAGTATATATGTAGACCATATATCTATCACCCGCTTCAGAAACATTTTTATTACCAACATAATACTTGGGTATTACTTCCCGTTCCTCTCCGTTTCAATTGATTAAAAATGAAATTTCATCTACCAAAACGGATGTTATGACTTTACAGCAACTCCAACCATAGTTTAAAAATCCTCTTTATTCACCACCATCAATCACCATATGTTCGTCTTTCTGCTATTATGCATATTTCTAACTTCCTAACGTTAACATATCTACTTCAAATATCTTTGCAGACGACTTTTACTCAAACCACTTCCTTTACGTTCAGGATGCGACACAAGGTCAATATTCAAACGAAGTGCGGTTGGTTTTTTCTTCTCTTAGAAACCTAAGTTGCAGTGCCATGGCTAAAGAGCCCAGTTTACCCTACTATTTACCTGGTAGGGGGACACAGAGAAGATGGATTTATGACTCTTTCAGGGATATTAGCGTGATTCGAAATGCAAACAGCTTAGTACGGGATTTCAACTTATGTTTGCAGACAGTTGATATATAACAAAGTGTAACATTGTCATTCTTATCTACTCGAGATTTGATCGACGCTTTTAAAGAAATCCACAAATCTTTCCGTTTGGCTGTTAACTAAAAGTTGTCGGGCAGCCTTATGTGATTTATTGTTTAGTATTTATAAAAACCTGCAAAGTGGCCAGGAAGAAATGAAATCATTTTATCTGTGTCATTTGTCCAAGGAATATCGAATCTGTCAAATAAGTCTCATAAAATAATCTGTCGTTCTTGTTGAAATGTATTTGTCCATTCCTTGGCCTTCACGCATGAATTGCCAAAGTCGGCTGGGGCTGTAGAATACACCGACTGCATTTCTGCAAAGGGGTAAGACTCTAAATAATCTGACGGTGAGGTTACAGTGATGCTGGAGCTTTGGGGAATGCGGAGTAGCTCTTCATTACCATCGCTCCAAGGTTCACTCTGGCCCGGATTGGTAGCACCTGGTAGGACCCCCATTATATGGGTCAAATAGAACTAAACTACGTACTTATGCTAAACTAAATTGCTTGAAATAGAACTGTTTTGACATTTAACTGTTTGTAAACAAAAACTATACTTATACTAAATCAAATTGTTTGAATTAGAACTCTTTAACTAAACTGAATACCTTGAGATAGAAATTTTTTTGACAATTAAACTGTGTACTTATGCTAAACTGAATTGTTTAAAAGAGAATTGCTTATTTGTATAAAAATAGATTTGGCAGGAAATAACCTACAAAGTTTGATATGCCATAAAAAATCAAACAAACAAACAACTCTACACATGGAGCAAGACGGTTATCAACGGTTGGTGAGGCTCCAGTTCTGAAGATATGGGATGTGCCATGTAATCCTTTATCGCTATTATTCCCAGGTTCTCCCTGACCCAAAGTGGCTGTCACTGTTATAGTCCGAAATAGATCTGTGTAAAAAGTATTCATATTCGATAGAAATACTTCATACCATATAACTGTGCAAGTTATTTGTATTAATAGTTAATTGACTTAATAATTGTTTACTAAAAATTATTAGGGAACATGATACCTAAAGTACTGGACTGCAGTCTTAAAGGAAGTGAGTTCGAACTGTAGGCACAACATTACGTTTACTTTCGAACGAATATCTTGGTAAAGCTATTTCTGCTGTTTTTCTACGAAATGACCTTAGCATTCAGAAACCCCCTAATGTTGACATTGCAAATCAACGATGAAACCAAACTTAAAGATTATTATTATGAAACCATATCGTTGCTTGACATGTTTAGATTTGGTAGAAATGATTGAAAGAATATCATTGCTTGACATGTTTAGATTTGGTAGAAATGATTGAAACAATATCATTGCTTGACATGTTTAGATTTGGTAGAAAAGATTGAAACAATATCGTTGCTTGACATGTTTAGATTTGGTAGAAATGATTGAAACAATATCGTTGCTTGACATGTTTAGATTTGGTAGAAATGATTGAAACAATATCATTGCTTGACATGTTTATATTTGGTAGAAATGATTGAAACAATATCATTGCTTGACATGTTTATATTTGGTAGAAATGATTGAAACAATATCGTTGCTTGACATGTTTAGATTTGGTAGAAATGATTGAAACAATATCGTTACTTGACATGTTTAGATTTACTAGAAATGATTGAAACAATATGGTTGCTTGACATGTTTAGATTTGCTAGAAAAGATTGAAACAATCTCATTGCTCGACATGTTTAGATTTGGTAGAAATGATTGAAAATATATCGTTGCTTGACATGTTTAGATTTGGTAGAAATGATTGAAACAATCTCATTGCTTGACATGTTTAGATTTGGTAGAAATGATGGAAACAATATCATTGCTGGATATGTTTAGATTTGGTAGAAATGATTGAAACAATATCATTGCTTGACATGTTTAGATTTGGTAGAAATGATTGAAACAATATCGTTGTTTGACATGTTTAGATTTGGTAGAAATAATTGAAACAATATCGTTGCTTGACATGTTTAGATTTGCTCGAAATGATTGAAACAATATCGTTGCTTGACATGTTTAGATTTGGTAGGAATGTTTGAAAGTATATCGTTGCTTGACATGTTTAGATTTGCTAGAAATGATTGAAACAATATCGTTGCTTGACAAGTTTAGATTTGGAAGAAATGATTGAAGCAATATCGTTGCTTGACATGTTTAGATTTGGTAGAAATGATTGAAAGAATATCATTGCTTGACAAGTTTAGATTTGGTAGAAATGATTGAAACAATATCATTGCTTGACATGTTTAGATTTGGTAGAAATGATTGAAAGAATATCATTGCTTGACATGTTTAGATTTGGTAGAAATGATTGAAGCAATATCGTTGCTTGACATGTTTAGATTTGCTCGAAATGATTGAAACAATATCGTTGCTTGACATGTTTAGATTTGGTAGGAATGTTTGAAAGTATATCGTTGCTTGACATGTTTAGATTTGCTAGAAATGATTGAAACAATATCGTTGCTAGACATGTTTAGATTTGCTAGAAATGATTGAAACAATATCGTTGCTTGACATGTTTAGATTTGCTAGAAATGATTGAAACAATATCGTTGCTTGACATGTTTAGATTTGGAAGAAATGATTGAAGCAATATCGTTGCTTGACATGTTTAGATTTGGTAGAAATGATTGAAAGAATATCATTGCTTGACAAGTTTAGATTTGGTAGAAATGATTGAAACAATATCATTGCTTGACATGTTTAGATTTGGTAGAAATGATTGAAAGAATATCATTGCTTGACATGTTTAGATTTGGTAGAAATGATTGAAGCAATATCGTTGCTTGACATGTTTAGATTTGGTAGAAATGATTGAAACAATATCATTGCTTGACATGTTTAAATTTGGTAGGAATGTTTGAAAGTATATCGTTGCTTGACATGTTTAGATTTGGTAGAAATGATTGAAACAATATCGTTGCTTGACATGTTTAGATTTGGTAGAAATGATTGAAACAATATCGTTGCTTGACATGTTTAGATTTGGTAGAAATGATTGAAACAATATCGTTGCTTGACATGTTTAGATTTGCTAGAAATGATTGAAACAATATCGTTGCTTGACATGTTTAGATTTGCTAGAAATGATTGAAACAATATGGTTGCTTGACATGTTTAGATTTGGTAGAAATGATTGAAAGCATATCACTACGTAAACCCGTTATTCCCAACGTTCGGTTTATTCCCCACTGGTCGATCATGGTAATATTTTGGTGAAGGCATGCACTATTTTGGTGGGAGCTTGTTTAATGACCAAGTTAAGTTCTTTTCGCATCAACTGCAGTAAAATTTTTAATATTCAAGAATTAGATATTACCGCAGGGAATCAGAATTTTAGAAATACCAAATTGAGGTATGGCCGAAAATAGTTTGTAAATATAGGATTGACAAACAAAAGCTGAAATTATAAAAACATAATGAATAGATCATTAAAAGTTGAGTTATAATTACAATCAAGTATTTAGAAATGAATGGATAACCCATAAAGAGTTGATGTGCCATTAACCGAATTAACTAAAGTTATGATTACAATCAAATATTTTGAAATGAATAAATGACCCATAAAGAATTCATGTGCCATTAACCGGACCAACTAAAGTTATAATTACGATCAAATATTTAGAAATGAATCCGATTTCGGTATTAGATCACCCATAATGAGTTGAGATGCCCTTAATCCAATAAACCAGATTTTCATGGTAAAAAACGGATCCGGGAAACGGTGTTCAAATCCTCAATGAGATTGTTTGCATTGCCGTTTATTTGCAAATCTTCTTCCTTTCCCGTGGGTGAATAATTGGATTAACTGTGTTCTTTAGTTTTGGTATAACGACTAGTTTAGGAGAAGAACAATTGAATACAAATTAGCTATATCTGTTAACTCAATACCTTCGCTATGGACAAAATGTGTGACACAAGATCAGACATTTCCTTCTCCTCGGCTGGTTGCTTGACCAAGACAAAAGAAGTTGATTTATCCAACTATTTATCCATTTTTCTTTTATCCTGTCCTATCCGACGATAAGAATATGGCGAAGGGTGATAAACAGAAAACTCTTTATCTTTAAAAATAGATAAATACCCACTCTAATCCTTGGCACTCGTATCAATGTCGTTTTTACCTAAATCAGCTCAGCTTCGAAGGGAGCTCCGAACTTCGATGCAGCACCTGCCCCTGGTTTAAAATGATAATGTCTAGGTTTGCTGCCTCAGCCCAAAAGGAACCGGCTCATTGACCTAGGGGCCATAACCGGGTACAAGTGTTAAGTATTCCTGTATTGTTACTCGCCTGCAGTTAGGATTGAACCTGCAACCTCCAAATGATTGTCTCCTTAGAAGCTCAGGGAACCAACGCCTATAAACGTTACGCTATGTGTCCTGCTGGACACCTCGCAGCAGAGATAATAACTTTTTTTGCTTCGAAGCACACTCCCCAAATGACGAAATAAGCTGCTAACCAGCTCATTGGTCTAGAGGGTAGAGTGTTCGCCAATGGTCTGGGAGACCTGGGTTCAATCCCAGGTCGCGTCTTACCAAAGACTTTAAAAATGGTACTTGATATCTCCTTGCTTAACATTCAGCAATATAAGGTTCATATCAAGGGTAAAGTGGAGCAATTCAGAGAAAGGAGTGGCGTCAGTGTAGTAGATATTGAAAAGGGAGCCTTCTGGTTGCCCTCGACAACAATTGCTAACTTTACTTTATTATTTATTACATTGCGCCTCTCCCCCGTGAAGGTTTGCTTCTTGCAGGGTTCATACATTAAACCAATCTTGTGCAACATTCCGGCATCGCTGGTGTGGGAGTGGATAAATACACGTTTTCATGCCAACCGAGTAAAATTGGTTGTTGCACCTGGGAATTCCAACTTTGTACATTCTAAAAGTAACCCGGATATTTTCTTCAGACCTCTCAGGGTTGGTGATCTGTTTGGCATGCTTTTTAAGTTTTCATCAAATATTTATACAGAAGAGGAGACGTCATAGAAAAAAAAACGCTAAGTGTAATAAACAAACAAACGCTAAAAGGACAAATAAGTTTTTCGATGGGTCACCACCCACGCCCCGGCGCGAACTCACGAATAATCCTTAGAATCCAATATTAACGATTCCCTTAGAACGCCTTTAGCTATTCTAATACATAAGAGAAGCTAATTAATTACTGTTTACAAGACTGCGCTTATTCTACGGTGTGGTGATATACGCTGATTTTTGAAATAATTTAGTTCAAGTTTTACTCCTTAGATAAATAGATTAGACTTTGAAGGAAATTCACATTGTTTGTCTAAACATGGAATTACCACTTTAAAAAGTACTTATTATCATAATCGTAATTATCAACAAAAATATGCGCCCTTTACCGGGCGTAAGTATTTAAGTTTTAACATAATAAAATATATTAAATTAGAAAGACTAACAGCCCAGTCTGCTGATGCTGTAGAGTACACCGACTGCATCTCTGAATTGGCGTAAGACTATCCCCTTACAATGAGTGTCCTGATATGACTCAAAACGATCTGATGGGGAGGCTCAAATCGTGGAGCTCTGGGGAATGTGGAGTGCCACTTCATTGCCATTGGTCCCAGCTCCGCCCTGACCCAGAACGGGAACACCTGATAGGGTCTTATCTATGGGTCAAATAGAACTGATATACATTTGAACTCAGTGAAAACAAATATCTTATACTAAATCGATTTGTTAGAAATGGAACAGTTTTTACATTTAACTATGTGAAAACAAATGACTGATATTTAATTGAATTGTTTGTGATACATGACAATACTTGGAGCAATTTGACTGTGTTCTAACAAATGAGTAATATTGGATATAATTATTAGTGTTGATTAGCAATACTTGAAACTCTTTAACTGTGTGCCTAAATTGAAATATTTGTATAACATAGTAATTTGACAATGTGTAAATCGATAGTATTCAATAGAATAATTAGTAAAATGGATAATCAGTGTTTTATAGCAATACTTGTAACCACATCACTATGTGAAAACAAATGATTAATATTTAACAGAATTATTAGCGTTAGATAGCAATAATTGAAACCATTAAACTGTGTCAAAACAATAACAATACTAGTTGGCAAACAAATTAGTTTTAACTCATTTAAAAATGAAATTACCACCAAAATATTCAATTACAAATCATATATGTATATCCATTTAAATGCGTGAAAATAAATGACAGTTAAAATTGTTATTGTTACGTAGATATGCATGACACCATCTAACGTGCGTGAAACTTGTTTATCAGTTAAACAAACAAACTAAAAATACAAAACAAATAGACAAATACGTGAATTAATAAACAAATAAATGTAACTTCCAGTATCTCAGAGGAATAAAAGACGTCATGTTTCCTTCAGTGAGTAGAGTGTTTGCCAATGGTCCAGGAGATCGGGGTTCAATCACAAGTCGAGTCATGCCAAAGACTCAAAAAATGGTACTTGAGCCCTCTTTGCTAAGTACTCAGCATTATAAAGTTAGGATCAAGGCTAAAGTGGAGCAATATAGGTAATGGAGTAGCGCCCTCCCCTAAACCTCGGTGCAGTAGCTATTGAAAAAAGAGCCTTCAGGTCACACTCGACTAAGGTTGCCAACTTTACTTATATTTCCTGATTAAAATAAATAAATAGATAAATAAAAAATATGCACATAAAATTTGAATGTTTATTATTTCAACCAACAAAAAACATAAAACAAACAAGTAAGTTTGGAAAACCAATAAACTGTTATATTTCCCCGTTAAAATAAATGAACAAATAAATATGGATGCATGAAAAATTTGAATTTTTATTATTCAAACAAAATTTGAATTTTTATTATTCAAACAAAATTTGGATTTTTATTATTCAAACAAAATTTGGATTTTTTATTATTCAAACAAACAAAATTTGGATTTTTATAATTCAAACAAACGAAATTTGGATTTTTATAATTCAAACAAACAAAATTTGGATTTTTATTATTTAAACAAACAAAATTTGGATTTTTATTATTTAAACAAACAAAATTGGGATTTTTATTATTCAAACAAACAAAATTTGGATTTTTATTATTTAAACAAACAAAATTGGGATTTTTATTATTTAGACAAACAAAATTTGGAAAGACACCAACTGTTCGGCCACCTGCCTCCTATCACGAAAACTATTCAAGTTAGACGAACCAGACATACAGAACACTGCTGGAGAAGCAGGGACGAACTCATAAGTGATGTACTCTTATAGACCCCCACATATGGCCGAGCAAAAGCAGGACGACCAGCACGAAGATACAGTCAGCAACTATGTGAGGATACGGGATGTAGTCCAGAATACCTGCCAGAGGCGATGAGCGATAGGGAAAAGTGGAGAGAAAGGGTCAGGGATATCCGTGCTACTAGCACGACATGGTGATGATGATGATGATGATTTAAACAAACAAATAAATAAATAAACAATGAATTTATAATTGCATTGATAAACGTGCATGAGAAATTTACAAGATAATTTTTAAAGAATAAGTAAATGAAACAATAAATAAACAATAAAGGAATTATACTTTATTTATTTATTAATGAATAAACAAAAATAAAGAAGTTGAATTAATGTAGAATTTGAACAAACAAATGAATAAATAAAAGAACAAATAAGTAAATTTGCATATTAAATGATGAAAAAATAAAGAAATAAACAAACAATTTTTCAATTATTTAATTATCATCAATAATAATTATAAACAAATAAATTAATCGATGAAATAAATCATTGCTGAATACGATTTATATTTGAATGTCTATTATATAAACAAATTTAAAAAAATTAACAAAAAACATTAATTAGTTATTTCATTAAAATTAAATCTGAGTGTTAAATTTGCATGTTTATTATTTAAACAAACAAAAAACAAACAAACGAGAAAGTCAACAAATAAATAAATAAATAAATAAATGTTTTATTTGCGCAATTATTCTTTAAAAAGTAAACATAAGTTGATAAAAAAATGGGATGTCGAATTTCCATGTTTATTATTTAAGCAAACACACAAATAAACGGATGAATAAACAAACAAACAAACAAACAAATAATTAGATAATTAAAAAAATTTTTTTGTCAAATTTCCATGTTTATTTTTCAAACAAACAAATAAACAAGCAAGTAAATAAATAATTTAATAAATAAATAAATAAGAATGAATAAATTTTATGTCAAATTTCCATGTTTATTTTTCAAATAAACAAATAAACAAGCAAGTAAATAAATAATTCAATAAATAAATAAATAAATCTATGTCAAATTTCCATGTTTGAATAAATAAATTAAATAAACAAATAAATAATTAAAATAATTTTTGTGTCAAATTTCCATGTTTATTTTTCAAATAAACAAGCAAGTAAATAAATAAATAAATAAATGCGCACATTAAATTGTCATTCTTATCATCTTTAGCAACCAACAAACAAATAAAGAAATATACATATTAAATTTGTATTATTAATATTGGAATAAATAAACAAAAAATAAACAATCAATTCAATAAATAAATATGCCGATTAAAATTGTATGTTAACAATTGAAACAAACAAACCAACAAATAGAAAAATAAATAAATAAATTTGCTGGTAACATTTGCATACTTATTATTTGAACAACGGAATACACAAAAAACAAACAAACAAATGGAGACAGGAAAAAAAAGAAACAAACAAATGTACAAATTAAATTTTAGTGGTCATTTATTTAAACAAATTTTTAAAAAATGCCAAATGTAAAAATAATTGAATAGATCTTTATGCTAAATTTGCATTGTTTATTATTAAAACTTTTTTTTTTCATTATTGCTGCTACGGTTTCTTTAGGTAGGCCGTATGCTAGTAGGATTAGTTCCATTTTCCCTCTGTGGATGGAATCGAAGGCCTTGGTAAAGTCGACAAATAGTAATGTCGCCTGAAGGTTTTTTGCCCGGACGCCTTCAAGGATTCTACGGATGGTCAATATTTGTGAGGTTGTGGATCTATTTCTCCGGAAGCCATTTTGGTTTTTCCTAAGGATGTTGTCTATTTTGGGTTCTATGCGGTTTCGTAGTAGGGCATTGTAGATTTTGGCTGCTATGGATGTAAGTGTTATCCCTCGGTAGTTCTTGGCTAATCCGAGGTCGCCTTTTTTAGGGAAAGGAAGGATGCATCCCTTCATCCATCTTTCTATCCTATTTTGACTATAGACAGCGTTGCATTGCCGGAGCAGTATATCGTCGAATTGTCTAGTCTTCCACACTTCTGGGGGGATCTCGTCTAGCCCTGCAGCTTTCCTATTTTTAATTTTTTTAAGAACCGAGTCGAGTTCTTCTTTGGTGAAAGGCCCTAGTTTAATGTCTAATTGCTTACTGATAATTCTGGTGATCGGTTCATCCGTTATTTTCGGTGGGCTTCCTAGTAGATTTTTGAAATGCTGTTCCCACAGTTTTACTCTTTCTTGTTGGCTTGCAGCTTTCAATTTTGCTTTGGCTGTGCTCTTCCTTCAACTTACTTCGTTTATTGTTTGCCAGGCTATCCTGGATTGTCTATCTTCCACCGAGTCTCTAATCTTATCTATCTGATTTTGTATGTATTCTGCCTGTTCTTTTAGATATATTCCTGCTAATTGATATTGTGCCTTTTCTAGTTTTCGGGCATTTGTGTTTGTTGGGTTCTTCCGATAGCTTTTGGAGGCAGTTTCCACGAGTGCCCGTTTTTCTCTAACCTCTGACGTTTCCCAAGGGACTCTATATTTAGTTCTAGGTTTTGTTGGGATACACTTTGATGCCGCCTCTAGGTGTGCTTCAACAAAGTTTTCATATTCGTCATTTGGGGTAACTTTTTCTGTCTTCTCTTGTAGTGTTTCGAAGCATACGGCCTACCTAAAGAAACCGTAGCAGTAATAATGATCCTCTACAAAAACACAAAAGTGAAAGTACGTTCACCAGATGGAGACACGGAATACTTCGACATTGTTGCAGGAGTACTACAAGGAGACACGCTAGCCCCATACCTCTTTATCATCTGTCTAGACTACGTGCTTAGAGCTTCGATCGACAAAATCAGAGAAAATGGCTTCGAGCTGACTAAGAAAAGAAGCAAAAGGTACCCCGCAAAAACAATCACAGACACCGACTACACTGATGACTTAGCGTTACTGGCGAATACGCCTAATCAACTAGAGACACTACTGCATAGTTTGGAACGAGCTGCAGCAGGCATTGGCCTTCATGTCAATGCGCACAAAACTGAATATATGTGTTACAACCAAACGGGCAACATTACCACTCTAGACGGAGCCTCTCTAAGGCTAGTGGACAAATTCACCTACCTAGGAAGTAGCGTCTCATCAACAGAAAACGACATCGACACACGGTTGACGAAAGCATGGACGGCTATAGATAGGCTCTCAATAATATGGAAATCTGACCTGACCGATGAAATGAAGCGCAGTTTCTTCCAGGCAGCTGTTGTATTGATACTGCTATATGGATGCACTACATGGACGCTAACCAAACGGCTGCAGAAGAAACTTGACGGCAACTACACAAGAATGTTGAGAGCAATATTGAACAAGTCCTGGCGACAACACCCCACGAGATGCCAACTGTACGGCCACCTGCCTCCCATCACGAAAACTATACAGGTCAGACGAGCCAGACACGCCGGACACTGCTGGAGAAGCAAAGACGAGCTCGTAAGTGACGTACTACTATGGACCCCCACATATGGCCAAGCAAAAGCAGGACGACCAGCCCGAACTTACATACGGCAGCTATGTGAGGACACAGGATGTAACCCAGAAGACCTGCCGGAGGCGATGAACGATAGGGAAAAGTGGCGAGAGATGGTCAAGGATATCCGTGCTGGCGGCATGACATGATGATGATGATGATGATTATTAAAACAAACAAATAAATAAACAAATGAACAAAGATACAAACAAACCAATAGAAAATAAACACGAAAAAATTTGCATGTTCATAAAAAAATTAATTAATAAATAGATAAATAAGTAAAATTGTCTCCCTTTAGTCGAGGGTGACCCGAAGGCTCACTTTTTAATAGCTACTACATCGAGGTGTAGGGGAGGGCGCTACTCCATTCCCTGGATTGCTACACTTTACCCTTGATCCGTACCTTATAATCCTGAGTGTTCAACAAGGAGGCATCAAGTACCATTTTTAAGTCTTTGGTATGACTCGACCTGGGATTGAACCCAGGTCTCCCGATTAGCTCAATGGATAAATAAATAAATAAATCTATTTGTTAAATTTGCATATTTATTTTTTAACAAACACAACAAACAAACAAACTCAAAAATAAAATATAGATATAAATAGATAATAAAAAAACGAATATATAAAAAAAAATCAAAGTGCCTGATCATTTTTTAAAACAATCAATAAAACAAAAAATACATAAATAAATCTGCATATGAAATTTCCATGTTTATTACTTGAACAATAAATAAATGAATAAATAAATAAATAAAGGAATTATTAAAGAAAGAAAGAAATAAGCAAAGGAATAAAAGGGAATATTAAAATTTAAATGATTATAATTAAAACTAAAAGGCAAACAAGTTAATTAATTAATTATTCAATATTGCATGTTAATGAATTAAGAAAATATGAATGTTACATTTGCATATTT
This sequence comes from Sepioteuthis lessoniana, assembly GCA_963585895.1. Classification (NCBI taxonomy): domain Eukaryota; kingdom Metazoa; phylum Mollusca; class Cephalopoda; order Myopsida; family Loliginidae; genus Sepioteuthis; species Sepioteuthis lessoniana. Next base: position 58,853,081 of record OY757943.1, read on the forward strand.
ATTATTTTAAAAAAAAGTAAAAAAACATGTAAAAAAAAACAAATAAATAATGAATAAATATTAAATTTGCATATTAATTAATAAAAAAATAAATGTAGATGTTAAATTTGCATATTTATGGTTAAAACTAGTAAAAATAAATAAATGAATAATAGAAAAATATACATGTTAAATTTGCATGTTTATTATGCCAAAAAAATAGCGAAAGACAAACGAAAAAAGCAAAGAAAGAAAGAAAGAAGCAAATAACGTCATAAATAAATATGAAATTTGCATATTTATTATTTAAACCGTCTCATTGGCTGGTGGATAGAGTGTTCACCAATGGTCCGGGAGACCTGGGTTCAATCCCAGGTCGAGTCATAACAAAGACTTTTAAAATGATACTTGATACATCCTTGCTTAACACTCAGCAATATAAGGTATGTATCAAGAGTAAAGTGGGGCAATCTTGGGAAAGGAGTAGCGCCCTCCCCTACAATTCGGTGTAGTAGCTATTGAAAAGGGAGCCTTCTGGTCGCCATCGACTACGTTCGCCAACTTTACTTATGTTAAATGAAATATCACGCCATTTTTTTGTCTAAAATAAACTTTTAGAATGATTTTTATCACTTAGAATATTCGGACTTTTGCTTTCATCTTCTTTGTTATACACGCAATGTTTCGGCCGATACGCTCATCACCCATCTTCATATTAACAATGAAGATGCAGACTACAGTCCAAATGTACCATAGCCATATACATGAATATGCGAAATCTACATGGGATGTTCATAACATATATACATAGAACATAGGAATCTCGAAACACGAAAAACACTTACGAATTCTTAGTTCAGGTACGAAACTTTTTTTATTACCTTTGAGTTTAAAGGTTCTTCGACATAAGGAGAGAGATACACATTCTTTCTATTCTGGCTTTGTCATCCGCCCCCCATCTCGTGCGACACCTGCCCAAGGCCTCCGCGAGCAAGCGTAAGTCAACCCTTCTCGTTCGGTGTCCAGTTCTCAACTCAACTAACTTTCTTCAAAATTCCCAAAATCCACCGCGCGCTTCTGGTGCGTGATGTCATTCGCACTTGCTATCCCCGTTTCCCATCTGGACATATTGGGACATCTCTGAGTGACACGTCCGCTCCGCCCACGCACGCGCGTGAACACCTGCGTTAATCTTGCACCTCAGTAACCCATGCACTGAGCCGAAAGGTTCTCAGCCTAACTAAACCCAAAGGCATAAAACAAAATCCCTCGGCCATTATATTACACATTATCGATAAAAATTATCAGACTTAATCTCAGAAAATTTGGCAAATAATTTTAAGAATATGTTTTCAAATTAGACGTTCTTGATTTATTTCTTTTACTCAAATCTCTCTTGTGTGTACGCTTGAATCATAATTTTTGTACAAATTATTTCATAGATGATCATTATTTATTCATATAATGAATAATTAAATAAATAATCAAATAATGATTAAATAAATAATTAAACAAATACATAAATGAATGAAGTGAGTTTGTATGCTGCGTACAGCTGGAGAAGTAAGGACGTACTCATTAGCGACGTTCTTTGATGGATACCGACATATGGACCCGCCAGTGTTGGATGAGCAGCAAAGATTTACATACAATAGCTCTACGCAGACACTGGATGCAGTCTATAGGACCTGCCTGAAAGGGAAAGATGGGGAGAGAGAATTAGGGAACTCTATGTTGTCAGCACGACATTACGATAATATCTATGACTGAAATTCTTGTTTTGATTTTTCCACAAAATATGAAGGCGTTTCGCCTTTCTTTCAAATTTTCTCCACAATTACGTCCTCTATCATTCTTTTGTTTAAATTATGAACAACACAATAAATACTACCCCATACTAAAACGAGAACCAAATCTATTGTATCGTCGAGTAGGACATTGAGGTCGTTATATGAAACTTTGGATTTGGGGTGTGAGGCGAGATTAAGCGGTCGGTTCATAGGTGAATAGCGCATAAAAGGAAATATATTAATATGTCTATTACAAAAAAATATGACGGTCACCGATAACTCGAGTGACCTGATCCTACACGCGAAAAAATACCTCGCCCAATTATCGTGGGCCAATAGGATAACTACTGTCATAGGCCACGTTACTAGGGGACATTGACGTGCTAGGGTCTCCAGGTAATTAGTTTTGGAGTCAGTTCAGTGCTAGAAATTGCTTTTTAATTGGTTTTGTTTTTTTTTTAGGTGGTGATGCAGTGGTTAGCGAGTGAAACTGGCAAACCATGATTCATGAGTTCGATTCTTATTTGGTAACCTATATTTCTGGCCTTGTACCAAACTGAACTAAGTTTAGTAAATGATGACGCTTGTGGCCTCGATTCGCTTAGAATTATAGTTGTAGTCGTTGGACATTGAATCAGTGATGTAAGTTCAAGTCCTGGACAAGACTAACTGCATTTCACTTCGCCGTTTGTGTCCTTGGGAAATGTTCTCCCCTCCCACAAGCTATGGGTAAATAGTAGTGCAGACTAGACATTTTACTTTTTGGAAAATAATCTAGAAGAAGGAAATTTTCTGAATTCAAACCAGCTGTACTCCGCTTAAAAATCGATTTTATGTTACATTCTGTTGGTAGCAAACACTCTTGCTGCCTTGTGCCCGACTAAGTTAGCTTAGTAAAAAAAATCTCGAGAGAATTCGATTCTCACCGGGTTGCCAAAATTTTGGCCAGTACCAAACTAAACGATGTACGGTCAATTTAGATTTAAGTTCCTCATTGAAGAGGCGTAGTTAAGGAAAAAGCCATTACTTCTAGAGTGATTTCGATCCGAGATAAGAACTCTTCATTTGTGGCCTCGTACCAGATTAAACAGAATTTTGGAAGTACCTACACTCATCGCTCGCCATACCATAAAATATTGGTTAGTACGATAATCTCGTGAATCAATTTTTAATTGTTGAGATCAGTCTTTACAGGGTGACCCAAAATTATGGCCTTGTGCCACACTTTACGATTCCTAAAGAGTGTCCAACTGAACAAATATGAGCATTTTATCGTTGAGTAGGGATAAATAAGAATGAAATTATTTCTGTAGTGGGTTCAATTATCATTTTGTACTCTTCATTATTAGCCTTGTGGCAGACTAAACTGAAGAAATATTCATACTCTTCACCCGCCTCTTCGTCTCTTTGGAGAGTGCAGTTTTGACCGTGCGCGTTTAGCATAACGGTTATTGTCAGAGGAAATACAAGCAGGGATCCGAATTCAAATGTTGGAAAAGGCATGAAATAAATAGTAGGGCAAATTGGGTTCTATAGCCTTGGTTAGGCGACCAATTAAGGAAAAGGAAATTCAGAATTTAAAACAGTTTTACTCTGATTAAAATTGACCTTGCGTCATATCCTCCCTGTGGCGGAAGGTGTAAGTACATACAATCTTGTGAACTTGCGACATATTAGCAAGTTCAATCCTCAACGAGGGTCCTAAATTTTATTTTTCGCGACAGAGGTGTTGCAATTTATTTATGGTTACAGTTTAAATGCTAACGAGTTTGGTAATAAATAATAACTAATAATATCCATATAGAACGTGAAATAATAAAATCCAGCTCTAAAAGAAAATTAACGAATTTTTTTAGGGCCTCTCTCTCTCTCTCTCTATATATATATATATATATACAAATCGCACACTTCGTCTAATGAAGCCATAGACGAGAAACTGACAGTCACCAAGCGTCGTTGGCTCTGTCTCTACGCTATCTCTCTCTCTCTCTCTATATATATATATATATTAAAATTACACCACTTAATTGATGGCCGACTCAGTCTGGTCGAGTTCTGTTTCATTGCAAACAACGTCAAATCCGGAAGAACCTTTCGTTTTCTCTTCATGTATTTATATTTGCGCGCGCAGACAACTGTCACGTGACGTGGTGATGTGAAGCTGCAAGGTAAGTCAGTGCGTGAGAAAAAACATGCCAAGAAGCTGTATACAAATCAGTGGAGGGGCTGGGGGGAGAGCAGAGGCCAAAAGTGCATTGTAAAGGGCAAATGGGTGAGCTCATCCCCGACACCACCCTCAAATTATAGCCAAGTGACAGACTGACAGACAGACATGCCTGTAAAGATGAAGGTTAGGACTGACACTCACACACACACACGCATACATGCGTGAAGAAAACGCACATATACTCACACACATTCATTGGCACACGCGTATGCATAGAAACCCGCACAGTTTCTTACTAAAAGGTGCACCAACACATATACACAAATGAACACGCCCACAACGAACACACAGATGAACATAGAGACAAAAACCCAATCTCACACGCACAAAAGAATATGCGCCCTTATATACATATGCATATACACAGGAACACACAAAGAGACGCACATACACAGATACACATACATACGTACACGAAGGATTAAGCAATATACTAATATATATATATATATATATATATTCAATTCTGGTATATTTGGTTTAAACGAAAATTTACCTTTTATAAAAGAGAATTTATTGGGTAAACTTATTTATGGTCAGTAATATATATATATATATATATATATATATATATATATACGATGAACATTAAATAAGTTTCCAGACATTTTTCGTATGGGCACTTTTATTGATAGTACACACAAGAAACTCTAGTTCCTACGAAGTAATCTCCTCCGGTTACAATACACTTGTTGTACCGTTCCAACAACTTTTGGAACGCCCCATGGAAGTCCTCTTGTGTGAGCGTGTCAATGACCTTCGCCACAGCCTCTTTAATCTCCTCAGTTGTCTCATAACAACGGCCTCTGAGCTTAGGGAATAACCAAAAGTCACAGGGAGCAAGGTCAAATAGTCAGTGACAAGGATGGAGTTGTTGACTGGTGCATTGTCCTGGTGCAAATGCCACTGACCCGATTTGAAGAGTACTGGCCTCTTCCAACAGAATCTCTTCCTGAACTCCCTTAAAACCTCAACATAGTAAAACTAACCCTAACCCTAACCCTTTGGCCAATCAACTGTTGTGTATTGACTTCCTTACTCCTCTCACACCTCTCATCATCCCTCACAGGCTTCTTTGAATCTCTTATGCCACTCTAAAACCGATGCTCGATTCATGCAAGATGCTCAAAAAGCAGCCTGAAGCATTCCATACGTTTCTGTGGCATTTTTTCCAAGTTTAAAACAGAATTCTATTGCATATCGTTCTTCTAAAGTGTCCTCACGTCCAGATTGCATTTTTGAAATTCACCAGCTGTGACAATCAGACTTCAGTAGGGTGTATTCCAATTCCTGCTGTAGCTGTTGATTTGAACCTGAAATCATAAAAATTGGTCAGTGATCTCATAAGATGTATAGCAATAACATAGTGAATTTTCAAGAGTCTACGACAATTTTAAATGCATGTACAAAAAAGTCTGGAAACTTATTGAACGCACCACGTATATAGTGTAATCGGATGAAAACTCAAACTTGTTTAAGTCATTATAAACTTATTTCAGCGAAGAATATTACTTACTATACTCTCCGTCTCGTCAGATGACTTTTTACATGATTTTCTCGCAGTTACAGCAAATGTGGAATTACAGTTCGTATTTAAAAAATAAAAAATAAAAAAATAAAAATATTTAAATCCAAATATATACATAATTTTCTAGATATGACACTAAAACAAGAGATGGTGAGGCTCCAGTTCTGGAGCTTTGGAAACTGCGGAGTGCTCCTTCATTGCCATTGCACCCAGATCAATTCTGACCCGGAGTGGTAGTACCTGTTAGGGTCAAATCTATGAGTTAAAGTCCGACGATTTGGTCATTTACTATACTTGAAACGATTTAACTGTGCGCAAACAAATGATTAATGTTTGATAGAATTATTTGTTTTATTGCAATACTTGAAACAATTTAAATATGTGCAAATAAATGAGCTCAAGCTCGTTTAAAAATAATGATATCTACAAATTATTTGTTATCAAATCATTTGTTTTTAATTCATATTATTGCAGGATTTGGCATTAAATAACCTACAAAGCTTGAAATGCCATAATCCCAACCAACCACACACACACACACACACACACATATATATATATGTATGTATATAGACCGGTTCATTGGTCTAATGGGTAGAGTATGCGCCAAGGGTCCGGGAGACCTGGGTTCAATCTCAGGTCGCGTCATACCAAAGACTTTAAAAATGGTACTTGATACCTCCTTGCTTAACACTCAGCATTATAAGGTACGTATCAAGGGTAAATCCAGGGAAAGGAGTAGCGCCCTCCCCTACACCTCAGTGTAGTAACTATTGAAAAGGGAGCCTTCTGGTCGCTCTCGATTACGGTCGCCAACAATTTATATATATATATATATATATATATATATATATACTACTGAAAACAAAACAATAGCTGTTCGATAAAGACTTCATCAATATCATTCATAATATCAGTTTATTTGGTTTCTTTGTTTAATGGCATATCATCCTTTGTAGATTATTTAATGCCATCTTTGTAGAAGAACAGCAATGATACTATTTGACCAATAGTCGGGAGGATAAGGAGGCTCATGCCTTTTCCAAAGATATTAGTTTGAATGTGAACGTAATAGCACAGCTGGAGTTCGAACTCGGTTACTTCGAAGACGTAGTATAGCACTTTAGCCACAACACCCCACAGGGACACTCCGCATCGTTTCGACTCCAATGCATCACGACTCCAATTTCAAATCGCCCTTATTGTATCTTGTAATACCAGCTGACTTTGCTGATTTTCCGTTACATCGTGGGAATGTCATATCAAAATGCAGCCTTTTCGTATGATATAATTTCCAGCAACGAAGCGTTAATCCAATGATGTAAGATTTTAATCAGCTGACTTGGTGGACACGTCATTACACTGAAAGGAGATAGAATTTCCGTGAAACGCACGTGCGCAGTCAATGTAGAAGGTCACAATTGTAAAATATGAATTAAGTGATGTTGATTTGAATTATAGAACGATATCGTAATGTCCTTGAAAAGTCAACATAACGTTCTACGTAGTTCAAACGACTAATTTTTAAAACTGGTAATTCATACCGATAACCAAAGGAATCCTGTGCATAATGGGAAACTCCTATTTCTGGATCTCCTCAATCGATTTATAATCTCGGTATAAGATTTATACCATTATCGATAAAGGTGATCAATTTTATTGAATTGGTTCTACATTCTTTTCGATATTGTATATATTTTACATGTATGGTACTGTTTTATACACAGTTGTGTATTTATATTTTTTATATTTATTGTTGTATACAAAATATATTATCAGTGCATACACTTAAATCTAGATGGCATGATATTATCATTATTATTATTATTATTGCTATTATTATTATTATTATTTTACTGCTTGCGAGTTTTTCTCATCAGTATTCACTGGAGTCTGAGAAGTAGCAAGTCTCCTCAGGTCTCCTGCTATCATTATTATTATTATTATTATTATTATTATTGCATTCGAATTGGCCTAAATTGTGACCCTGAGATGACTTACTTCCTGCTTCCAAAGAAGACAACAAGGACAAACCCTGATGTACTGATATGCATGCCGGGATTTCGGGTTCCTGGGAATAGGGCTGAGGTGACATACATAACTTCCGTCTGTCAGTTTTGAAGAACACCATCATCTCCTTCCTCACGATAACTGAGCTTATTAGTCTGGCCTCATCCGACACCAACCAACTGACATGAAAAGACTCATTGGCTTCTTTATAAGTGTCCTCGACTTGAGGTTTTGTTTAGATTATTAAGAGAAGCTATTAAACTACATCCCCTCAATTCTAGTGTGTGGCGCATCCCCTCCGGTCGTAGTATGGTCAGTCGAATGAGAGGACTCATGTTACTGGTTTCATTTTGCTACCCAGAAAGCATCCAATCAAATTGCTCCGTCAATAGCAGTCATCTTCTCTGCTCACAAATGACGCCATTTTCGTTTTAACAATTCAAAGACACACAATATTTCAGCCAAATTAATCTGATGGCCATCTGACCTTCGCTACATTACCCGACGGAGTCGCTTCATTTCGTCATTTCGTATGGAGCAACATGGTAACAATATTTTAGTCTGGTTAATCAGCTACTTTAATTCCCTCCGCCCCTTATTCAAGGTGGTGGGAAATCGTAAAGACTCAACAGTATACACAATAATTACTTGAGGTGTTCTTAGTGTAATGGTTATCATCGTTACAAATGGATACAGCGACCTGAGTTCAAATCCCGGACGAAGCTGTTTATATTTCTCATAACCCTCTGGAAAGGTATGAACCTAAATCTTCTCCCTTCGGTTAAGGGTAACAAGAAGGGTAGGTTGGGCTCTTTAGCCTTGGTATGGCAACCAACCTTGGAGAAGGAAAACTCTAAAATCAAACCGATTAAACATCGTATAAAAATTAACCTTGTATCGCATTCTGCTTCGTAAAGAACGATTGATAAATACATTTATAGACAGTAATTACGATAGTGTGGTATATGTGATCATTTTATCATAGTGTGGTATATGCGATCATTTTATGATAGTAATGGATATGTGATCATTTTATGATAGTGTGGTATATGCGATCATTTTATGATAGTGTGGTATATGCGATCATTTTATGATAGTGTGGTATATGTGATCATTTTATGATAGTGTGGTATATGCAATCATTTTATGATAGTAATGGATATGTGATCATTTTATGATAGTATAGTAAATGTGATCATTTTATCATAGTGTGGTATATGTGATCATTTTATGATAGTGTGGTATATGTGATCATTTTATGATAGTATAGTAAATGTGATCATTTTATGATAGTGTGGTATATGTGATCATTTTATGATAGTGTTGTATATGTGATCGTTTTATGATAGTAATGAATATGTGATCATTTTGTGATAGTATGATATTTGTGATCATTTTACGATAGTGTGGTATATGTGATCATTTTATGATAGTATAGTAAATGTGATCATTTTATGATAGTGTGGTATATGTGATCATTTTATGATAGTAATGAATATGTGATCATTTTGTGATAGTGTGGTATATGTGATCATTTTATCATAGTGTGGTATATGTGATCATTTTATGATAGTGTGGTATATGTGATCATTTTATCATAGTGTGGTATATGTGATCATTTTATCATAGTGTTGTATATGTGATCGTTTTATGATAGTAATGAATATGTGATCATTTTGTGATAGTATGATATTTGTGATCATTTTACGATAGTGTGGTATACGTGATCATTTTATGATAGTATAGTAAATGTGATCATTTCATGATTGTGTGGTATATGTGATCGTTTTATGATAGCATGGTATTTGTGATCATTTAATGTAATCCAACTATATAATCAAAACCTAAAATGAAGATTAAATTAGATCAAATTGAAACATATTCAGCATGTCGCTATTTTATTTTCCGTCAGTCGATAAAAATATTTGGAGACACTCGTAGCGTAACGATTATCGCCTTCGGAAGTGAACTCGGTTACCTGAGTTCCTGTTTTGCATTTCATATTACGCTAATGCCATTTGGAAATGAATAAATCCAACTGTTCTCTCCCCATCTATAGTTAAGTAATAGGACAGATTGGTCTCTTTAACTTTGATATAACAACCAGACAAAAATAAGGAAAACTCTGAATTTAAACCAATTGTAGTGGAGTGGAATAGGCTCCACCTAGACTGCTCGTGCTCAAAAAACGCTCAATCAGTTGCGTCCCAACGAACAGGGTTTGGTTATGGGGAAACCAGTGATGAGATAGATAGATAGATAGATAGATAGATAGATTTGAACAAACTAACAAAGAAAGAACGAAAGAATATATTAAGCTAACTGAATGAAATTGATTCATGCAGATAGATAGATAGATAGATAGATAGATAGATAGAATAAGTTAGAATTGAAGGAAAATGACTGGAAAGACGGAATTTGGTTTGTTGTCTCGGCATATACGCTGATTGTATAATCTGCGGAGAGATAAGACCCCTTCCACACACACACTCACAGTCACACACACACATACAAAGGGGTGTCCTGGGTATGACACGAAACTACATCAGGTGGTGTGGCTTCCGTTCTTGATCTCTGGAGAGTGTGGAATACACTTTCATTGACATTACTCCCAGATCCATTCTGACCAGGGGTCATTTGTACCTACGAGTCTTATCTATGAGTCAAATGCATATGTTCGAAAAATATAAGCATTTGATAGGATCACAGAAAACTGTTTAACTGAACAAATTATTTGTACTAAGAATAGTTAAATCCATAAAACTGGGAGCAAATTACAAGTAAAAATAACCGACTTCGGCATTGAATAACCCAACAAAGACTGACATGCCGTAAAACTAACCAAACTAAAGCTAAATTTAGTATAGAAGACAAATTAACATTTCCCGTAATATATATATATATATATATATATATATATATATATATATATATATATATAATGGCATTGGGGTCAGACATGATTTCGGAGCAAAAGTATTTGGGACATTAACCCAAAGCGCCGATAGCGGTATTTTACAATAGTGACAGACTTTGTTGGGTTTCCTTTCAATCGTGGGAATCATAGATTCTTTGTTGCAGTCACAACTTTCTAGTTACGAAGCGTTAATGCAACGATGTAAGATTTTAATTAAATGCCTAGTTGACATGCCAATGCACTGAATGGAAATAGAATTACCTGAAAATCTATGTCCCGAGTCAGAGTATGATATATCAATATGAATTTTGCTAGTATAACGTATAAATATATGAACCATATATATATATATATACATATATATATATATATTAAGGAAAATATCAGATTGTGTGCTCTGATAAATTTCGGTTTAGTTTAGTTTGTTGTTTCGGTATGTCAACCTTTGTTGGGTTATATATATATATATATATGAAAGTAAATATGGCCCAAAATCCGACAGTATGAAGATAGCAGAAACATCCATCGCTATGTGAACTATTCTGATATCCAAGTCCTGATGATGGTTACTGAAACTGCAAATTTTAACGTCGACTTTAATTCATAATAAATTCACCTATTTGGATTATGTCTTTCTTCTATCTTTATATATATATATATATATATATATATGTGTGTGCGTGCGTGTGTGTGTGTGTGTGCGTGTGTGTGTGTGTGTTTTAAAACCGATGCACTGGCCAAGTGAGTAGAGTTTTCGCTAATAACCCAGGAGACAGGGGTTCAATCCCAGGTAGCGTCATACCAATGACTAAAAAAATAGTATTTGATGCCTCCTTACTTAACACACAACATTATAAGGTATATATCAAGGGTAAAGTGGAGCATTCCAGGGAAAGGAGAAGCACCCTACCCTACATCTCGGTGTAGTATCTATTGAAAAGGGAGACTTCGGGTCGGCCTCGAGTACGATTGCCAACTTTACTGATTTATACATTATAGTTATATATACAATTTTGCTTTAATTTGCTGATCAGTATATATATATATATATATATATATTATCACCCTGGTTGGCGGCTGATGAGGGCAGGGTATCGCACGTGCTTTCACACCTTCTATGATGAAAATTTGAATACCAAGACTCTCTGGAAAGCAAGATGACTCTTTGGAAAGACAAAGTGACTCTTCAGAAAGTTAGAGTAACATCCTGAAAAGACAGGAACTTAACAAATATGAATAGTATAATTACAGAAAAATGCCCTCAGGGTGTCTGTGGCGGGGAGGGAGAATATATCACCCATCATACTTGCTCATACGGTAACGATCTGGATATGTACCCGGCTACAACGTGTGATTGCGGCAGAGAATTCCAAAGCTTGTGAGGGTCACGAATCCTCAAGGCACGCTGGTGCAAACAACATAATTCTCCAGCCGGAGAATGTAAATCGAATGATGGGCTTATGAATCAGGATTACCCCGCCCCCACAGTATTCAGGGGCCCATTGGTGAGCGTCAGCGTCCTGGAGACATTCCTAGCAAGCCAAGAATTTAGTGGCCCAAGGGTAATCAGATAGCTACTTGGACAAACTTAGACCAGCAGCTTTCTTTTTACTCACCACTCATCTTAAGGGCCCCATTGGTCAACAAATAACATCTTTCAGCAGAATTATACATGACGTTTGTCTGGAGTGCTTTGGTGCAGTAACGCATAAAAAAAAAGATAAAACTGAAGGAAAACGAACCAAATAGACGATGGATATTGAAGGGATTTCATAATGAATGAAATGCACGCGGAACCACCATTCCCGTGTGATTACGCAACAGCAAGAAACGGTTGCTATGACATTAACAGCCGAAAGTAAACGCGTTTTTAAATCACAAATTGCACTAAAATGAAGATGAACGAACATCCAATGTAATCTCTGCTTTCAGTTGATCTGGCGTATATATATATATATATATATCTTTTAAATACCCTGTCTGATGGCAAAAGCTTCTTCGTAGCGCTAAGAGTTGCAGTACCGTCTTGAGCTATCGAAACTGTGTTATCACTCTGGTTGGCGACTGGTGAGAGCAGAGGGTATTGTACGTGCTTTCACACGTTGTATGATGAAAAATATATATATATATCAGTTAATTGAATAAAAAAAATAATACCTGTGTTAGAAAAAAATAAGGTTTCATTCATTGTTCATTTCTGTCTTGGTAAATATAGCTTCATTCTCGATACTTTTTGAACATAACTCGTCGTCTTTCATTATTGTTATTCATAGCATTTCGTGTCCGAGAAATCGGTCTAAAATGTCGTTTATTTTGATGGTGTTTTTATAACGTCTCTAAAAATGAAACATTTGTTTCTAATAATAAAAATCCTGAGAGTATAATCTTCATATTTGCATGAAAGTGGAGATTCAAATAGAATTCAGTTTCCTTGTTCCTTAACTTTTGTCAAATAGAATCAGACACAAATAACATCTGGTGTGTGTGAACATTTCTATTTGTAGCCTAAGCTCAATAAAACAAGCTAACGATGATCAAATTGTTTGGCTTGGATATTTTCCTGCATTCTCTTAACTCAACTGGTTTAGCACCTTAAGATTTCTATCAAATCAGATCCAACGAGAAACTTTAAACTTTAAAAGGAAGGAAGAAGATAATTGTTGTTGGTTACTCACCTATGACCAGAATAATGGACTTACCCAAAGAGAATATTAACCAAGAACTAAGCTGATAGAGGAGAGTGTAGCAGCTGTTAAGCACCTTGCCTGTCTTCGTGTACGTTGAACCAAGGAGTCCCTCCTCAGAGACTTGGATACATTTGTGTAGCACCTCATATCTCCGTTCTGGGTTATTTATTTATTTATTTATTGACCCTTAATAACCGGTCATAACAATAATTCAACATGATCAAATTTTACTGCGAAAGATGAGTGAAGTCGAAACATTTACTCAAATAATGTTCTGATTTGGTCAATAGAAATTGTGTCACTTTTTTGACTGACAATTCAAGGTCACACCCACTAAAATACACCAGATCAAATTGTTAGGGTGAAATCCTCCTGAATTAACTGATTTACAACCTTAAATTTTCTATTTAACCAAATCATTGAAAATATTTTCATATAAGTAAAACCTTTGAGAATTGAAAAGAAAATGTTTTGGAATGAATGAAAAACGATTTTATTTCGTGAAAATTTCATTCATTTTAAAGAAATCCTTCATGAAGAAAAGTTTAAAACTAATAAACTTATTTCATGGAAAGCTTGTTATTTTTTCTGTATCAGAGAAAAAAAAATATTTGTGAACAGACTGAGAAAGAAATAAAGAAAGAAAAAAAGAAAGAAAGAAAAGGACAGAAAACAGATTAATCAAAGGGGAAATAAGGAAAGAAGAAGAGAAGAAAAAGGGAAGAAATATTGAAAGAAAAAGAAGAAAAAAGCATACAAATGTAGAAGAAAGAAAGAAAGAAAGAAAGAAAATCAAATGGAACAGAAGGAAATAAAAAGAGATGAAAAAGAAAGCCAGTCAACTCCCTACTGCATTCTTGAGTTAATGACTCGAGCATTTCACTAAGCTGCTAAAGTTAACTTAAGACCGGCACACATATGACCAGTCCAGACGCTGTATTCAGTTTTATACAAGAGTAGATGCCTTTAAATAGTTGATTGTATTTCACTTAATATATTGCTATTAAACTGTTTATATTTAATCAACTTGCATTGTTGTCCTTCTTGGCTTTAGCTTCGTAAAAAGAAGATGAAGAAGAGGTCGGTTATTGTGCAGAATGTCCGTAACTTGAGGAGATTTACCACACGGCTTATCGGCTGAGAAAACACGTGTTTCTTTAGCCTATAAGAATCACATTTTAAAAAATATCGAGCTAGACGATCTACGACTGAAGCTCAACCATTTGGACAGTTTCGAATTATAACCCCCCCCCCACACACACACACACCATTACGACAGCGGTGTAGAGAGTGAGATTTCGGGACACAGGGTTCGAACTGAGCTGTGCATCAACGAAAAATACAACGTTTTTGAAGTGGGGGGTATGTTTATACGGGCAGTGACCCTGGCAGTGGGGCACGAGTTTATAGTTTAGACGAATACAGAGAAATAAATTGATTGGTTTAGTTTATTTGGTTAATGGCATACGAACAACCTTCGTAAGTTATTAAATGACAAAGCCATCCTGGTAGAAGAACAGTAGTGGTACCACTTAACCCATTGCTGGGAGTTCATACGTTTCTTAAGGTTGCCCAGTCGGCTGGGGGGCTGTAGAATACTCTGACTGCACCTCTGCAGAGGGGTAAGACCCTCCCCCCAACGAGTGTCCTGGATATGACACTAAACAATCTGATGGTGAATTTCCAGTAATGCTGGGGCCTTGGGGAATACGGAGCACCCCTTCATCGCCATTGCTCCCAGGTCCACTCTGGCCCGGCGTGGTAGCACCTGGTAGGGCCCTATCTATGGGTTAAATAGAACGGCATACTTACGCTAAACTGAATATCTTGAAATAGAAATGTCTTTTGACAATTGAACGGTGCTTACATTTGAACTGCGTGCTTGTGCTAAACTGAATTATTTCAAATAGAACTGTTTTTTGATATTGAAAATGTACTTACACTAAACTGAATTGTTTAACTTAGAACTGTTCTGATATGTAACTGTGTGTAAACAAAGTCTGTACTTTTACTAAACTGAATTAGCTGAAGTAGAATTGCTTGACTAAACTGAATACCTCGAAAGAGAACTGTTTTTTTTTTAAATTAAACTGTACTTACATTTAAACTGCGTGCTTTTGCTAAACTGAATTGTTTTAAATTGAACTATTTTTGACATTGAAACTGTACTAAACTGAATTGTTATATATAACTGCTTGAATAGCTTGAAATAGAAATGTTTCTGAAAATTAAACTTTGTACTCCGGACTGAATTGTTTTAAATAGAACTGATTATTTACATAAAAATGGATTTGGCATTAAATAACCTACAAAGGTTGATATGCCTTGAAACCCAACCCAGCCAAATCATATACATTTAATATATATGTATAAAGAGGATTTGGCATTAAATAACCTACAAAGGTTGATATGCCATAAAACCCAACCATACCAAATCATATATAGTTAATACATATGTATAAAGAGGATTTGGCATTAAATAACCTACAAAGGTTGATATGCCATAAAACCCAACCCAACCAAATCATATACATTTAATATATATGTATAAAGAGGATTTGGCATTAAATAACCTACAAAGGTTGATATGCCATAAAACCCAACCCAACCAAATCATATACATTTAATATATATGTATAAAGAGGATTTGGCATTAAATAACCTACAAAGGTTGATAAGCCATAAAACCCAACCCAACCAAATCATATATAGTTAATATATATGTATAAAGAGGATTTGGCATTAAATAACCTACAATGGTTGATATGCCATAAAACCCAACCCAACCAAATCATATACATTTAATATATATGTATAAAGAGGATTTGGCATTTAACCTACAAAGGTTGATATGCCATAAAACCCAACCCAACCAAATCATATACATTTAATATATATGTATAAAGAGGATTTGGCATTAAATAGCCTACAAAGGTTGATATGCCATAAAACCCAACCAACCAACCCAAACCCAATCATAAGGGTATTTGTCCGAAAGTGAATGTCATATCGTGACTGGTGTTCACACTCACTTATGTATGATTCAGTAGTCCAGCTCTTTAACCATTACACCACGTGGACAGCCCTAAATAAATGGAATTAATGAAACTAATGAAAGATAATATTTTATTCATTTAAGTTTCATGGTGAATTAAATAATTCGTTGAAGAACTTTTGACCCCACTTACATTGGTGCATTGTGGGTGACAGGAAATGACTGCTTGTCTAGTTTTAAAACTGTTGTGAGGCTTTTCATTAAATCAGAGTCGAATAAATGCTGAAATCGTCCGAGAAATTCGGGATTTTTGAGCGCTTCTAGCTGTGTCTCTTGCCTTTTCCAGAAAGGTACCCTTTGTTTTTATTGGATTTCAGCAAGGTTAATTTTCATTGTCTCAAGCCATTAAAAATGAAATACGACGATTGATAGAGGAATATGATGAACGCTAAATGTGGAATACTGAGGCTTTTTATGCGCGCGTTTTTATGCTCTTTGTTCTTCTGCTCATAAAACCTTTTCTCATTTGCCCAATCTGGCAAATTCAGACTTTTATGAAGGCCGGACTCTAACGAAAAGGTGAAGGAAGCAACTCACACATACCTGAGAAAACGGCTTTGAAGCTTCTACTTATTTGGATATAGAGGCCTTCATTCGGAGATTACCATTGAAAAAGAAGAGGGAAATGTTGAAAACTAACTTTAGAATCCTGAGACCTTTGTGTTCATTTTGTGTGGTTCTCATATTAAATCTATTTTCATTAAAGAACAGATGTTACTTTCTGACAGTCGTACGTACGTTCTGAAAATTCCAATACCTTTTCAGTTTTTAGATGTTGTAAGGCTTATGTTACACCCTCATATTTTCGTCTGTTTGGGCTCACAAAGGAGATAATTAGAAGACAACTGTTCTCCTATACTGATAGCTTGAAAGAGGAAACTTGTACCTGGCTGAGAAAGAAAACAATTTCAAGGCGACTATAGATCCCGTATTCAAAAGTGGATTACTCTAATTGAGAAAGGTGAATATGTTGAGAATAACATATTGGGTCCTGGAGACTTTTGTGTTCATTTTGGTATGTTTTATGTTTTTGCCGGGCTATTGGCCTAATAAGTACAGGGTTCGCCAATGGTTCGGGAGACCGGGGTTCAATCCTAGGTCAAGTCATAGCAAAGACTCAAAAATGGTACTTGATGCTGCCTATTCGCCTATGCCTCCCACCATACAAGGCTTGACACAAGGTCAATGACCCGAAGGCCGATTAAAGTAGGGATTAAGGGGATGGGTAGGTCGGGAACGAGCCGAGACTCGAATCCTGCTCGTCTGTGCTGGTCATTGACTTACTTAATGCAATGTGAGTCCAATGAGCCAAGCTGTTTCATGAACCAAAATCCGGGTCCAGGCAGTGATGCCGGGTTATAGCTTAAACTAGACAGCAAGGTCTAGTGCTATACATGGGGACCAAAGGAGTCAATAATGCAGCTCGCCCACCCGAAGGTAGCCTAGCCGAAACTAGGCGCCTTACGGCTTCAAGTCTACCATTGGTTGCTCTTCTGAGCCTCGTTCTGGCCAAAAAGGCCAGTCAGACTCAAATGGTACTTGATGCTGCCTTGCTTAACACTCAGCATTATAAGGTATGGATATGGATCAAGGGTAAAGTGGAGCAATCCAAGGAAAGGAGAAGCGCCCTCTCCTACACCTCAGTGTTGTATCTATTGAAACGGGAGCCTTCGGGTTACCCTCGACTAAGGTCGCCAACAACTTATTATTGAACCATGTTTCATCGACCCTACTGTTGTAACTTGTCACCCTCAGACTTACATTTGTTTGAGCCCATGAAGGAGGTAATCAAAGAACAACAGATCTCCAATGATAACGGCTTGAAAGAGGTGACTTTCACAGGACTAAGAAAGCAGCCAAAAACAACAACAATAACAATTAGGTGAGCATAGATTTCCTCATTCAAAGGTTGAATACTGCAACTAAGAAAGAACGAGAATATGTTGAAAAAAAATTGTGTTCATTTTGATATGTTTTGTGTGCTTCTACAATCAAACATGAAATTTGTTTTATCAGAGTTTACATAAAGACCAATGCCCCTTGCTGTCTGTTCCTGTCTATGCAGCAGACATTTAGCTTTCGCGGGTGTATTTGCAAAAAGCACTAGATCATCAGCGTAATCTGCAAACATGATAGTTTCTGCGGGATACCGTCTGCTTCTTGCCTTTTTTTATTAGATCTATTGATGAAACCTATGTAGATTATAAATAAATATGGTGCGAATGTGTCTCCTTGGAAGACTCCAGTGATAATGTCAAATAAATAAGCGTCACTTGTGGGTTATCAAACCATTGCTTTCATGTTTTTGGAGAGCATCATTATAGTGGAAATTTACTAAGCTTTTTGCTTAGATGTGGCACAAGGCCATATGAAAGGGGCACCCAATGAGACTCGAACTCACTCATGTAGGTTTGCTAGCCGAGCTTGCTAACCATTACACAACCAGAGGCGCCTAGAGCATCATTATAGTGATAACATTTTTAGGACACTATATGCTAGAAGTATTTGCTTTGAAAAAAGTTAAATAGTAACTGTACGGCCACTTGCCTCTCATCTCACAAACCATTCAAATGAGATAAACAAGACAGGACGCTGAACATTGCTGAAGAAACAAGGACAAATTCATAAGCAAAGTTCATCTGTGGACCACTACGCATGGACAGACTAGTGTTAGCCAACCAGCGAATACTTATATTTATCCGTTCTGCGAGGATGCTAGATACCGTCTAGAGACTCTTCTAAGAATGATGGTCGCCCAGTCGGCTGGGGCTGTAGAATACACTGACTGCACCTCTGCAGAGGGGTAAGACCTCCCCACAACGAGTGTCCGGACATGATACTAAACAGTCTGATGGTGAGGTCCCAGTAGTGCTGGGGCTTTTGGGAATACGGAGCACCCCTTCATTGCCATTGCTCCTAGGTCCACTCTGGCCTGGCGTGGTAGCACCTGATAGGGCCCTATCTATGGGTTAAATAGAACTAACGGCATACTTACGCTAAACTGAATATCTTGAAATAGAAATGTTTTTTGACAATTGAACCGTGCTTACATTTGAACTGTGTGCTTGTGCTAAACTGAATTATTTCAAATAGAACTGTTTTTTGACATTGAAACTGTACTTACACTAAACTGAATTGTTAAACATAGAACTGTTCTGACATGTAACTGTGTGTAAACAAAGTCTGTACTTTTACTAAACTGAATTAGCTGAAGTAAAATTGCTTGACTAAACTGAATACCTCGAAATAGAAATGTTTTTTACAATTAAAATGTACTTACATTTAAACTGCGTGCTTATGCTAAACTGAATTGTTTTAAATTAAACTATTTTGACATTGAAACTGTACTTACACTAAACTGAATTGTTATATATAACTGCTTGAATAGTTTGAAATAGAAATGTTTTTGACAATTATACTGTGTACCCATGCTAAAGTGAATTGTTTTAGATAGAACTGATTATTTACATAAAAATGGATTTGGCGTTAAAAAACCTACAAAGGTTGATATGCCATAAAACCTAAACCAAACTAAGAATGATGGATGATAGGAAATCCGTGTTATCAATACGATTTAAGGATTCGTCCACTCTACAGTCCTGACCTGGCACCAACAGTTCTCTAATGATGATGGATTTTTAAAAAGTGACTTACAAATGGATAAGAAAGGAGTCAATAAGCTTATATAAACCGGGTTGTCATCCACAAACATACTGTTTCGTTGTATTACAACTCTTCAGTATGGCTAGACACGCGAGACGCTTCAAGCTAGGATCGAAACCTGGCTTACTTTATGTCAGTTGGATATCTTACCTCAGACCTATCGTCATTCTCCACGTAAGCGAAGGAATTTTTTACGTATATATATTTTTACATATACGCTATCGGCTACCGGGGTGCTCATTTCATGAGAAGAGCTTTGCATTTACGCGTAGGTGGCAGCCAGCAACTCCCCACTCGAGTGCTCAACCCATTGAAGGAAGCATATATATATATATATATATATATATATATATATATCCAACCTCTCCGCACGAACAGGATGCGACACAAGGTCATTTTTATAGCAGAGTTTAACAGGTTTGAATTCAAGAGTTTTCCTTCTCTACGACTAGTTGCTATATCAGGATTAAAGGGCCCAGTCTTCCTTACAATTTACCCATAGCTAGATGGGGAAGAGATTCATACCTTTCCTGAGGGTATTGGTGCTTGGGAAATGCAAACAGCCTCGTCCAGAATTTGAACTCAGGTTGTCGTGTCCATTTCCTAGAAACGCCTTCATATCCAGATGGATATTCATAAACTCATTCAAAAGTGGTAAGTTAAAGGTGAGAAGGAAGGTGAATATTTTGAGAATCAGATTTTTTATTTTAATCGAGTGATTGATTGATCGATTGATTTTAATGGCATATTCACATTTTTGTAAGTAGTTAATTCATAAAAGATTTTTTTTGCACAGTCCTATTAAATACGAATAATTTCATAACAGATCTGAGAGCCTAGGATGTACTACCACTGTAAATCAGAGTGGACCGGGGAGTAATGTAGGGATATTTCGCAATCCGCAGATCTCCAGAACTAGAGCCTCATCATCAAATACAGTTTAGTTTCATGCTCAGAACATTCTTTTTTGCCTTGGAGTCTTAGATCTCCCCAGAATATCCCGTTTTGCACGTGTCTTGAAGTTTTACCTCTCCCAAGAACATCCTTTTTTTGTATGCGTCTTGGAGAGGGATAAAGTCAACGTATTCTACACCCTACTAACAGAGCGTTTGGAATCCTGAGATTTTTGTGTTCATTTTAATATGTTTTTGTGATTCTCTAATTGAATTTTATTGTAATTAAAAAAAGAAGAAACATTATTTTGATAAACTATCGTTAAATGAGTTTTTATTTGGTCGTTACATCAGTTGATGCAAAAATAAAAACAGTAATTGTTATTGGTTTGGTTTGGTTTGGTTTTATGGCATATCAACCATTGTAGGTTATTTAATGCCAAATCCTCTTTATACATATATATTAAATATATAGGATTTGGTTTGGTTTGGTTTTATGGCATATCAACCATTTTAAGTTATTTAATGCCAAATCCTCTTAATAGATATATATTAAACATATAGGATTTGGTTTGGTTTTATGGCATATCAACCATTGTAGGTTATTTAATGCCAAATCCTTATTATACATATATATCAAATATATATAATTTGGTTTGGTTTGGTTTTATGGCATATCAACCATTGTTGGCTATTTAATGCCTAATCCTTATTATATATATATATATATATATATATATCAGATATATAGGATTTGGTTTGGCTTGGTTTTATGGCATATCAACCATCGTTGGCTATTTAATGCCAAATCTGTTTTTATACATACATATTTAGCAACCCTCTGCTAGGGCAGGATATGACACAAAGTAACATTTTTAAGCGGAGTTTAACAGGTTTGAATCTTTTTTTATACATATAAACAGTTCTATTTCTAACAATTCAGTTTAGCATAAGTACACAGTTTAAATGTCAAAAATAGTTCTATTTAAAGCTATTTAGTTTAGTAAACAAAGTTGAATGCTTCCGAGTATTGCTATGTAACATATACAATTCAATTAAACACCATTCATTTATTTACACACTGTTAAATGTAAAAGAGTTCTATTTCAAACAGTTCAGTTTCGCATAAGCATTTGACCCATTGATAGAATCCTATCAACTGCTACAATTCCGGGCCAAAGTGGACATGGATGCGATAGCAATGAAGGGGTACTTCGCATTACCCGAAGCGCTATCATTACTGGAGCCTCACCATCAGATTGTTTAGTGTCATAGCCAAGACTTTCGTTGGGAAAGTCTTACCTATGTAGAGATGCAGTTAGTGTATTCTGCAACCCCAGCCTACTTGCTAGTAATTGTTATTATAAAATTTGTGACCTATTTTGGAATAAACTTGGGGATTTTTTTCCTTGTTTTTGGTCGTTTTTATTTTAATTTTTGTTGAGGGTTCTGCTCGTTTTTTGTTTGTTTTTGTTTTTTGTTCATGATATAACATTTTAAAGCTCGACTTTGGCTGTATTTATCTATGTTAATGGTCTTTTTTTCTGCTTTTTTTTTGTTGTTGCTCATTTTAGTTTATTTTCGACAGTCTAATTAAAGATTCGAACAACTTTGATAAAGGTTTTGAGAATAGGACGTAAAACATCGGTAATTGAAACAATATCAACCAAATATTTAGTCAGGGATCCGTCAACGAATTTACAGCACAAAAATATTTCCAAAAATTTCATAACAGACGCAAGGCCTTTGAAGATTATTGACTTATTGATCACTGCCGACGGCATGTCAGCTCGTCTTGGGTTGTTTTATACCTTGAGGTTACAGAATCGCGTTCATATTCCAATTTTTGTGTAGTTGTCTCTTAAGAGTATTTTTTGCGCGTGGTTCTATCAAATGGGAATAAATTTTTAAAAAGATCTATTTTGCCCATAGAAGAGACCCCAATAGATACGAGTAAGAGTGGACCTGAGAGTAATGGTTATAAAAAGTACTCGACACTCTCTCCAGAATGTGAGGCTCAACATCTAATGCAGTTTTGTTGGGTAGGGTGTATCTTACTCCTCTGCAGGAGATACAGTCAGTGTATTCTAAAAATATTCTACGACTTATTCGTATTTGATTGGACCGAATTTTTCTTTTAAGTAACAACTACACAAAAATTGTAAATATGAACGTACGATAAATGCGATTCCCTAACTTCTCCGTATAAAATAACCCTAGACGAGTTGACATGCTGTTCAAATCAATCAATCAATCAGTCAGTCAAAATCGGGCTTACGAAGTGCAATAAAATAACGCTCAGTTTACGCATCTAAAGCGTCAATGTCTGCGAATTTGGCCTCTAAACGAGCTAAACAACGAGCATCATGACTTGATTAAAAAATTTATTTTCTTTTTTTAACAACTCTTTTTGCTGGGTCACTTTGCTGGTAAAACAGTAAAAAAAAAAAGGAATAAATAAACGCACGCTCTGAGTATATATATACGCGCACATATTTATAAGTTTTGTTTGTGAGTGTTCATTTTAACTTAATACTATGTGTATATACGTATGTCTAAATTTTTCTAATCGTGTTTGTAAACTGCAAATATAAGTGGCTCCATTTTGCTACCCAGAAAACATCCAATCAAATTGCTCCGTCAATAGCAGTCATCTTCTCTGCCTACAGATGACGCCATTTTCATTTTAACTATTCAAAGACACACGATATTTCAGCCAAATTAATCTGATGGCTATCTAACCTGACGGTATTACCCGACGAACGCACTTTCTTTCGTATGGAACAACATCGTAACAATATTTCATACTGGTTAATCAGCTTGTAAATTTTTTTAAATTTAATCATATTCTCAGTAAAATTTCGACAGTTACATCTTTATCTTACAACATCAAAAACCTCGCCGTTCAGTACGTGCAAGACTTAGTTTTGTTATTTTATTTAACAGTGTGTCAACTTTTCGTGGGTTATTTAATGCCAATATATAATTCGTTTTCAATGTCCCATTGCATTTTTTAAATTTAACTTTTTTATTCGTCTATAATCGTTTGTATGCACACAAATACATGTTAGCAATTATTCCTATGTAATACAGTTAATTTGCACAGATTTCTATAGTTTCAAGTATTCCTATCTAATACAAATAATTTGTACGCAATCATATGGTTTTAAGTATTCCTATCAAATACAAATAATTCATACTCAGTCGTATAGTTTTAAGTATTCCTATCAAATACAAATAATTCACACACAATTACATGGTTTCAAGTATTCTTACCTAATACTAATTATTCATACACCGACTTATTCGAAACATAGATACAACCATTCCGGAAGAGAGTGGACCTGGCAATAATTGCAATGAAGAAGGACTACACATTCCTGAACTGAAACCTCATTACCAGAATTTGATGATCGTGAAAAATTTGAAAGAGTGAATTGCAGTATGTGGCTTTGATTTCCGTGTATTACGACACACACGTATGCACAGTACCAGACACAGACATACGTATATGGACAGAGAGACAGATAGTTGATGAGTTGCATTTCGTAGGGCATATGCTCATTGTAAATGGAATCCGCGACTCGAGTTCAAATCCTGGACGAAGCAATCTGCGTTTTAATTCACACTAAAGCCTTTAAGAAACGTATGGATCCTTCTCTTCTCCTCCAACTATGTGTGAATAGTAGGTCAGACTGTGCTCTCTAGCTTTGGTCGGGTAAATAGTCAAAAAGGAGGAATTTGTTAATTACATATAAAACAATGCACTATCAGTGTATTCATGCAAGGATTAATCAGTAAGTGAGTATGTATATGAGAGTATAATCCCCAAGGAGGATATATAGTGTATTAATATAGGATATGAGTTGGGTTGGAAAACTCTCAATTCAGAAAATTGTGGACATACCAATAAGTATATGCGATTATTTAATCTATTTCATATATATTACCAGTAAATCTTCAGAAAATTTAAAATGATCTCTATTCCAAGACTATATCCGATTCCAAATTATCATCTACAAAATGCATGTTCAAACACAATTATATTTTGCATATTAATAATTTCACGCTGTAGGAGAAGTTAATTATCAATTAAACCATGCAAATTTCCATTTTTTTATTATTATTACCATTAAATATCACGTGATCTGTCTTTTGTTTCATGTAAAGACGCTATTAAATAGTTAGTGTTTTTGTGTGACTTTTCGTTTATTTTTATTTTTATTTTTATCACTATTACTCTACGAGGAGAAAAAACTAAAGAAACGCTCAAGTCTTTTCTGACACTGTCAAATAAGTACAATATCACTGAGCTGCATCGTGCATATTGAACCTAATTATACTTCATACTGTTTTCACCCTTTAAAATGAAGAATTCCTTCCTAAGTTCTTAGAGTTAGATGATGAGGACCAAGAAAGAAGTGACAAAGGCAAGTATAAACTTCCGTTCTTGTCGATATATGGAAAAACTTAGCTTCAGTACCGAGCCTCTCACCTAAAAGAGCAAGAATCAGGCTCATTGCATGATGCCTGAAACACCGGACAGAGCCCAACAATTTTTTCGTTAGCAAGTGGGCCTTCGCCTAAAAAAATAACTTCGTGGCTCATCCTCCTAGGGGCGAAAGGGTAAGATGAATACTGTAGCAAAGCCAAACTTAAGAGAATAAACAAGAGGTTTTCACTTCGGTGTTTAAAATATACTGACCAAAAAAAAAAAAAAGAATAGTTACGACCAAGATTGGTTCCTGTTCCAAATAACCAATTTGACTGACTAAAATTCAATTTGGTGCAAAGTCGCCATCTCTCTGTCACAAATTACAACCACTTCATTCTATGATGCCACAGTTCAGCACGTTTGCCGCTGTGTGACAAAGACTTCTCCTCACTCGTATCCATTTTCCAAGTAACAAGAAGCAAATTAACAAAAAAAAAAGCCTTTTCTGGTTAAATCTATTTTTTAAAAATCCAAGTTCCCAGAGTTTATTGAAATTTCTTTTCAGTAGTATATATTATGATTATTATACTTTATTCCAAAATGTATACCATTTAAAGATTTTGCTATATTGATATTATATACACAAAGTGTTTGACAATTGTTGAAACTAAGTTATGGCCTCACATATGTTTCCTGTTGACCTTATTCTTTTTCTCTTTGCAGATTATTGACGGGAAATAGTTAATATTTTCATATATTTAACTAGATTTACCGAAAGCATTTCTTGTACGATGAAGATCTTTTGTGTGAAGATGTATTAAGAAATGATCCTATTTACCAACCCCTCCGCTCGGGCAGGATATGACACAAGGTCAATTTTTAAGCGGAGTTTAACAGGTTTCAATTCAGAGTTTTCCTTCTCCTAGACGAGTTGCCTCACCAAGGCTGAAGAACCCAGTCTGTCCTACTATTTACCCATAGCTGGAGGGAGAATAATTGGAGTCATACCTTTCCCAAGGGTATTAGTGCTATGTGAAATGCAATCAGTATCGTCCAGGATTTGAACTCGTATCGCCGTGTCCATTTCCTACGACGATAACCATTACACCACGGGCACATATATTAAGAATTGAAGTCTTTCAAGATTTTTCAAGTAATATACAAAATGGAAGTTCAATTTCAACACATGGAAGTCTGATTTTCAAGATGGTCAACAACTTTTAGGTTCGTGGTATTTGTGAAGATCGTAGGAAGGGTGTGCACGCATTATCAAAAAAACTTTGCTTACCGCATTCAACAGCGCCTTCGACTGAACAACGCATATCTGAATGATGTATTTTAGGGTGTCCTGTAATGTGCTGTAATGGTTAACGCAATGGACTGCGGAATCGTAGTAAGCGAGTTCGTATTCCCGTCGAACTATTACGTTCACTTTCGGGCAAATACCCTGAGGAAAGGCATGAACCCCCTTATCATATTTACCAACCCCTCCGCTCGGGCTGGATATGACACAAGGTCATTCTTAAGCAGAGTTTAACTGGTTTGAATTCAGAGCTTTCCTTCTCCTAGACTAGTTGCCTAACCAAGGCTAAAGAACCCAGTCTTCCCTACTATTTACCCATAGCTGGAGGGAGAATAATTGGATTCATACCTTTCCCAAGGGTATTAGTGCTATGTGAAATGCTATGTTTCGTCCAGGATTTGAACTCGTGTTGCCATGTCCATTTCCTATGACGGTAACCATTACACCATGGGCACCTCCACTAAACCCCCATTTATCCTCCCAGCAATGGGTTAAATAAAACCACTAAGGTTCTTCTAGGAGAAAGGCTTCGGCATTAAAGGTTGATATGCCATTAAAAAAAGAAACCAGAAAGAATCAGATCGTAAAATGTTATTGTTTTACCTTACAATAAATGTATGGCACCTCTGGTGGTGTAATGGTTAGCAAACTAGATTAGCAAACCTACACGAGTGAGTTCGAGTCTCACTGAGTGCCCCATTCATTTTGCCTTGTGCTACATCGAAGCAAAGAGCTTCGTAAATTACCTTACAATAAATGTAATTTTCACAACTCAGTAATTTGGAGTCCTTTATTTGAATTTAATCATTATGTTTCAGAAGTTGTGAAACACTTTGTACAACAGGGGAAAAAAATTCAAAGGTCCAGGAAATCATTTTCAAACTCCTTTTACATCTACACTGTACAAATTTATACAGTGCCGCCCATAGTTAAATACACCCTTGCAGCAGAATACACTGACAGTATCTCTCCAGAGGGGTAAGATTCCCTCAACGAGTGTCCTAGTTATGACACTAAGCAATCTGATGGTGAGGCTTCAGTAAAGCTGGAGCTTTGGGGAATGTGGAGTATCTCTTCATTGTCATTGCTCCCTGGTCCACTCTGGATCAGAGTGGCAACACCTAATAGGGTCCTATCTATGAGTCAAATAGAACTAAACTGTGTGCTAATGTTAAACTGAATTATCTGAAATTGAACTGTTTTGACATTGTAAACAAAAAACTGTACATATACATATTTGAAGATTGGAAGATCTTGAAACGTACAAACTTCTATCAAGCTGACTTAATTCGGCGTTAAATGAACCAGAAAGGGTTGATACGCCGTAAAATCAAACTACCAACCAACCAACATTTTTCAACAAATAGTAAATTTTCTTTTATTCCAAATATACCAGGATTTTACAGTTTCAAGTGAAACATCATACAATCGAGGCACACTTAGTTTAACGGTTATCATTGTTGAAATTGGAATCGGGGATCCATATTCAAATCCTATTCGAGGCTGTTTGCATTTCACTTCGTGCTAATGCCCTTGGGAAAGACATGAATTTATCTATTCCCCCTCCACTTATGGGTAAATAGTAGGCCAGAATAGTGTTCTTTTGTCTTGGTAAGAAAACCAGTCTAGGAAAAGGAAAACATTGAATTCAAACCGGCTTTACTCCACTTAAAAAAGGACCTTGTGTCATATCCTGCACGGGGCAAAGGGGTTGACTTAATACAAACATTATACAATCAAAGTGGCTATCATTAAATATTATCTAATAAGTAAAAAGTAAAGTTGGCGATCGTAGACGAAGGCGACCCGAAGGCTTCCTTGACCCGTACCTCATAATGGTGAGTGTGAAGCAAGGAGATATCAAGTACCATCTTTTTTAGTCGACCTGAGTATGACTCGACCTGAGATTGAACCCTGGTCTCCCGGGCCATTGGCGAATACTCTAACCGCAAGGCCAGTAGGCTGGTAAAAACTCTAAAACATTGGAACTCTGTAAATAAGAAAAACGTCAAGATGGATTTAAAAAATACTTAATCTGTAGAATGTTTAAGTAGGCATATATTTATATTTATTCTGTTTCTGTCTTTAAACATGTGATATATATATATGTGTGTGTGTGTGTGTGTGTGTATCCATCCAAGTACATTTCTGCATACAAAAGTCAAAAGCTCCTGGAGTTGATACTGAATACCTCGAAATTATTTAAATTTCTTTTACAAGCGTTTCTTTGTCAGTCATTCAGCAAGTTACCGCCAAATTGTACCACTTTATATTCTGTTACAGGAGATAGCCTAAACAAGTAAGATATTTTAACTATTACTTCAAATACAGACTCACACACACACACACACACGTACACATACGTACATACACATACCATAGACCAATTTCAAAGAAAACCGAAAGATAAAAATCCCTTACCATTTCTCTGACGTACAAATATTCCAGATTTGTATTTTAGTAAATGATATTCCTCCACTCTCTCTTCCTCTCTTTTTGTCTGTCTGTCTGTCTCTCTCTCTCTCTCTGTTTGTCTACCAGTCTGTCTCTCTCTCTCTCTCTCTCTATATATATATATATATATATATATATATATATATATATATAAAGACGGCAATATTCTTGAAAAGAGAAGAGAACTTTACATTTTTCATTTATTGTATTTTTGGTGTTATCTACGAAGCTTTAAATACACAGGCTTTACGTTGGATATTCTACCTGCTGTTATTAAATGGTCACCCATCTCAGAACTGAACTGGTTCATCATCACTTAACTTCGATGATCTAACGGGGATCGGTGCTTTCAGTGTGATTTGACCGAAATTCTGAAATTTAACACTCTTTACTTAGTCTGACACACTGGTTTCAGGTCGCTTAAAGTACTTGTTCTTAATTGGTTACCCATCTCAGAATTGAACACGTTCATTGCTACTTAACTTCGATGATCTAATAAGGTTTGGTGTGGTTTCTTTGTTTAATGGCATATCAACCTTTGCAGGTTATTTAATGCCAAAGCCATTCTCCTAGAAGAACAGTAGTGGTACTATTTAACCCATAGCTGGGAGGATAAGGGGGTTCGTACCTTTCCCAAGGGTATTTGCCCGAAAGTGAATGTAATAGCGCGACTGGAGTACGAACTCGCGTACTACGATTCCGAAGTCTATCGCTTTAACCATTACGCCACGAGGACACCCCCATGATTTAATAAGAATTCGTTCTTTCAGCATGATTCACCTATTGCAGCTCACTGTATAATAAAAATATAAACAAAAATTTTACCTCTAATTTCTTTTTGATTTGTTTTGGTTAACGGCATATCGAAACTTCATAATTTAATGCCTGAATTTGATACCCATAATATACACAAAATTATAGGCTTTAAGTATTCCTGTCTAATAAGGATTTGATAATTTATACACAATTATATGGTTTAAAGGGATTACTTAGGGTGGGGTGTCCTCGTGGTGTAATGGTTAAAGCGATGAACTGCAGAATCGTAGTCCGCGAGTTCGTACTCCAGTCGCGCTATTACGTTCACTTTCGGGCAAATACCCTTGGGAAAGGTATGACCCTCCTTATCCTCCCAGCTATGGGTTAAATAGTACCACTACTGTTCTTCTTGGAGAATGGCTTTGGCGTTAAATAACCAAATAAAGGTTGATATGCCATTAAATATAATTACACAGTGGTTACTCATTGTTAGAAATTAATTAATAATAATATTCTTTGGGATTTTGAGATATAAACCAGTCAAAAAAAAAGAACCTACCGAATTGTAGACTTTGTCGTTCCGGCTGACCACTGTGTAAAACTGAGGGAACGCGAAAAGAGAGAAATTAATACCTAGATCTGGCTAGAGAGCTGAAAAAACTATGGAACATGAAAGTGGCTGTATTACCAATTGTAATTGGCACACTCGGTACAGTCACCAAAGGACTAATACAAAGACTGGAAGACTTGGAAATAACCCAACGAGTGGAGACGATCCAAAGTATAGTATTGTTAAGATCTGCCAGAATACTGCGAAGAGTCCTGGAGAAACTTGCTGTCACTCAGACTCCTGAGGAAAAACTCTTGAATGAGCAGAATAATAATAATACCCGAATGGATGACCAAAGAAAAAACAACATTGATCCAAAAAGACCCCCCCAAAGGAAGCATCCCAAACAACAACAGACCCAGAACGTGCCTCCGATGGTGTAGAAAATACTAACGACGTAAATAAGGAAAGAGATTTATTACTCGCTAACAAGCCGTGAATTGTTCCTGGAGGAGCAGAAAGGACGCTGGAAATGATCCAGAGAAACAGGAGAGCTACTTTACATTGATCAGCGCATCCTCAACGAGAGCAAAACGAGACGTAAAAATCAAGCTATGGATTAACTACAAAAAGGCCTATGATCTGGTCCTGCAAAGCTGCATCAAAATGTAGAAAATATCAGATGAAGTCATAAACTTTATCGAGAAAACCATGAAAACCAGAAGAATGGAATTGACAGCAGGAGGGAAAAGCTTAGCTGAAACGAATATCCAAAGAGGTATATTCCAAGGAGATGCACTATCACCATTACTATTCATAATTTCAATGATGCCACTTAACCACATACTCAGAAAATGCACAGCCGGATACAAACTTTATAAATTTCAGGAAAAGATCAATCACCTAATTTACATGGACGACATCAAATTGTTTGCAAAAAATGAAAAAGAATTGGAAACTCTAATACGCGCGGTCAGAATATACAGTCAGAACATAGGGACGGAATTTGGCATAGAAAAATGTGACATGCTTGTAATGAAAAGCGGCAAACGTTACCTGACGGACGAAATGGAACCGCCAAATCAAGACAAGATTAGAACGCTCATCGGAGAAAAGGAAACCTACAAATACTTAGTGATATTGGAAGCTGACACCATCAAACAAGTGGAGATGAAAGAAAAAACTAAAAGTACCACAAGAGAACCAGAAATCTACAAGAGACAAAACTATATAGCAGAAACCTCATCAAAGGAATGAATACCTGGGCTTTTGTTATCGTAAGATTTTCGGGACCATTCTTGAAATGGACCCGAGAAGAACTTAAACAAATGAATCAGAGAACAAGAAAACTAATGACTCTGCATAAGCCATTACATCCCAAAGATAAAGGTGACAGACTATACGTGTCAAGAAAAAAAGAGGAAGAGGACTTACTATCATTGAAGACAGTATTGACGCATCAATATAACGACTTTAAGATTACATAAAAACGAGTGGAGAAAGACTGATTACAACCTCCAGAAACAATGCTAACAACACAAAGATCAACAGAACGGAAATTATCAGAAAAAAAAACGGGAAGAAAAACAAATCTATGAACGTTTTAAGCGACTAATAAACAACATCTCCCACGACAAAACCTGGACGTGACTAAAAAAGGGAAACCTTAAGAGAGAAAATGAATCTCTTCTAATAGCAGCAAAAACAACGCCATAAGAACCAGTCATATCAAAGCGAAAATAGATAAGACGCAACAAAACAGCAAATGTAGGTTGTGTGGTGATAGAGACGAAACCATCAATCATATAATAAGCGAATGCAGCAAATTTGCACAGAAAGAGTACAATACTAGACATGACTGGGTGGGCAGGATGATCCACAGGGAATTGTGCAAGAAGTTTAAATTTGACTGAATAAATGGTATATGCCCCACCCAGCATCTGTCTTGAGAACGAGACGCACAAACTCCTATGGGATTTTGACATACAAACGGATCACCTAATGTCGGCCGGACGACCAGACCTAATAATAATCAACAAAAAAAAAGAACTTGCAGAATTGTGGACTTTGCTCTCCCGGCTGATCATACAGTGAAATTGAAAAAAAAAAATGAAAAGAAGTAGGGAATTGAAAAAACCCTGGAACATGAAAGTGACGATCATACCAATTGTAATTGGTGCTTTTGGTACGGTCACCGAAGGATTATTCAAGGGACTAAAGGACTTGGAAAGGAGAAGAAGAACGAGTGGAGATCATCCAAACAACTACATTATCGAGATCGGACAGAATACTGAGAAGAGTCCTGGAGACTTGAGGAGACTTGCTGTCACGTAAACTTTTGTGAAAGATCATCAGCTAATGCTAATGTGAAAAACTCTCAAGGAGATGATAATAATAATAATAATAATAATAATAATAATAATAATAATAATAATAATAAATTTGGCCATACGATTAGATTGTTAATGCACAACTCAGAATCTGTTCTGGAGAAGGAGTTGGATAAACTTCTCTGAGATTTTGATATACGAACAGATCACCTGATCTCAGCCAGACGACCAGACCTTAAAATAATCAACAACAAAAAAAGAGATGGTTTCTGTGTTTAATGGCATATCAACTCTTTTTAGGTTATTTAATGCCAAAGCCATTCTCCTAGAAGAACAATAGAGGTACTATTTAACCCATAGCTGGGAGGATAAGGGGGTTCATATCTTTCCCAAGGTTATTGGCCCGAAAGTGAACGTAATAGCGCGACTGGAGTACGAACTCGCGCACTACGATTCCACAGTCCATCGCTTTAACCATTACACCACGAGGACACCCCCCCAAGAAAAGAGAGAATTTGTTGAATTGTGAACTTTGCTGTCCCAGAGGACCATAGTGTAAAATTGAAAGAAAGCGAAAAGAAGGCTAAGTACTTTATTAGGGAATTGAAAAAACTGTGGAACATGAAGGTGATGTCTCTACCAATTGTAATTGGTGCTCTTGGCACAGTCACCAAAGGATTGGTTCAGGGACTGAAGGACTTAGAAATAACAGGACGAGTGGAGACTATCCAAACTACAGCATTGTTAAGATCAACCAGAAAACTGAGAAGAGTCCTGGAGACCTGTGGAGAATTGCTGTCACGTACATTCCAGTGAAAGACCATTCTGAAATGACAGCAAACAAAACACAGGAATAAACTCAAATCGATATCAGGACCATCCAGACTACAGCATTGTTAAGATCAGCCAGAATACTGAGAAGTGTCCTGGAGACCTGTGGAGAATTGCTGTCATGTACATTCCAGTGAAAGACCATTCTGAAATGACAGCAAACAAAACACAGGAATAAACTCAAATCGATATCAGGACCATCCAGACTATAGCATTGTTAAGATCAACCAGAATGCTGAGAAGAGTCCTGGTGACTTGAGGAGACTTGGTGTCACTCAAACTCCAGTGAAAGTCTATCAGCTAACGCAGCTGTAAAAAAATAATCAAGGAGCGAAATAATAATAATAATAATAATAATAATAATCTATTTACACATAATTTCAAGTATTCTTATCTAATATTGATAATTTTTAAACAGATCCATTTGCCTATGAATACGACCCAAACAGGTTTTATAATTCTAGATCAGAGTATGGGAGTAATGGCAATGAAGGGGTACTCTATTCTCCCCAGAGTCCCAGAATTGGAGCCTCCATACCGGATGCAGCAAGTGTATTCTAATTCCCGCCGATGAAGCTAAAACTTCTTTTGATGCGTTCTTTCATTAATTGACTTTAAAAAATAATTTTGTATAAAATTTTTCAAAGCGGCAAAATCGTAGCAGATGTTCAGGCTTCTAATAACTTGAACTACAGCCTAAAAAATAAGCGAGCGTTCAAGAAGAAAAAGAATTCAATTTAATATTAATAAACGGTTCTATTTTACCCATTGAAGAGGCTCAAATAGGTACTGCTTGGTCAGAGTGGACCTAGAACTAATTGTCATGAAAGAGTACTACAGAACTGGAGCCTCACCATCAGATGGTTTAGTATCATATCCAGTACACCTGTTGGCAGAGTTCTTACCCCTCTGTAGAGATGCATCTGATATATACAAGAACTGAGTGAGATTAAGAAGAATGTCTAACTGAGATGTCTACAAGAAGAGTCCTCCATAAAAAGTCTGTCTAGAAAATCATGAATTTTTTTTCTTTTAGTTTGACAACCCTGACTGAAAAGTAATTTATCATTGTTGACTTTGAACATATGTGATAAACGCTCAGTTGATGTTTTTTCTCTCAGAATTCATCTTCAATTGATAAATCTTAGATTATTACAAGTGTTTTTAGTTGTATCACAAAAAAGAAACAGAAGTTATGTGATCGGTTTGGTTTGGTTTTACGGCATATCAACTATTGTAGGTTATACAATGCCAAATGCTTTTTATACATACATATTAAATTTATGATTTTGAAACATTTTTTATAACATTTTTAAACGAGCCTGAGTTCATTTTTTGCTGTCAGTTAAATGGTTTCAAGTATTTCTATCTAACACGAATAATTCTGTTTACTAGTAATCATTTTTTGCACACAGTTAAATATTTTTAAGTATCGCTATTTAGCAGTAACAACTCAATTAGACATCAGTCATTTGTTTACAAACAGTTAAATGATCAAAAAGTTCTATTTCAAGCAATTCAGTTTAGCATAAGTCATTTGCTTATACTCAGTTTAAATGTCAAAGTTCACAGTTTAAATGTTAAAACAGTTCTATTTGACCTATAGATAGGACCCTTTCAGGTGATACCACTCCAAAGAGCTACTCCGCATTACCCAAAGCTCCAGCATTACTGGAGCCTCACAATCAGATTGTTTAGTGTCATATCTAGGACA
The DNA here is from genome assembly GCA_963585895.1 of Sepioteuthis lessoniana. Lineage (NCBI taxonomy): Eukaryota > Metazoa > Mollusca > Cephalopoda > Myopsida > Loliginidae > Sepioteuthis > Sepioteuthis lessoniana. The sequence goes on from OY757943.1 coordinate 58,888,203, forward strand.
CTTGTTGGGGGATCTTTCTGCAGAGATGCAGTCGGTGTATTCTACAGCCCCGGCCGACTATTGTAAGTTATTCAATGCCAATTTCTTTTTATACATATATACTTACTAAATATATGATTTCGAAACACGTTTTGTTGATAACGTTTTTAAACGAGCCTGAGCTCATTTTTTTTGCCGACAGTTAAAGGTTTCAAGTATTTTTATCAAACACGAATAATTCTATTTACTATTAATCATTTGTTTGCACACAGTTAAACGAGATCGTGCAAACAAATAATTAACATTAAAGGGAATTATTAGTATTATTGTAAAAAAAATTTGGAGACTTGTATAGCTAACTTAACCCTTTATTGAACATAATGAACAGTTATGGAGTATTTAAATTTAACCAACTTCCCACCAAGTCGTTATATGACACAATGTCATTTTATATTGGGAAGCCACGCACAAATCAAGACTCATGCGTGGCTAATATTTAAAAAATGGTTGGATCTGTCGGTTTTCCTCCATTAGGGAGCCTCAGGTGTCTAGCAATGAACAACCCAGCAAAACAGGTAGAGCCAGCGGAGAGGCTCCCCGGAACCAAGCCATCGCCAATCACTCACATACCGGTAAAGATGATAAAAACTTATAGTTGTAGTAGTCAAACGGTGTACCGTATTTATACAGAAAAGGACGATAAGGGAGGTGATCGGTTGTCTTACCACAGTTACGTAGCAAGACATGGAATTATTCGACTGTGTGCAAATTGTTAGTGTTAGATAGAAATACTTGAAACCATTTAACTGTGTGAAAACAAATGAGCTCTGGCTCATTTTAAAAAGTAATGTTACCAAGATACTATTCACTTAGAAATTATATACGTATAAACAGCATTTGGCATTAAATAACCATCAACGGTTGATATGCCACTACATTAAATGATTTACCCTAACCTTTTAAATGCGGGCAAAAAAAAAATATTAGTAATTGTGATACTTGAAACCATTTAACTGTGTGCAAACAAATGAGTACTGGCTCGTTTAAAAATTGTTACCTCAAAACTATTCGTTTATAAACCATATATATCTAATATACATCTATAGGTTTGGCATATTTAATGTTGTGTTTTACTGCATATCAACCTAAAATAGTTGATATGTCGCAAAACACAACCAACCAACCAACTACAACAGAGAAACAAGGTCAACACGGGCAAATGTAGATCAAGTTCTACCCGGGGTACAGGTATTTTAGTGAGTCAAAGCTTTTTTTGTGACAAAGACACTGCGGAATATGAAACTCGTTTTAATCGATCTGTCATTTCACAAACTGTGACAAAATTGACGACTCTTATCTCATCTGATCGATGATTGAAAGTAAAAATTATAGGCAATGAATTTAAATTTGAATCCTTTAACTTTTCGTGACACCAAGGAAATGGGCATGGGAATAATCTGAGCAAAATGGTTCTCCTAACATTGACCAAACGAAATGGGCATATGGTTAATCTGTGCAAAATGGTTATCCCAAGGTTGACAAAAGGAAATGGGCATGTAAATAATCTGCGCAAAATGTTTTTTCTAACGTTGACCAAATGGAAAGTGTGTGTGGATAATGTGCGCAAAATGGTTTTCCTAACGTTGACCAAATGGAAATGGGTATGTGAATAATCTATGCAAAATGTTTATCCTAAGAACTTTGCTCTCTGTAAACGAGCTTCTGGTCAAAAGGAATATTCGTGTAGCTCTCTATGACTATGGATCTGTCTTTGTGATTATTCAATGTCCTCCAAAATCAACATCCGTTGTCGCAGTCTGACCAACTATTTACTCATAGCTGGAAGGAGAATAATTGGATTTTCCTAGGGTATTAGTGCTATGTTGAATTCAATCAACCTCGTCAAGGATTTGAACTCGTGTCGCATACGGTGATAACCATTACACTACGGGTACCTCCAAAAATGTTGATTTGCAATTAAGTTGGTAATAAAAATGTTTTGTACATTGAATCTCATAACGTAATCTTTCTGTCAATGGGGTTTAAAATACGCTAACTGCACTCCCTGCGGAGGGGTTGTAATTTACTAAGCTTTTGCTTGAATATAGCATAAGGACGCATGAATGCGGTAGCCTATGAGAATCGAACTCACTCGTGAAGATTTGCTAGTCTAACTTTCAAATCATTACACCATCCGAGGTACCTTCCCCTGCAAGAGAGGTAAGACCCCCACTTAAAAAAGTGTCCTGGATATGACACTAACCTGCATCTGATGATGAGGCTCTACTTCTAGATCTCTAGAGAGTGTGGAGTTTCTCTTCTTTGCCATTACTCCCAGGTCCACTCTGAGCCGGAATGATAGTACCTGTTAAGGTTCAATCTGCGATTCAAATAGATAAGTTTGAAAATTATAAGTATAATAATAACATATGTTTAACATTGTGTAAATCTGTATGAAGAATGTTTACAAGAAGTTATAATTGCTTACTAAGCATTAGTATAACTTGTTACTTAAAACCATTTGTATGGTTTCGAGTAACTGCAAGTATTAACCAGGTCATTGGTCTAGTGGTTAGACTGTTCGCCAATGACCTAAGAGACTGGGGTTCAATCACCAGGTCGAGTCGTACCCAAGACACAAAAATAGTACTTGATTCCGCCTTGCTAAACATTCAGTATTATAAGGTATGGATCAAGGGTAAAGTGGAGCAATCCAGGAAAAGGAGAAGCGCCATCTCTGACACTTCGGTGTAGTAGCTTACGAAAAAGGGAGCCTTCGGTTCGCTCTCGACTCAGGTCGCCAAGTTTATTTTAATACTAATCCTACAAAGGTTGATATGCCATTAAACAAAGAATATTAATACTAACTTTTAGTTGGCAAATTATTTATAATAAGAAAACTTTCTTGGAGTTAAAATTATTTACTGCGGATTATTATTAGTTACAAGAAACTGTGCGCAAACAATTTTTTTTATTTAAATGTTATAATTACTCGAAACCATTTAATTATTAGTATTTGATAAGAATACTTGAAATCATTCAACTGTGTAAAAATTTACAGCATTTGATTGGAATACTTGATATGATATAACCCGATGGAAAAACACTTTAGAAACGATTACATAAAAAATGTAAATATGAACATACATTGAACGCAATTCCCTAACCAAAAAATATAAGATAAGCCCAGACGAGTTGACATGCCTTTAAAATCAATCATTCAATCTGATTTGATATAACCCAATGCAAAAACACTTAAGAAACAATTACATAAGAAATGTAAATATGAACATACAGTGAACCCGATTCCCTAACCGCAAAGCATAAGATAAATCCAGACGGGTTGACATGCCTTTAAAGTCAATCATTCAATCATTACTTAACGGGGTGATCCTTGTTAAGGTCCTTCTTATACAGAACGGCAACATATTCCAAGTAAAAATCAAAAAACAGTGGCCTAGTCGTTTGTAGGGGCTGAAGAATACACTGACTCGCCAGAGAGGTAAGACTCCCCTTAGGAGTGTCCTTGATATGACTCTAAACAATCTGATGGTGTGACCTTAGTAATGCTGGAACAATGAGTAATGCGGAGTACTCCTTTATTGCCATCACTCCCAGGTCCACTTTAGCCCGGTGTGGTAGCACCAGACAGGGTCCTATCTATGGGTCAAATAGAAGTGTTTGACATTTGAACTTTACTTATGCTAAACTGAATGTTTTGAAATAAAACTGCTTTTGACATTTAAACTGTGTATTTATGCTAAACTGAATAGTTTGAAATAGAACTATTTGAATGTATAAAAATGGATTTGGCTTTAAATAACTAACGATAGTTGATATGCCATAAAACCAAACCAAAACAAACCAAACCATAAAAAATCATGGCGTAGTGGTCAATGTACTGGACTGTGACATTGTAGTAAGCTAGTTCAAACGCTAGTTTGGCTATTACCTTCTCTTTTGGACTAATATTCTAGGGAAAGGCATGAACTCACTCATCCCCCAACCACTAACTATGGGTTAAATAGCACTACTGCTGTTCTTCTACAAGGATCACTTGATATGCCATTAAAAACAAAGGAACCAAAAACAGACTGTTCGTGACAATATCCAAAGAGTCTACACAACGGAAAAAGAAATGACAGAAATTCCTACAGACTTCACTAAATATAACTGCGAAAGAAAAAACACAGATACTGAGAGACGCTTGTAAGAAATGTCTGCGAAGAATGTAAAAAATGAAGACAAAAGAAAAGCTATGAATATTGATATTTGCCTGTATTCTCGAAAATTGGACGGTAATATCGCCGGTGGTTCATGTTATTCTTGGAATCCAGTGTTCAAAGCCGACATCTTTTTTCATCCCTTGACAATTTTCTTTCGTCATTTATTTTTATTCCTTCGGCTTCTTTCTCGTCTATTTTCTCTCTCTGATTCACTTCCTTAATTTCTCTACTTTTCATACGCACCCCCCCATCTCTCTCTCTCTCTCTCTCTCTCTCTCTCTCTCTCTCTCTCTCTCTCTTTTATATTTTCTTTTATCTCTATTTTATTAAATACAGAAGACAAGTGTCTTCTACTTTTTAATAAGTTTCCCCTGTTCGTGAATTTGATATTTTGGTATAGGATAAAAATTATCAAACACATCTACAACCTCTTGACGTTACCTATACATTAATGAAATTTACAATCCAATTTGTATGGTAACAACAGGTGAGGTTGTTGATGTCACTCTAATTATTATAACCTTTCATGTGACATAACAATTAAATACTTATTATATATTATCAAATATAATTAAATACTAATCATGTATATATAGTCTCGATGCCATTTCGACAAATCTCGTATTCGGAATATATATATATATGTGTGTCTGTGTGTGTGTGTGTGTGTATGTGTGTGTGTGTGTTATAATTTCTAATGTGACATAACAATTGTAAACTAATTATGTATTATCATATATAATAATATACAATATATATATATATTTTTCCTCCAGGGCGATACCTTGCCCTCATCAGCCGCCATTCAGGGTGATAACACAGTTTCGGTAGCTCAAGGCAGTACTGCAACTACTGGCGCTACCAAGCAGCTTTTGCCACTGGACAGGGTATTAAAGAATTATATATACATATATATATATATATACGCCAGATCAATCAGTAGCAGAGACTACATTGGACGTTCATCTTCCTTCTTAGTGTGCAGTTTGTGATTTAAAAAAAAACAAACGCGTTTACTTTCGGACGTTAACATCATTACGCGTTTACAGTAACTGTTTCCTGGTGTTACGCAATTTACACGGGAATGGTGGTTCCGCGTGTATTTCATTCATGTTGAAAACTTCTCGCTTTCGACCAAATCCAACTTGATGCATGTTGCGCCGTTATATATATGTTAAAATAGTAAGGTCCACGAAGCGATTTTCTGTGTGTTGTTCATATTCAATTTACAGAAAGATTTGTAACTAGTGCTTGTATCTGAGTGCCAATGACATTTATGTAATAATTCCTGGCAACAGCCCATTTTCCCAACCCCAATCACCACCATGTCTCAAAGAAAACTTGTGGCTACAATACCAGAAACACAAGAGGCATTTTTTTTTGAAAATTCAAAAAAAAAAAAAACAAATCTCTTCGTGGGCCTACCTATTCCAAAATATATTTTCAATCTCTCTTTGGACCTACAACATACACACACACACACACACATATATATATATATATAGTTTCGATACCTTTTTTGACAGACTCCGTGTTCGGTGGAGAAGTAGGGACGAGCTCATAAGTGATGTGCTCCAATGGACCCCTTCACATGGACGAGCAAAGGCAGGACGACCAGCTCGAACCTACTTACAGCAGCTCTGTGCCGATATTGGATGCAACCCTGAAGACCTACCGAAAGCAATGGACAATAGGGAGGGGTGACAAGAGAGCGTCTGGGATATCCGTGTTGATAGCGTGACATGATTATATATATATATATATATATATAATACAAATACAAGGTTTATCAAAAACTTATCAAAACTCTATTCACCAATAAATAATGAATAAAGAATATAATGTTTAATTCAAAATGGTTCCTATGTCAATCAAGACTCTTATTCCAGGTTGTTTTTTTTTTATTAATAGAAACACTTATAAAGCATATTACGCGAATCAATTTGCAATTAATATAATCATCAATATATTACTAAAATGTTCACTTTGCTTCTATGTATGTTGCCGTATCCAAGCTGAAACCAGTAGAGAAGTAAGACCCCATTCACACATACACACTCACGAAAAGTGCTTCTGATGGTGAGGCTCCAGTCCCGAAGATTTGGAGAGTGTGGAATACCTCTTCATTGCCATTACATCACACCCTGGTCAACTCTGACTGGGAGTGGTAATACTTGTTACAGTCCTATCTATGAGTCGAATAAATCTATTTAAAATATATTAACATTCGATAAAACTGTGTGCAAAAAAAAAACTCTCATGAATCAAGCACACAAAAAATATAAAAATGAACATACAAAGAACGCAATTCCCAAACCTCTTGGTATAAAATGATCCTAGATGGGTTAACATGCCTTTAAAATCAATTAATCCAACAACCAACAAAAATAGCACTTCGGGAATTTTTTTTACCAGAGAAGCACAATTAAGGTGCTCTAACTTAGGGAATAATGTTGTATATTGACATTCGACCCGGCCAAACATGCCATTCCAAAGTGATGCACCGGAAAGAAGTGACACATTCCGATGGCAGTTATGGGAAGAAATCGCGTAGGTGGACTTGGCTGACAATATGGGACAAGGTAAAATCCCAATGTACAGTCATAGACTGATGCACCGGAAGAGATTGACATGTGAACGGCATGACAGTTATTTCCGCTTGATGACGATCAAACATGCCATTCCAAAGAGTGAGTGGGCGATTGAACTATTATATAACTCGAAGACAGGAAGTCAGTGAGTTGGAGATCAGATGAGTTAGAGACAAGTTGTGGTAGAGAAAGCCACCACCCGGCAGAAGGGGCCTTTGGGACCCCCGATTGAGTTTGGAAACCAGACCAGTTGGTGAGAAGATGCTAGAATGAGAACATGTCCCAGAGAGGCTGGGCCCTCAGGCCCCCGGTTGAGCAGCCCAAGAGAACCAGAACGACACACAGCGATGTCCGGAGGGGCTGGGGAAGTCAATATGTTGCAGTCTTTGTTCGGTCTCCAACTCCCTCTCACACGAACCCTTTCAAATAAAGTGAGAGGTATATTTTTTTAAAGAAGTCTTCGCTCGTCTTTATTATTGCGTCAATATGTATTCTGCATGAATATATGCATATTTATTATGTAGCTATACAACAATAATGCAATTTCCTGTTTAGTTTGCAACTGAGATAATTTTGTAAGGTCTAGGTTTATGTTGGACGTCTTTTTTTTTAATCATCGAAATTCTCGATATTACAGCAATAACTAATTAAAATCCTTCATTCATTCCTCAATAGAAGCATTAACATAATCATGAACTGCCATTAAAACGAGAACACACCACATTCTCGAGTCGTCAAGTACATATTAAATAAATATTAAAGAAACTCTTAAGGATTCTTTTCCAAATTCTTGCCGATCTCAGCGATGATGTCATATCCACATTCTTAGTTCTTCCTTAGATTTCTATTTCTCCCTTACTCCTTTCTAGTTTCCTGGGGAATGTTCAGAGTGCTCCGACAATGATTGGTACTACTGTCACCTTCATTTCTCTAAACTCTTTTACCTCTCCGGCAAGGCCCAGGTATTTCACGAGTTTTTTCGCTTTCCTTTATTTTAACCATGTGATCTGCTCGGGTGGTAAAGTCCACTTGTTAATATCGAGGATCATTAAATAAGTTTCCTGACTTTTTTCGTATGGGCACTTTCATTGATAGTACACACATGAAACTCTAGTCCCCTTCGAAGTAATCTACTCCGGCAGCAATGCACTTCTTGTACCGTTCCAACAACTTCTGGAAGGCCTCATGGAAGTCCCCTTGTGTGAGCGTGTCAATGACCTTCATCACAGCCTCTTTCATCTCCTCAATTGTCTCATAACGACAGCCTCTGAGCTTAGGGAATAACCAAAAGTCACAGGGAGCAAGGTCTGGACTATAGGGACGGTGAGGAACCGTCTTGATGCCCATCTTGTTCAAATAGTCTGTGACAAGGATGGAGTTGTGGACTGGTGTATTGTCCCGATGGAAATGGCACTGACCCGATTTGAAGAGTGCTGGTCTCTTTCCTAGGAATCTCTTCCTGAACCCCCTTAAAACCTCAACATAGTATCTCTAACCCTAACCCTTTGGCTAATCAACTCTGGTGTATTGACTCCCTTACTCCTCCCACACCTCTCATCATCCCTCACAGATTCCCTGCCTTCCTTGAATTTCTCATGCCACTCAAAAACTGATGCTCAATTCATGCAAGATGGTTGAAAAGCTGTCTGAAGCATTCCATACGTTTCTCTGGCATTTTTTCCAAGTTTAAAACACAATTTTATTGCATATCGTTCTTCTAAAGTGTCAGATTGCATTTTTGAAATTCACCAGCTGTGACAATCAGGCTTCAGTAGGGTGTATTCCAATTGCTGCTGTAGCTGTTGATTTGAACCTGAAATCATAAAAATTGGTCAGTGATCTCATAAGATGTATAGCAATAACATAGTGAATTTTCAAGAGTCTACGACAATTTTAAATGCATGTACAAAAAAGTCTGGAAACTTATTGAACGCACCACGATATTCTATTCTCATTAATTAAATCTTCTGGCCGAGATAAGGTGATCCAGAGTATTTTGTGGGCCTTATTTTCTAGGACAGTATCTGGTTTCTACCATTTATTTGTAGGGTCAAATTTCTAACATGTTTTATCATTAATCGATGCGAGTATTTCACACAAATTTTATCTGTTTTTCTCTAAAGTCTGAGTAACAGCTAATCACAGCTTTTCAATACTCTTCAAAATATTCAAGTTGATTTTAACAGCGCAGAAATCTAGATGGTCTCCATCCTTCCCCTAATATTCAATTCCCATAGTTTATTTTCTAGGCCTTTAGAGACCATTCCAAATTCACTAACTACGATTAGTGTGATACTAATTGTAATTAGTGAATTACTGTTATTGTTCAACGGTATCTTTAGCTCTCTAGCCAGATCCAAGTATCTATCTATCTTTTCGCTTTTTTAATTTTTTTATTTCATGATCAGCCAAAGTGGGGAGTACCGCTTCATTGTCATAACTCCCAGGTCCACTCTAACCGGGAGTGGAAGTATCTGTTAAGGTCTTATCTGTTTGAAAATTATTCGAGAGCAAAAATAAAAATCAAACGAAATAACTACATAAGAATTTTATATATACGTATAATGGATGCGGTTTGGTAACCTCTAGGCATAAAATAACCCTAGACGTGTTGACGTGCCATCAATCAGCAGCCAATTATAATGTTTTATGATGTAGTTGAGAATCTGACCCAAAACTTTCAAAAATTATTATATACAACATCTGCAAGGCATGACATAATCTTCGACAAACATTTTGTTTTTAAAAAAAAACGAAGATTCATTTGAAACACTTGGATATTATGGGTAATAAAAACCTAAGAGAAGAAACAGGTGTTACATTTGCAAAGAGTCTTCATGCAAAATACAAACATTGTAATGACTCTTAAATGAATTTGTATGAACATTAAATACTTAAAATTTTCGATACAATAACAGAATATAGAATAACGGGTATCATTGAATTTCTTTTGGGCCATTGGCCTAATGAGTAGAGTGTTCGCCAATGGTCCAGGAGATCAGGGTTCAATACCAGGTCGAGTCATACCAAAGACTCAAGAAATGGTACTTGATCCTGCCTTGCTTAACACTCAGCATTATAAGGTAAGGATCAAGGATAAAGTGGAGCAATCCAGGGAATGGAGTAGCGCCTTCCTCTACACCTTAGTGTAGTAGCTATTGAAAAGGGATCCTTGAGGTCACCCTCGACTACGGTCGCTAGATTTACTTTTTACAATAATTTTCGGTAATTTTATGAATATTCATGATGAGAATTGATATTTTGAACACACACACACGCGCGCGCGCATATTACATATATATATATATATATATATATATATATATATATATATATATATATGTATATATATGCGTGTGTATGCTTGCTTATGTGAAAGGTATCTTCAAAAAGTAGAGTGACTGAAGTTGTATTTACCAAAACACATGAACGATAAATAAAACTTTTTTTTTTTCAACACGCTTATAGTGGCGATTTTTCCATTGTTCAAAGATATCGCTACTTTATTTTAGTGTGAATCTGTGGCATCTTTTAATGCCTCCCATGTCCTTAAACTTTTCTATTGAGATTAATCGTCGGTAAGAAACAAGAAAAAATCGCATACAGGCTAATCTGATTGATATGGAGGGTGTTGGCTGTTGCACTTGCCCAATTCAGTGTTTCGCCAAGAACTAAAAAGTATCGAAAATTGGCGCTGACGAAGTCTATAAATCATCGCTTTAAAGTTGCTCAGTGTTAAACGTGTTTATGTGAATTTTCAATTTAAAAATAAAATAAAAGCTTCATTTTCGATACTCTTTAAGCCTGTTTTGTATGTATACGTAAAAATAGTTGAAATAGACATATCTGTTCCTCAAAATTCCAAAATCCGGTTGTCGGCGATTAGGATATGCTGACTGTTTTCTATGCAGAGGGAGATCTCCTCCCCTATAACAAAAAAGACAGGACCCAGTGAAAAAAAAAAACTCTTAAGAAACAACTGCTCAAAAAATGTAAATATGAACGCGATTCTCTAATTTGCTAACATAAAATAACCACAGACGAGTCAGCATTAAAATTACCCAGTTAATTAATCAAATCAAAATTCTATCTAACGACATATAAAACTTTAGCGAAAGATTATCAAAAGAAAGTCGAATTCAAATTAAAGTTGAACAACAATTAAGAAAACAAGTAAACAGTGCGAATAGAAAATCGTACACCTTTGGGTTTGGTTTGGTTTCTTTGTTTAATGGTATATCAACCATCGTGGGTTATTTAATACCAAAGCCATCCTTGAAGATGAACAGCAGTGATACTATTTAACCCTTAGCAAAGGGAATTAGGAGGTTCATACCTTTTCAAAGGCCATTAGTCCATAAGTGAATGTAATAGGGTGACTACTGTTCGAAATCACTCACTTCGAGGCCATAGTCCAGCACCTTAGCCGTTACACTACGGGTACCCACCCGGCCCTCTCTCGGTTTTTGATTTTAAATAATCAAAACTTTATTTCTAATGTGGAAGAATGTGCCTGTTGAGTCGCATCTCAAAGAATGATAAGCATGGCATATCGAAAAATTCTTGTGGTACTCGTAGTGGTACTTCTGGCATGCTATAAGTTAATGGTTTAGTTTCATTGGGTTTAATGACATATCAACTATTGTTGGTTATTTAATGCCAAATTCTGTTTTTACAAATATATCCAGTATCTATGATTTGTAATCTCATTTTGTTGATACATTTTTAAACGAACCTGAGCTCATTTTTTTTTGTAGACAACAAAATAGTTTCAAGTATTTCTATGTAACAGTAACAATGTAACATTAGTCATTTGTTTACACACAGTAAAGTGGTTACAAGTATTACTATTTAAGACTATTCATTCATTTGCTCAGAGTTGTATTACGACTTATCACTAACAATTCAATTAGACATCAGTAATTTGTTTGCACATTGTTAAATTATCAAACAATTCTATTCCTAACAAAGACTTTGTGCAAACAAATGATCCATTCTAAATTGAATATAGTTCTATTTGACCGTTTGAAAGGGCCCTATCGGGTTTGGTTTCATTAAGTTTTATGGCATATCAACCATTGTAGGTTTGTACTATAGCCACAATTAACGTCATGTGCGAAATGGACATATAATGTTCATAACGATAGAACATAGGAATCTCGAAATTACGAAAAACACGGAACGACTTTTTGTTCGGGTACGAAACCTTTTTATTAACTTTTTGGAGGTGCCCGTGGTGTAGTCGTTGTCGTCGTAGGAAATGGACACGGAGACACGAGTTCAAATCCTGGACGAGACTGATTGCATTTCATATAGCACTAATACCCTTGGGGAAGATATGAATCCAATTATTCTCCCTCCAGCTATGGGTAAATAGTAGGACAGACTAAGTTCTTCAGCCTTGGTTAGGCAACTAGTCTAGGAGAAGGAAAACTCTGAATTAAAACCTGTTAAACTCCGCTTAAAAATTGACCTTGTGTCATATCCTGCCCGAGCGGAGGGGTTGGTAAATATTACCTTTTTATTAACTTTGAGTCAAAGGTTTCGACATAAGGAGGAGAGACACAATATTCTATGCTGTCTTATTCATTTGGTCCCCATCTCGAGTGGGCCCCCATAGGGCGCAAGTTCGCCTCGCGTCTGCGAGCTCCAAAAGTCGATCCTCCTCGTTTGGTGTCTAGTGCTTAACTCTCTAACTTTCTTCAAATCTCCCACAAACCTCCGCGCACTTCCGGTGTGTGACGTCACCCGTACCCTGTCACCCCGTTCCGTCATCTCGGGCTATTGTGACATCTCTGAGTGACACGTCCGCCCCACGCGCGCGTTACCACTTACATCAAGATTTGCACCTAACTAACCCATGTGCTGAGCCGAAAGGTTCTCAGCCTAACTAAACTCAAAGGCATGAACCGAAATCCCTTGGCCATTACGTTACAGGTTATTTAATGTTAAATCCTTTTTTACAGCTATACAAAATATATGATTTCTGAACACATTTTGTGCATAACATTTTAGAACGAGCCTGAGCTCATTTTTTTTTTTTTTTTTGCACACAATTAAATGGATTCATTCATTTTTATCTCATACAAATAATTCTATTTATCATTAATCATTTGTTTGCACACAGTTAAATGTTTTAAGTATTGCTATTTAACACAAACAATTCAATTAAACATCAGTCATTTGTTTAGACATGGTTAAATGATCAAACAGTTCTATTTCAAATTATTCAGTTTAGAATAAGTCAGCAAAATTAAATGGTTCCAAGTATTGCTATGTATCAGTAACAATTCAATTAATCATCAGTCATTTGTTTACACATAGTTAAATGGTTAAACAGTTCTATTTCAAGCAATTCAGTTTAGCATAAGTCATTTGTTTGCACCCAGTTTAAATGTTAAACAGTTATATTTGACCCATAGGTAGGACCCTATCAGGTGCTACTACTCCGGCTCATGGTGGACCTGGGAGTGATGACAAACTACATACACACATTCTAATTTGTTGGCTTATGGTAAAGTTACACAGAAAGCAACGGTACTCACCTGATCAAAAAATCCTGTTCAGTATATGAGCCAGTTCACAAGTTGGATTTTGGACTGCTTAGTTTACGTGATTACCCCCCCCCCTTGTTAACCAAAATATTTCTGATAATGACCGCTAACCAGCATTGCCAAAGCAATAAAAAGGAAAAGAGCACAAAAGTCTCGACCTCTTTTACCCGAAGCAGGTATTAGAAACAAGACCGGTTCTCGTCTCCATCTGTGGGACGTTTTTGTTCCGAGTGAACCTCACGTCAGAATGAACATGACACCACATTATATTACATAGCTTATGTGCTTACACAAAGATATATTTAATTCCATGCGATCAACAACATTTATCAAAAATTCAACGGGGATTCCTCACAGTGCAGCGGCTAACGAGCTAGACTGTAACATCGTAGTCAGAGAGTTCAAACTCCAGTCACGCTATTACGTTCACTTTCGGACAAATATCCTGGGGAAATATATCAAATCCTCTAATCCCCCTGCCCCCCCAGGCTATGGTTTAAATAGAACAACCACTGTTCTTCGACAAGGGTGGATTTGGTATTAATAACTAACAAAGGTTAATACGCTTTTTAAAAAAAAGATAGAAATCAGAAATCTAAATCTCTACCTTTCATATTTCTTAAAATTCACTTACACGTACGTTCGATAAGGATATATATATATATATATATATATATATATATATATATATATATATATATATATATATATATAAGGATTATTTATTTCGAGCCGTCCAAGCCATAATTTTGTCTAGCGTTGTATACGGTTGGTGACTCAGAAATTGATCATCTCTGAAGGGGTCGTTCTGGTGAGGGGAGTATGATGTTGAAAGACCCGAAACTCCCCAATGACCCAGAAGATTAAAACATCGCTGACGACACCTGCTGGCACTGGTTTAAGCCCGTGTATTCAAGGTATATCAATGTATTGACTTCAGTCCTAATGTAGCTTATTTCCTTTTGTATTCTTCCTATGAGTTTTCCTCAGACAATAAAATAAATTGTTTGCTCCGATATTTACTCTCTACGAGGAAACTATATTTCTAATTCCGCTATCCAATCAATCCTTCTCTAAAGAATTTTATTCTTCTACAAATCTCATTCTTCTATCAATTTTATTCTTCTATAAAGAATTTTAAACTATTCCTTCTAAAGTGACAACAAGTACCGTAAGCAACTTAAAATAGCAAGTTCGAATTCGATGATTTATGATGATCAAGTCACGCTGAAAGTTAAGTAATCATCAGCCAGTTCAGAATTTGGATTGGTGACCACTTTTTTACAGCAGGTATTGTAAGCAACTTAAAACCCGAGTGTCTGACGAAGAAAAACTGATAAAATAACATGTTTTAATTTGTTGACCTATAGTCTTGCTTAAGTGAGATCACGCAAGTTAAACGGCGATCAACCTACTTAATTAAGTGAGATCTTAATTACAGCTATCTAATATATATATATTTATATATATATATATATATATATATATATATATATCGTGGCTAAATGGTTTGGCTTGGCGTTTGAGTCAACCGGGCTTCGATCCCAGCTACGGGGAGATACTGTCTAGCCACACTGATGAGTTCTGATAGAACGAAACAGATCTGTCAGTGGATGACTATAGATATATACTCCCCTACCCCCGTAAGGTTGAGTTCTCTAGCGAAGAAGTAATCGTGTTGCCATTAGCGTCTATTGCAAGTCTCTTCGTATTTGAATTGAGATCTCGGCGGCCGTTGAACGGATGTGATTCATAACCGTTTAAAATTTACTTCGCAGCTAACATCTCCTCGTGGCTAAATGGTTAGAAGCTTTGGCTTGGCGTTTGAGTCAACCGGGTTTCGATCCCAGCTACGGGGAGATACTGTCTAGCCACACTGATGAGTTCTGATAGAACGAAACAGATCTGTCTGTGGATGACTATATATACAGATATATATATATATATATATATATATATATATATATTGGCAGCATTTCTTCATTAATACAAATTTCGTTGAACATAATAGACATTTTCTGTCTACATATTTTCTTGTTGATCCATTTATATTGCCGTATTGCTTTTATCGTATTCGGCAGGAATTGATTGATGTATTTTCCATAATTGTATATATCCCAAGTACTTTCTGCCCGACTTTGGGCCATCATCAGGGGAGGATCTATTACAAAAGTGATGTAACTTTTGTTTTAGCATTATTACTATGTAAGAGCAGAAAGTACTTGGGGTATATACAATTATGGAAAATGCATCGATCAATTCCCGCCGAATACGATAAAAACAATACGGCAATACGAACGGATCAACAAGAATATATGTTGATAGAAAATGTCTATTATATTCAACGATATATATATATATATATAAAGACAAATACTTAGAGACATATACGAAAATAAGAGATTTACAATATTTGCTTATACCAACAATTTGCTTATATATATATATATATATATATATAGTACGTGTACGTGATATTCCAACAACAGCAGAAATTTGATAAGTATTATACCAGGAAATTGACCTCGATTATGCTTTAGTTTGGTTGTTTAACGGCATATCAATCTTCGTGGATTATTTAATACCAAAGCCATCATTGTATAAGAACAGTAGCAACACTATTTAAAACATATCTGAGGGAGAGCTGGTTTCATGCCTTTCCCCATGATATTAGTTCGAAAGGTAACATAATAGAACTATTGGAATTCGAACTCGCTTATTACGGTGTCGCAGTCCAGCACTTCAGCCTGTTGCAGAAAGAATTTCAAATCATTATTTAGTGCGGGAATTGTTTTGACCGTTGGAGATTCGAATTTACATATTTCGTCCAATGAGAATGGCTTATGTCATTCTGCCCGGTTCACCTCCCTGAGGCAACGTAAAAGGCCGCGCTAACCATTCTCGTCCTCTCTTCGCTTCCTCCCTTACTAGCAGCAGGACAGATCATCTTTTTCCTCTCTCACCACAGAGTTGTCCACTAAGCATTTTTGGGAGAGCACACCCAATTTATCGACCATTGGTTTCTAGGAAATCATTCTTTCATCATTCATCTTTCCTTCTAAACCAACAGATCCTCGGAGAAACAAATTGGATATTTTCAACTCCTGTTTTGACTTCAGCATTTTAATTCCTGTCCTGACGACAGTATCTCAACTCCTGTTTTGACTTCAGTATTTTAATTACTGTCCTGACGACACCATCTCAACTCCTGTTTTGACTTCAGTATTTTAATTCCTGTCCTGACGACAGCATCTCAATTCCTGTTTTGACTTCAGCATTTTAATTCCCGTCCTGACGACAGCATCTCAATTCCTGTTTTGACTTCAGCATTTTAATTCCCGTCCTGACGACAGCATCTCAACTTCAGTTTTGACTTCAGTATTTTAATTCCTTCTCAACTCTACAACTGTTTACTTCTCCCGGCGACATACAGCACAAGGGTTCCTTTTGTCTCAAGCTGTTATAAAAACTTCCAAATTGAAAACTATGAATATCTTCGTCGACTCATATGTTCTTCCTTTTAATATAACAAGAGGCAACAGAACTCTATAACCTCAACAGCTATTTTTGTATAAATGGTAATATGTTCTGCCCTCTTGTTATAAGCGACTAAGCCACGGGTACATCACTGAGATCGCATTCCAGCGTTTTGGAAAATGTCTAATAAACTATTTGATGTTTTGGAGACATTGAAAAAAGAGATTATCTTTATTTTATTTTATTTCATTTTATTTTATTGGCACATGATTCATGATTTTTACCTTGCAACTGTAAATCTTTGCATGAAGTAGCTGTACAAGATAAGTTATCAACATCCGTAACGGAGGAATTGATTTAAAAAAAAACAAAGTCAGAAGTGAGGAACCTTTTCATGTTTAAAGGCAATATTGAAATTTATTACCTACTAATATCAATCAATCAATAAATTTATATTAAATACATTTATCAATTATTAGTCCTTTGTGTGTCATTTATTAAAAAACTTGTTTTATTTGGAAAACACAATAAAGACGAAATTAATAATTCTTATTAAAATAGTTTTCATAAGAAACGGTCTGCTAGACTCGCTCGCTAAACAATATTCAATAAACTTTTTGTATGTTGATCCAAAAATCTAAAGTTTACACACTAAGTTGATAACTTTAATAAATTATTAAGCTTAATTAAATCAAAAAAGAAGTGAAAGACTTCTCAAACCTTTTGATTACTTTTGAAATATTGCTTTTTTTTATAAGAAAACATTGGGGTATTAGATTTATCGATTGACTGATTAGTTGGAGTTTTATGGCAACTCAACGCTTGTGGGTTATTTATGGCAAAATCTCGTTAATGTGTGTGTGTGTGTGTGTGTGTGATTTGTAAGCGAATAGCTTGTTGGTAATTTACATTTTAAACAAGCCAGAACTTATTTGTTTGCACACAGTTAAATGGTTTTATGTTTTGCTATTTAACGTTCGTAACTATATTGATCAAGTATTCTAATCTAATACGAACAATTCTGACACAGCTGTTTAGTTTCAAATAACTGATAATAATAATAATCCTTAGTAAATAATTGAAAAGTTCTATTTGATCCAAAAATGGGACACTAACAGGTACTACTACTCTGTGTCAGAGTGGACCTGAGAGTAATGGTAATAAAAGGGTACTCCATATTCCCCAAACTTCAGATCTAGAGCTTTACCATCAGTTTCAGTTTTGTTCTATACACAGAACATTCGAGGTCTTGTTTTTCGAAGTAGCATCATTGATATTACAAATAGTTGTGGCAAGAGTAAGTCTTCCTAGAAGTTCTCTTTGAATTCTAACCTTTGCAAGTATTTTCCAATTTCCCATAACTTTCATGATGATTTCATGACTTTGGTGGATATTTTGTACATTTTCAGAAACATACCAAAAACTTTAAAAATGGTACGTATCAAGGGTAAAGTGGAGCAATCCAGGGAAATGAGTAGCGTCCTCCCCTACACCTCAGTGTAGTAGCTATCGAAAAGGGAGCCTTCTGCTTGCCCTCGTCTAAGATCGTTAACTTTACTTTTTACTATTATCCAAGTTGGCTAGACCATATCAAAAGACTTTTTGAAGTCAATCCATTACTACATTTTCCGCCTTATTTTTCCCGCCTTGAGGATGTGTTGATTTATATAAATAGTAGGTCATTTGTTCTTTTTTATCTCTTGCAGAATTCCTTCTATTTTGCGGAAATAATCTGCAGCATACAAACTGTTGTATAGTGGCTCGTACCACGTGACTTCCGGTATCGCGGAGGTATAAAAGACGTCGTGTTTCTTAATCACGTGGGTACTGAAAGATCTCGGTCAGTAGTAAGACCAACTTCGGACGTAACACCCACAGCGCGAGACTTATAATATTTGTCGGACTGTACCACTTCAGTTAATAAATAATTAACTCTATTTCACTTTGTATCTCTTCCTTACCGCGATACAAAACAAACAATTTATATTTTTATTTTCTTAGCTGTACGGTCAATTTTTCGACATCATAGATAGATACATTATCGATACATATTTGCTAGAGACGGTTCTTTTTTGCAGGGTGGAGTCTTTCTGGATCAGAATGGTTTTTCTCCTTGACATCCATTCGGATAAGCTTGCTTCTTCCAGGCATATACTAAATGGCTGCTGCTGCTGCTGCTGCTGCTGCTGTTGTTGTTGTTGTTGTTGTTATTATCATTATTATTATTATTATTAACAACAACAACAACAACTGCAGTAGCAGCAGCAATTTTTGGTATTGCTTAGGATAAAAGATCAGTTAAAGTCCACTTATTAAACCTGATTTTATTTCTCATGGCAAACGAATATTTATGTAGTTTTGAAGGAGAATGGTAGTTGTTTCTTGTTGTTGTTTTTTTGTGGGGGGGGGGGTGATGGGGTAAATAAGCAAAAATGAGAGTGGGAGTTTTTTTTAACAACTAATAGTATTTATTTCGACGTCGCAATTTTACATAATGTGTACACGCATATTACACATGCGCACGCGCGTGCGCAGACTAACAAACAACTTTATATGTGCAATGTTCATTACTATTATTATTGCTATTGCCCAAACTGGTTTCCCAAGTTTATTTTAACTTTCTGGCCGACATTTTCACCGAGTCTTTGGGAAACACTGTTAACTAATGAAAACAATAAATAAAACAAAATAAAATAAAACAAAACTAGATCATACGAGCCTCGTAAAAGAGATTAAATTAAAAGACAAAAAAAAAAAAATACGATGCCGACGATAAAAATAATGAGTGAGTCTTGTTCTACAAGAGTCTTTTGTTTTAGGGAAGGAAATGAGGTAGGACGTATTGAATGAATAGGCAAAAGACTGGCGGTCAGGGTAGAAAGCGGGTGGAATGAGAGAGAGAGAGAGAGAGAGAGAGAGTCTTGAAGTATCGACACTCTAATCCTTTATCTACTACTTGAACATTATATCCCAGTCAGCTTAGCTTGAAATACACCAACTACGACCTCTGCAGAGGGGTAAGAATTCGAATCCATCAAAAATAGGATTCTGAGTCTCCAGCTCTGTCCAAGAATAACACTCTGACTAAGAGAATAGGACCTGATATGATTCCCTCTATGAATCAAATATTTACAGGGGATAGAAATATTTTACATCATATGTCAGCAAACTATGGGTCATCGATGAAGATTTATGAAAATCGAGTGACTTCGAGTCTCATTGGCCACCTCATTTGGCCTTGCACCACATCTAAGCAAAAAGCTTTGTAAATCACGGCATGAAATCATATAACTGCATATAAATCACTTTGCATTTGATCGGAACATCTATTATCATATAACTGTGTGCAAGCAAATAATCATTATTTTACTCCTTTGAGAGTTGTTCACATCAGCATTAGTTGATGGTTTTACTTTGGTGTTTGAGTGACAGCAAGTCTCCTCAAGTCTCCAGGACTCTTCTCAGTATTCTGGCCAGTCTTAATAATGATGTAATCTGGATAGTCTTTACTTGTCCTCTGATTTCCAGCCCTTCCAGCCCCCTTACCAAGCCTTTGGGGACCGTTCCAAGTGCACTAATTATAATTGGTATCACCGTCACTTTCATGTTCCACAGTATTTTCAGTTTTCTGGCAAAGTTCAAATATTTTGATTATCCTTTCGTTTTCTTTTAATTTTACACTATGGTCTGCCAGAACGACTAAGTACATTATTCGGTAGCTTCTCTTTTTTTTTTTTTTTATTGTCAATCTCTAGGTCTGGTCGTCTGGCCGAGATTAGGTGATCTGTTTGTATCTCAAAATCCCAGATAAGTTTGTTCGCCTCATTCTCCAAGAAGGACTCCGGGTTGTGAATCTACCACATGTTATTATTATTATTTCTTCACATTCTGCGAGTTTTTCACCCTACCTGACGCTGATGGTCTTCCACTGGAATCTACGAAACAGCAAGTCTCCTCAAGTTTCCACAACTCTTCAAAGCCGATTTTAGTAATTCTATGGTCTCACTGGCCACAAGTCTTTCTTTTGTCCAAGTCGTTTTGTTATTTTTTTTGTATTATTTTTTCAATCCTTTTTGGATCCTTCCAAGCGCAACATCTACAATTCATATCACCGTCACATGTTAAACATCTTTTTTTTTAATTCTCTAGCAAGGTCCAAGTGTTTGTTTATGTTTTTGCTTTCTTTTTGAAAAGGAATTTTCATTTTTATGGACCGTCGGAATGACAAAATCCACAAAATTTAAAATTATTTTCTTGGTAATTAATTATTGGTCAGGTCTACAAACCGGGGTTCGGTAATTCATTTGTCCCAGAGAATTTTATGCTTCTCCTTTTTTAGGAGAGATTCTGGTTTGTGCTTATACTATTTGATCGTTTGGTCAAATTTTAATCATTTGCACAATTCCTTGTAGATCACCTTTCCCACCCAGTCGTTCTTAGTCTGATATTATTTTTGTGTTATTTTGCTGCATTCACTTATGATGCGATTAATCGTTTCATCTTTTTTTCCACACTTGGTATTCTGTTACGTATTATCAATTTTTGCCTCAGTATAATTGATATTTATGGCATAAAACGATATTATTGTATAAGAATTATTAGTATTGATTAGGAATACTTGAAATCATATAATTGTACAACTTATTTGTATCGAATGTCGGCACTAAATAACACATATGGGATTGATATGCCGATAAATAAATAAACTAAGCTGAATTTATCTCTTTAGCAGAATCAAGAAATGTCCAGTAAATTTATAGTTGGTTGATTTTACGGCATGTCAACCCTTCCTGGATTATTTAACGCCAAAATCAGCCGTTTATGTAAGCAATTATATGATATACCGTTATAAACGAGGAAGAGACAGATAGATTACGTTGAACCTAAGCCCACGCACGTGTTCTTTTACAACACGGGTCAGCAGACAAATCAGGTAACGCGTATCTATTTTTAACTAATTTTGTTTTACTGCTTCTAGTAAAATAATTTTTAAAAAATGGAAAATAAAGAATAAAAAAGAGACAGAAACTAATTGTTCCAACACAAGACAAAAAGTAATTTTTTTTTTTCACGTGACTTACACGATGTCTGCCTCGTTTTGTTTTGTTTTTGTTTTTTGGGTTGTTGTTTTTTGTTGTTTTTTTGTTTTTTTTTTCGAAATAAGCTTTACTAAATGTTACCTTGTGTCGTCGAACAAACAGGAAACTGTCGCTTGCTGTCACTTGTTTTCAACCAGTTCCCTAAAGTTGAGGATCATCATGGTAAACTGCCTGTTTTACACTGTAATGAAAAAAAAAACTGGGCCATTGACCTAATGGGTAGAGTGTTCGCCCATGGTCCAGGAGATCGGGGTTCAATCTTAGGTCGAGTCATACCAAAGGCTCAAAGAAAATGGTACTTGATCCCGCCTTGCTTAACACTCAGCATTATAAGGTAAGTATCAAGGGTAAAGTAGAGCAATCCAGGGAATGGAGTAGCACCCTCTCCTACACCTCTGTGAGGTAGCTATTGAAAAGGGGGCCTTCGGGTCACCCTCGACTGAGGTCGCCAACTTATTTCATCATCAAACTTATGAAATATTTGGGTCTTCAGGTTATTGCTTGAAAGCAGAAAAGGAAAGTTTACTGAAACACTAATATCTAACGAACTGTATTAATAAAACTGCATGTAACAGTTTATTAGACCACTGATATCTACCGACCCAAGTTCAAAATCCTGACCGATGTTGTTGATCTTCACTTCGCGTCAGCGCCCTTGAGAAAGACAAAAATTCTTCTTTTCTTCTCCAACCCAGCTATGGATAAATAGTAGGTTAGCCTGGGTTTTTTAGACTTGGTAAGCAAACATTTTTTTAGACTTAGTAAGCAAATCAGGAAAAGTCTTAAGTCAAATCAGCTAAAAATATTAACCTTGTGTCACATCCTGCTCAAGGTGGAGGGGTCGGGTTATGGGGTATAAGATGTTTTGGAGTGTGTGTTGGGAATGAACTTATCAGGTTTCGTAACTGGCTTTTTCTTCTTATCCCCATTCACTGACTATTTTCCTTTGGTTTGTTGAAACTGCAAAGAAATCAAAAAAGAAAAGTCATAAGAATACGAGGTGCTTTCAATAAGTTTCAAGACTTTTTTCGTACGGGCATTTAAAATTGTCGGAAACTCTTGAAAATTCAGTATGTTATTGCTATACATCTTATGAGATGACTGACGAATTTTTATGATTTCAGGTTCAAATGAACACCTACAGCAGCAATTGAAATACACCCTACTAAAGCCTGATTGTCACAGCTGGTGAATTTCAAAAATGCAATCTGACACTTTAGAAGAACGATATGCAATAGAATTCTGTTTTAAACTTAGAAAAAAAAAGCCAGAGAAACGTATGGAATGCTTCAGACTGCTTTTGGCACATCTTGCATGAATCGAGCATCAGTTTTTGAGTGGCATAAGAAATTCAAGGAAGGCAGGGAGTCTGTGAGGGATGATGAGAGGTGTGGGAGGAGTAAGGAAGTTAATACACCAGAGTTGATTGGCCAAAGGTTTAGGCTTAGGGTTAGGGTTACTATGTTGAGGTTTTAAGGGAGTTCAGGAAGAGATTCCTAGGGAAGAGGCCAGCACTCTTCAAATCGGGTCAGTGGCATTTCCACCTGGACAATGCACCAGTCCACAACTCCATCCTTGTCACAGACTATTTGACCAAAATGGGCATCAAGACGGCTCCTCAGCCTCTCTATAGTTCAGACCTTGCTCCCTGTGACTTTTGCTTATTCCCTAAGCTCAGAGGCTGTCGTTATGAGACAATTGAGGAGATGAAAGAGGCTGTGACGAAGATCATTGACACGCTCACACAAGAGGACTTCCATGGGGCGTTCCAGAAGTTGTTGGAACGGTACAACAAGTGCATTGCAGCCGGAAGAGATTACTTCGAAGGAGACTAGAGTTTCATGTGTGTTCTATCAATGAAAGTGCCCATAAGAAAAAAGTCTGGAAACTTATCGTATGCACCTCATACTTTTAAATTCAATTTTTATTTTCGGGGTTAACGAGTATTTTGTGGTACGGAATGTTTTCCAGAACTAGAAGAAATACCCGTGTTTCCCGATCAAGGCGTTAGAAGAATCTTGGGAATCATTTTGGCAAATTGTGAATCATCGGTATTGAGTATAAGGGGTTTGTGGTCAGTTGGTATGTTCAACTGACTTTGTTACGAGCTGAGGACACAATGCGTTGCTCGACTAGAGACCTGAGGCGACATGTGTACTCCAAATGGCTATCGAGAGAAAAGCAGGGCGTCCATCTCAGTCGTGATGGTAAATAATTCTGGGTAAGGTTTTTTTTTTTGGTGGGGGGTACCAGGAAGCCCATCTTTTCAAGCTTGCTGGGATTGCGCTTCCTGTCAGAGTACCCCAGGGAAATTACTATTTTTTGTATTTTTTTTTTTTCGTGTTAATTTTTTTTATGCTATTGTTTTTTGTTTTGTTTTGTTTCATCTCCATTGGGTAAAAGCATATTTGAAATGAATAAATGAATACTTTTCTTTCATTCACAAAAATGTTTATTGTGAGTGCGAGAAAGAATCTATTTAAACTTTTATAAAGAAGTCAATTTATATACGTATAGCAGTTTAATGAATGTTTTGCCAGTTATGTAAGATTAATTCTCACACGTATGAACAGTATTTTTTTTTCAAGGAAATCATTTTAGTAGAGATTTGGTTTCGTTGGATTTTATGGCATATCAATCATTATAGGTTATTTAATGCCAAATCCTCTTTATACATATATATCAAATATATAAGATTTGGTTTGGTTGGGTTTTATGGCATATCAACCATTGTAGGTTATTTAATGCCAGATCCTCTTTATATATATATATATATATATCTTTAAGAAAAAATAAAAACCGGTCACATTAGGATTATAAATTTATTTCCATCCTGTTAAGGGTTTTGATATAAATCAAAAACACAAAAAAAACTAACAGGACTTCTTCAGATCTTATGGATAAAATAATTCAGAATAGACATAGGAAAGAAGGGTTAGAGGGGATATAACTGGACCGAATAATACTATATATATATATATATATATATATATATATATTTCTATATATCTATCTATAATACAATGCATATATATATATATATATATATAATACTATATATATATATATATATATATATATATATATATATATATATATAATTTGTAAATACATTTTGTAAACAACATTCTTAAAGGAGCATGAAATATTTTTGGCAAACAGTTAAATAGTTGTTGTATTTGACCTATGGATATGACCCTATCAGGTACTACCACTTCGGGTCAGTGGACCTGGGAGCAATGACAATAAAGGGGGTACTCTACATCCGCAAAATCTCCACGGCTGGAGCATCGCCATGAGATAGTTTATTGTTATATCCAGGACATTCGTTAGGGGAGTCTTACCTCTCTACAGAGATGCAGTTGATGTATTCTACAGCCCCCCCTCCCAGCCGACTAGGCCCTTTAGTAGAGAGAGAATAAGGTATTTCTAAATATTTACCAATTCTCATTTCCAGATTAGCCACAATGATCAATTATGCTTCTATATTCGAATACCAAAAGCTGTTTATGTTGTTCATGTCTTATCATAAACATTTTTCTACAAAGTAGGTTGCCCAGTCGGCTGGGGCTGTAGAATACACTGACTGCACCTCTGCAGAGGGGTAAGAACCCCCCCTAATGAGTGTCCTGGATATGACACTAAACAATCTGATGGTGAGGTTCCAGCAGTGCTGGAGCTTTGGGGAATGCGGAGTACCCCTTCATTGCCATCGCTCCCAGGTCCACTCTGGCCGGGAGTGGTAGTACCTCATAAGGGTCCTATCTGTGGGTTAGATAGAACTAAACCGTGCTTCTTGCACTATACTGACTTTTGCATCTAAACTGTGTATTTATGCTAAACTGAATTGTTTAAAATAGAACTGTTTTGACATTTAAACTGCGTACTTATACTTAACTGAATTTCTCGAAATAGAACTGTTTTGACGTCTAAAATGTGTACTTATGCTAAACTGAATTATCTGAAATAAAACTCTTTAATATTTAACTCTGTGTATTACCCAGTCGTCTGGGGCTGTAGAATACACTAACTGCACCTCTGCAGAGGGGTAAGACCCCCCCTAACGAGTGTCCTGGATATGACACTAAACAATCTGATGGTGAGGTTCCAGCAGTGCTGGAGCTTTGGATAATGTGGAGTGCCCCTTTATTGCTCCCAGGTCCACTCTGGCCCGGAGTGGTAGCACCTGATAGGGCCCTATCTATGGGCTAAATAGAACTAACAGCATACTAATGCTAAACTGAATTGTTTGAATAAACTGAATAGCGTGAAATAAATGTTTTTGACAATTAAACCATACTTACATTTAAACTGCGTGCTTATGCTTAAGTGAATTATTTCAAACAGAACTGTTTTTCGACATTAAAACTGTATTTACACTTAACTTAATTGTTACATATAACTGCTTGAATAGTTTGAAATAGAAATGTTTATGACCATTAAACGGTGTACTTATGCTAAACTGAATTGTTTTATAAAGAACAGATTATTTACATAAAAATGGATTTGGAGTTAAATAAACTACAAAGGTTGATATTCCATAAAACCCAAGAAACCAACCAACCAACTACAAAGTAGGCAAATACTATAGTTTTAAAATGTTTACCATATTCTTAGCAAGAATCGCCGTGGTTTAATGGCTTACGCACTAAACTGCGACACCATAGTCCGTGAGTTCGAACTCCAGTTGTTCTATTAGGTTCACTTTTGGGGTAATATTTTTTGGAAAGGCATGAACCCTCTCATCTGCCAACTGTGGGTTAGATAGTACCACCACTATCATTCTAGAAGGATGACTTTGTCGTAAAATAACTCACGAAGGTTGATATGCCATTAGATAAAGAAACTAAACTAAACCAAACTATAATCTTTATTCAAATGACTGCAAGGCCTTTACTTGGTATAACCTTGATTTGTGTATGGTCATCATAATATTGATGTACTTGCTTTTTTTTTTTTCAATGTTTAATTTAAAGACATTAAAAACTGCTAAACTTTTACTCACTTAGTCAATCAATGTTTGTTTTGACATTTTTGATATTTAATTATCTTCATTTAAATATTTAATTGAGGATGAAAGATCTATTTGGCCTTTAAATCTTCAATTTTTAACGGCGTATTCTTTTCGAAACCTCAAAAAAAAAAAAAAAGATCTTGAAAAAATTTCTCGCATAAGAAGGATTCCGTTGGACCCTCGCGAACTGTCTGATTTTCTATGAAGATCAGTGCATGTGTGCCAATAAACCTATACAATTAAACTGTACAAATGCTTACAACAATTGTTTCCATCTAATTGATTGATTTTAACGGCATGTCAACCTGTCTAGGATTATTTTATGCCTAGAGGTTAGGGAATTGCTTTCACTGTACGTTTATATCTACACTTCTCGTGTGGTTGTTTCTTTTTTTGCTCCCGGTCAATTTGGGACCCGATCAAGTACTATTATTCCGGGTCAGAGTGGACCCAAAAATAATGACAGAACGGATCCCATCTATTATTGACTGCCTGATTTTAACGGCATGTCAATCCGTCTATGGTTATTCTATGCCGTAAGGTTTGGGAATCGCGTTCATCGTACGTTTATATTGACATTTTTTGTGCAGTTGTTTTTATGAGGTTTTTTGCACATCCAGCCTATAGAATACGAATAATTTTTAAACAAATCTACTTGACCCGTTGATGGGACCCTAACAGGTACTACCACTCTGGACCAAAGTGGGCCGGAGAGTAATGGCAATGAAGAGGGGGGTACGTTACACTCCCCAGATATTCCGAACTAGAGCCTTGCCATCAGATACAGCTAAGAGTAACGCTTATCTGGCACATAGTCAATTTAATGAAGACTGTCTGGATCAAACTCGCACTAAGGTGTGTGTGTGTGTGTGTGTGTGTGTGTGTGTGTGTGTGTGTGTGTGTGTGTGTGTGGGAATTTAGTGAAGACTGTCTGGATCAAACTCGCACTAAAGTGTGTGTGTGTGTGTGTGTGTGTGTGTGTGTGTGTGTGTGTGTGTGTGTGTGATCTTTTTATATAATATATATATATGTTTTTATATAAGAGCATTTCATCACGACAGTCTCGTGTCATACTTCAGTATCATTATCGGAAGTTCTTTTTTTTTTTTAAAAAAAACACTTTAAAGGAAGAGAGATAAAAGATATCTACACGTTTAAGAAAATCTTTCCAGACTAATTTGTATTGACTGTAAATAGTGGATACAAGAAAATGTTGCTCATGCCATGATAAAAGCTTAATTTAATAAAAAAAAACAGCCAGCAGCTGGTGATTACGTCATTAGCAGTTTGACTGGAAACGTATTATTCGGGAGGCGAATACATAAAGATATGTTGTCAGCATTTAATAGATAACATACCTTCTGATTATACAACCATTACAACAAAATGTTTGTAATCATGAACCCTTTAAAGAAAAAAAATACACGTATTAAAGAAAATAGTTGGGTAGTTTTTAACCTTGAGAGTAACCAGTCTAGGAGAAGAAAATACTCCAAATTCAAAAATTTGATTTTAAGGTTTTTCATATGAGGGCTTTTTTCTTTTAATTGTGAATACTATATAAAGGGGAACAAGTGATATGGTTTAGGAATTTACATTCAAACATGCTAAATATCTATCCATCTGTCTTTCTATCTCTTTTGCAATATATATATATATATATATATATATATATATATATATATATATATATATATCCAAGACGAGGTTGTTTGTATTTCACATAGCGCGAATATCCACGGGAAAGGCATGAATCCAACTATTCTCCCTTCAGCTATGGGTGAATAGTAGGGCATATGAGGCTCTTTAATTTTGGTACTGCAACCAGTTTAGGAGAAGGAAAACTCTGAATTCAAACCTGTAAGACTTAAAATTGACTTTGTGTCACACAATGCTCATGCCGAAAGGGTAGGTAAACTCACACACTCTCACACACGCCCACACACACATATATTGTTTGTTTGATTTCTTTGTTTAATGGCATATCAACTTTCTTGGGATATTTAATACCAAAGCCATCCTTGTAGAGGGACAGTATTTAACCCATAGCAGGAGGAGTTTTACCCATATATATATATATATATATATATATATATATATATATGAATGAAGAATGTTCAATATCGGTGATAGAGCACTATATATCTTGGTTCGGATAGCGTAGAATCAGAGTCACCATTTTGAGTCTATGATATCCTATATATATATATATATATATATGTATATATATATATATATGTTGGCCGACAGTAGTTACCCGAAAGCTTCCTTTTCAATAGCTACTACACCAAGGTGATCTATAACTTATAAGGCTGAGTGTTAGGCAAAGAGGCATCAAGTACCATTTTCGAGTCTTTGTTATGATTCGACTTGGGATTGAACCCTGGTGTCCCAGACCAATAGCGAACATTCTAATGATTATGTCAATGCATTCATATAATAATTTTAGAATGTAAATATTACGGAATTGATAGCTTATTATGACTTAACACAAAGCCTCAAACCATTAAAATTTCAAAACCTGCAGCGATTTTTTTTTGTTTTTTTGTTTTTTATCTTTTATTTTTGTTTTCTTGTTGTTTGTTTGTTTTGTTTTGTTTGGATTTTTTTTTTTTGTTCTTATTTTGTTTTGTTTTTTGGTTTTGGCTTTTGGGGGGGAGAGGGGTTGGGGTTGGGGGGTTCTGCTCTTAATTAAGACGGCACAGATTCATTACCCTTGATTTAAAGACCTGAATAGGAGTAGACAGTGCATTGAGGAAAGTCAGAGGCCGAGAAAAAGGCCTCTGACGTTAGACAATGCCATATTTTATTTATAATAAACGTTCATTGTCTCAGAAAAAAAAAAAACGTGTTAACAAACGGGAGAAAAGTTCGAGGGTCACTCTTCCCTGCAAAACGTACAATGAATTCTTACTGGAAAAAAAGGAAGCATTGATTACGAGAGAGAGAGAGAGAGAGAGAGAGAGAGAGAGAGAGGACGCCAAAAACAATCAAAGGGAACTGATAAGAAAAAAAAAATATGTCAAATGAAAAGAAACCAGAATTAGCAAAGAGAAAAAATAGGAATGAAAAAATAAAAGGATTTTAAATAATAGTCGTGAGACGCGAGAAAAATATACAATTCCTGTCCTATAATCCTATTTACCCAACCCCTCCGCTCGGGCAGGATATGACACAAGGTCAATTTTTAAGCGGGGTTTAACAGGTTTTAATTCACAGTTTTCCTTCTCCTAGACTAGTTGCCTCACCAAGGCTGATGAACCTAGTCTGCCCTACTATTTACCCATAGCTGGAGGGAGAATAATAGGATTCATACCTTTCCCAAGGGTATTAGTGCTATGTGAAATGCAATCAGTCTCGTCCAGGATTTGAACTTGTGTCGCCGTGTTCATTTCCTACGACGATAACAATTACACCACGGGCACCTCCTGTCCCATAATTGTTATTAGAATTGCATACAAATTTCATACACTAATTGTAACTGTTATTATGGGACAGAGGCAGCAGAAGTTGAAATAATATTACCAGTCCTATAATAATTGTTACACTCATATAAAAATGTGATACACTAATTATAACAGTTATTATGGGACAAAGGTTGTATTAGTTGTAATAATGTTATTATCTCTACCCCATGATAGATGCTACAGTTCCATATAAATTTCATACTCTAAATGTCACAATTATTATGGAACATAGGGAGTATATTTTCCTTGCGTTTTACGATTCCTTTTTTAATTCTTTTATCTTTTATTTCCATGTTTTCCGCATCAAATTATTCACAAAGTGCAATTTAAAATTTTCAATAACCTTAAGAAATTCGAAATGTCAATCCGTTTCGGGTTATTTTACGCCTAGTGGTTAGTGAAATGCGTTCATTGTACGTCTATATTTATGTGTTTTTCTTGTTGTTTCTTTAGAATCTTTTTTCTGTTTTTTTTTTAATTTTTTGCTCACGTTTAAACAGATTTAGATAAGACTTTAACAGGTACAACCACTCTGGAAGAGAGTGGATCTGGGAGTAATGGCAATAAAAGGATAAGCTACATCTATATTTTGTTACGGGTGAATGAAATTAAGTGATTAAATATTTTAGGGTGAAGGAGATTGACGTAGTTTTGAAAAGGAAGAAAAAAGGAAGAAGTAAAAACGAGTGAAAAAAGAAGAAAATATCATAAAGAAGTAAAAAAAAGTTAAAAAAAGAAGGAAGGAAAACAAACAAGGGAAAATTTTTAAAGAGCAAGGAAGGAAGGAAGGAAGGAGACAGTCAAATAAAAAATAAAGAATAAAAAACAAACAAACGAAGACCAGAGTGGAGGAGTAAAGTAGACGAAGAAGAATTAAAAAGAATGAAAGAATGAAAGAAAGAATAAAAGAAAGAATGAAAGTTGACAAAGAAAAAATAAAAGGTAAAAAAATGTTGGAAACAAAAAAAAAATGAGAAAAAAAAAGATAGATAAAAAAGTAGATAAATGGGAAAAAAATAATAAAACAGATGAAGAAAAAATTTTAAAAAAATAAAGAAAGAAAGAAAGAAAGAAGTAAAAGTTAAGAAGAAAAATAAGAACAACAAAACAAAGGAAAGAAAGGGTAAATCTATTGACAAGAAAGAAAGAAAGAAAGAAAGAAAGAAAGAATATTAAAGACAAAGAAAACTGTATAAGGTGAAATAAATGAAAAAAAGAATAGAAAGAAAAAGGAAAAAAAACTCTTAAATTATTCTATTTGTGACCTCTTAGATCAACCAAAGTTACAAATTCTAAACCCAGAGAATCTTTTTATTTATAAAAGAACGAAGAAGAAATAGCATAGAAGCGGACGGGGCGAAGAGAGCTTTATCAGGAATTTTCTCTTGAGAACGTTAGGATAATAAGAAACGAGATCAAATAAGTGACAACAAAAAACAAAATGGCGACAAGAAAACAAAAGAACCAGCTGTGGCAATCGTGGGGAAGTCGTTTTGTGAATTGTAAATTTGTGGCAATTCGTTCTACGGCTATGAAATGCTAACAGCACCAATTTTACATTTACCATTCATCTGAAACGACTTCTTAACAATGTATAACGTGTACTGAAGCCACTAGTGACATAACATTTATCGTCGTTAGACGTGGACACTGTGACCCGAGTTCAAATCTGAAACGAAGCTGTTTGCTTTTCACATTGCGCTGATATGCTTGGGAAAGACATAAATCTAATTATTCTTCCTGTAGCTATGGGTAAATAGTTGGATAGACTAGGCTCTTTAACTTTAGTTTGGTAACCATTCTACGAGAAGGAAAACTCAGAATTCAAACCAATTGTAGATATGGAGCGGGATGGGATCCACCGAGCTATTCCTGTCCCCACCACGCCACACGAGTAACGCCACACGACCAACACAAGTTATAGCGCCAATGAGAGATAACATATATCTTTGAAAATAATACGTTGCTGGTATTGTAATAGAGGTTGAACTTTCACGCTGACAACACAATTTTTTCGTCCCGTTTTCCTGTCTTGTCTTCCTGGCGTAATGATTTCGATAGCTCCAGATTTGTATCTTTGTGTTTGTGACATTTTTCGGGTCTTCGTGTCAATATACTGAGTAATTCCATTTTATGATGCCTCTCAAGCCAATGAAAAGGTTATCTGGTGGCACCCACCTCCTTTCCAAAAAACCTGTGACGAGTTATATTTGTTTACATTGTACTAGTAGCAAAAAAATGGTCCCTGCCCTGACCGTTATGCTACTATGCCTACAATCTAATTGCGATTGGTGGTAATTAATCAATGTCTCTGTTTTTAAATTCATCGTTCACTGAGCCTCCTATGTCACTTTCTACATTTAATTGGTTGGTTGGTTGGTTGGTTGGTTGGTTGGTTGGTTGGTTGGTTGGCTGAATTTACGGTATGTTAAACTTTTTTGAAGTCAGTTTGTTTTTATTTTTATAAGCAATTATATGGTTTGAAGTACCTGATGATAATAACTATTTATAAAGATAGTCATAATTTCAAGTAACTATTCTTAATGAAAATGATTTGCACACAGTGATACGGTTTCAAGTATTCCTGTCTTATACAAATAATTTCCAAGCAATTATATGATTTCAACAAACTAATAAAAATCCTTAGTAAACAATTACGGTTTCAAGTAACTATTTTAGTACAAATGATTGGCACACAGGTGGTTTCAAGTATTCCTATATAATACAAATAATGTTCTAGTAGATACGAGGTGCATACGATAAGTTTCCAGACTTTTTTCCTGTGGGCATTTAAAATTGTCGTAGACTCTTGAAAATTCAGTATGTTATTGTTATACATCTTATGACATGACTGACCAATTTTTATGATTTCAGGTTCAAATCAACAGCTACAGCAACAATTGGAATACACCCTGCTAAAGCCTGATTGTTACAGCTGGTGAATTACAAAAATGCAATCTGATACTTTAGAAGAACGATATGCAATAAAATTCTGTTTTAAACTTGGAAAAAAATGCCACAAAAACGTATGGAACGCTTCAGATTGCTTTTGGAGAATCTTGCATGAATCGAGCATCAGTTTTTGAGTGGCATAAGAGATTCAATGAAGCCAGGGAGTCTGTGAGGGATGATGAGAGGTGTGGGAGGTGTAAGGAAGTCAATACACCACAGTTGATTGGCCAAATGGTTAGGGTTTGGGTTAGGGATACTATGTTGAGGTTTTAAGGGAGTTCAGGGAGAGGCCAGCACTCTTCAAATCGGGTCAGTGGCATTTCCAGCAGGACAATGCACCAGTCCACAACACCATCCTTGTCACAGACTATTTTACCAAGATGGGCATCAAGACAGTTCCTCAGCCTCCGTATAGTCCAGACCTTGCTCCCTGTGACTTTTGCTTACTCTCTAGGCTCAGAGGCTGTCGTTATTGAGGAGATGAAAGAGGCTGTGACGACGGCCATTGACACGCTCACACAAGAGGACTTCCATGGGGCCTTCGAGAAGTTGTTGGAATGGTACAACAAGGGCATTACAGCCGGAGGAGATTACTTCGAAAGGGACTAGAGTTTCATGTGTGTACTATTAATAAAAGTCCCCATATGAAAAAAAAGTCTGGAAACTTATCGTATGCCCCTTGTCCTAAGTACTATTACTTCGAGTCAGAATGGACATCGGAGTAATGCAAATAAGAATTGACTTCACCCTCTCTAGAGCTTCAGAACTGGGGTCTCACCTCCAGATAAAGTTTATTGCTATACTCAGGACCCCGTTTTTGTTTTTTGTTTTTTTTGGTGGGGGGATATTTTATTATTGATTTTTTGTGTGGAGGGTCATACCCTTCTGCAGTTGATATATTCAACACCCCATCGACAGAGTGGTTCTAGGTTTACCTAATCAAGCACAACTTCTAACTGTCACTGTTTACCCCCCACACACACACACACACATATACTCACCACCACCACCACCACCTATGAGTTAAATAGTATCACTACTGCTCTTCTATAAGAATGGCTTTAGTATGAAATAACCCACGAAGGTTGATATGCCATTAAACAAAGAAACCAAACCAGCTATTTTAAAAGTTCATTCTTGTTATATGCCATCCTCAAATTCTTCCGGCGACAAAGTCAAGTTTGCTTCTCTTGTCTTTTTTTATTAACTCTGTTGTCTTTTCCCCCACACTCATTGGTTAGTTGGGGGAGTTCCCGTGGGGTAATAGTTGAAGTGCTGGACTGCAGTCCCAAAATAAGCGAGTTAGTACTTCGGTTGCGCTATTATATTCCCTTTTGGACTAATACACTTAGGAATACTAATTCTGTTCTTCGACAACAATGGTTTTGGCATTAAATAACCCATGAAGGTAGATATGTCATTAAACAAAGAGACCGAAACGGCACTCCTTTTAAACAGCTATTTTGGTGGGGTTAAAAATACACCCACTAAGAGGGGGTAAGACCCAAAAGTATCCTGGATATGACACGAAATAGAATTCGATAATGA
>OY757943.1:58928109-58940609 GCA_963585895.1 Sepioteuthis lessoniana
TGAAACTATATGAGTGTGCATAAATTATTTGTATTTGATAGGAATACTTGAAATCATATAACTATGTTCAAACTAATGATTATTATGATAGGAATCGTTACTTGAAACTATATGAGTGTGCATAAATTATTTGTATTTGATAGGAATACTTGAAATCATATAACTATGTTCAAACTAATGATTATTATGATAGGAATTGTTACTTGAAACTATATGAGTGTGCATAAATTATTTGTATTTGATAGGAATACTTGACATCATATTATCATCATCATGTCGTACCACTAGCACGGATATCCCTGACCCTCTCTCGCCACTTTTCCCTATCGTTCATCGCCTCTGGCAGGTCTTCAGGGCAACATCCCGTATCCTCACATAGCTGCTAAATGTATGTTCGAGCTGGAAGTCCTGCTTTTGCCCAGCCATATGTGGGGGTCCATAGGAGTACATCACTTATGAGCTCGTCCCTGCTTCTCCAGCAGTATCCTGCATGTCTGGTTCGTCTAACTTGGATAGTTTTCGTGATGGGAGGCAGGTGGCCGTATAGTTGGTGTCTTGGGGGGTGTTGCCGCCAGGACTTGTTCAAGATTGCTCGCAGCATTCTTGTGTAATTGCCGTCTAGCTTCTTCTCCAGCCGTTTTATTAGCGTCCAAGTAGTGCATTCATACAGCAGTATCGATACGACTGCTGCCTGGAAGAAACTGCGTTTCATTTTATCGGTCAGGTCTGATTTCCATATGATCGATAGCCTATTGATAGCTGTCAATGTCTTCGTTAGCCGCGTGTCGATGTCCTTTTCGGTTGATGAGACGCTGCTTCCTAGGTAAGTGAATTTGTCTACTAGTTTAAGAGGGGTTCCGTCTAGTGTGGAGATGTCACCTGTTTGATTATAGCACATATATTCCGTTTTGTGTGCATTGTCATGGAGGCCTATGCCTGCGGCTGCTCGTTCCAAACTATGCAGTAGTGTTTCGGCTTGGTTGGGTGTATTTGCCAGTATCGCTATGTCATCGGCGTAGTCGGCGTCGGTAATTGTTTTTGCGGGGTACCTTCTGCTTCTTTTCTTTGACATCATATAACTATGTGCAAACTAATGATTATTATTATAGGAATCGTTACTTGAAACTATATGAGTGTGCATAAATTATTAGTAATAGATAGGGATACTTGAAACCATGCTACATGGCCTAGTCGACTTGGGCTATAGAATACACTGACAGCATCTCTGCAGAGAAGTAAGACTGTCCCAACAAGTGTCCTAGACATGACATTAAACAAGCTGGTGGTGAGCCTCCAGTAATTCTGGAACCTTGGGGAATGCGGAGTACTCATTCATTGCCATAGCTCCTAGGTCCACTCTGAACCCAAGTGGAAGCACCTGATAGGGTCCTATCTATGGGTCAAATAGAATTAAACTGTGTACTTATGCTAAACTGAATTGTTTGAAAAAGAGCTATTTATATGTTTAAAAATGGATTTGGCATTAACCTACAATGGTGCTTATGCCATAAAACGAAACCAAAGCAAAACCATACCACAGTTAACAAATTATTTGTATTTGAGAGGAATACTTGATATCATATAACTGTGAAAGCAAATAAAATAGGCAAATTTTAAAAGTGAAATTGCATTTTTAAAATGCCATGTAACATTGAAAATATAGTTATGATTACAATCAAATATTGAGAACTGAATCCAATTTCAGCATCAAATAACCCACAAGGAGTTGATATGCCGTTAAGCAAATTAATCAGAAAGAAAGAAAGAAAGAGTGGTTACTCAAGAATACTTACTGAGATGCAAAAAGAATAAATGAAGTTGTTAATGAGGAAATGTTATTGAGGTACGTAAGTGGGTGGGAAGTTTCTTATAGATATGAAAGTTTGTGAGAAAAGCTTTAGAGAAAAGTTCCTTATTTTTTGGTTTCATGAAATTATCAAAAATACCTGCGAGTAAGCAAGAAAAAATCCTACATTTTTGTACTGTAGTGTTCAATGCAACATGTGACTCACTTGGGACGAAAAGTCCCTTTGAGGGGAACGAGGCGGGTCTTGCCGCCAAGTTATTCCGCAAATCAAAAGAAAATAAGTCTTTCCGCCTTTTTTTTTCCTATACTCGGCCCTGTTGCTTTGACAACATTATCTAGCAGTCATAAACAAATAGTCTTTGAAAAACAAGGGAGATAATCCCACATACTGTAGTAACACTTGCGTCTGAAAAAGTCACATAGAGAAAAAAAGTTATTACGTCTGAAACAACTAAGGTAAGGAAATGGGTAAGAATTAATCAATGTATATTAGAAAAAGAAAAGTCGACAAGGAAGTTAATAAATGCAAAACAAAACAAAAAAAAAGGAATATTTCGTCTTTTTTAATGTTTTTTCTTGTTCACATTTCTCTTATCAGATTTATACTAACAAACAGGAATTGATCTATTTTTTGGAACGTACACATGAGGTTCAGTCAACTAGCCATAATGCATACATTACACACACATCAACTACAGACACAGTAGTTGATGTGTTTGATAGAAAGGGGTCTATTTACCGTAAGCAGTCGTCGCTTACAGGCTTTCACAAGCGAACAAATATCTGCACGGATCCTTCTCGTTGCGATGAGTCATCATTAAATGGCATCCAATAAATAATTTCGAATCAATCTCGCGAGAATTGAACTCTTAGTGTTTTGTTGTTGTTTTTTTTTTTTTTTCTTTTCTTTTCTTTTTTTTACTTTACTCGAACTATATGTTCTCTGTGGTCTTTTTAAAGTGTAATATGCACTTTTGTAAGGAAATATAGCAATCATTCTGTTCTCTTTTTTTCGGTAGTGCAAAGCAAAATCCTTATCAAACAGATGTCACTTTGTTTGGAATTGTTTTTAGATCTTTTCAAAGAAATCCATTTTGCATTCCTAGCTTGGGAAGCTTAAATGTACATCTTGGAGTTTAATTTGTCGTTGAGGAAGACCCCGTGGTGTAGTGGCTATCGTACTAGACAGCGACATCGTAATAAACGGTTTCAAATTCCATTACGTTCACTTTCAAACAAATTGGAATAAAACCTTATTCCCCTTCGAGGTATGGGTTAAATAGCATCACTGCTGTTCTTTAACAAGGATGGTTTTGACAATAGATAACCCACAGAGGTTAATATGTTATTAAACAAAGAAAATAAATAAAAAGAAACCAACTCGTTGTTGGTTCCACGACTCAAAAAAAAAGGGAAGGGATACGAAATTAATTTCTATGAGATCTGAGAATAATTTGCAAGATGTATACACAAAATGCAACGTTTTTTGGAAAACTATATGGCTAATCAACATAAAGAAATGATGTCTGGATTAAGGCTACTGTAAGATAACCCTTTTAACAGCTAAATATTGTTGTCTTGAGTAAATCATACCTCATCTTAGAATTTCATTCTTTTTGAAACGCAAAAAGTGGTTTAAAAATTCTCAGCTGAACAAAGAAGGATATAATGTTTGTTTTTTTTTTGGTGAGGGGGGGAGATTTTTATTGATTCTTTTTCTTCTTCTTTTTTTTTTTTTTTTTTTTTTTTGATGTGAAGAGGTTAAAAAATTCAAGAAATTATGCGCCAAAGGTGGAATATGTATTTCATTGGCCTAGGTCATTCGAACGTTTCAACACGTGCTTATATATATATATATATATATATATATATATATATATATATATATATATATGTATGTATATATATATATATATATATATAGTTTGCTGTATTTATAGATAAAGAGTGCTCAATGTATACTTTACAGGAGCATAGAAACAAAATCAACGCCGTTTGATGACTCAGTTTTTCGCTTTTTATCAGACCAAGCTACTCTTACACACACACACACATATATATATGTGTGTGTATGTGTGTGTGTTTGGTTTGGTTTGGTTTGTTTGGTTTTATGGCATATCAACCTTTGTAGGTTATTTAACGCCAAATCCTTTTTATGTAAATAATCTGTTCTATTGAAAACAGTTAAGTTTAGCACAAGTACACAATTTAATTGTCAAAAACATTTCCATTTCAAACTATTCAAGCAGTTATATGTAATAATTCAGTTAAGTGTAAATACAGTTTTAATGTCGAAAAACTGTTCTATTTGAAATAATTCAGTTAAGCATAAGCATGCAGTTTAAGTGTAAGTACGGTTTAATTGTCAAAAACGTTTCTATTTCAAGCCATTCAGTTTACTCAATTCATTTTAGCATTAGTATGCTGTTAGTTCTATTTAACCCATAGATAGAGCCCTATCAGGTGCTACCACTCCGGGCCAGAGTGGACCTGGGAGCGATGGCAATGAAGGGGTACTCCGCATTCCCCAAAGCTCCAGCACTGCTGGAACCTCACCATCAGATTGTTTAGTGTCATATCCAGGACACTCATTAGGGGGGGGTTACCCCTCTGCAGAGATGCAGTCAGTGTATTCTACAGCCCCAGCCGACTGGGCAAGTGTGTGTGTGAGTGTGTGTGTGGAGGGGTGTACACAAACACACATAGATACATTTACAACCCTCATATGTGTGTGTATAGACCTTCGTTTTCCAACAGGTGTATCTTATTTATCAGAAGACGGCTAAAAAAAGGAACCATTTATTAAACTTTGGTGATTTTTGGCACCATTCTAGAATTATGGAGCACCTAATTAGAATCGATCTCACAAGCAACGGTTTCCTTGCCAAACTCTTTGGCCATTGCACTTCGACAAGGAGTTTTATGTTTAAATAAGTGTTGTCATTTTGTAAGTTTAGCTTAGTTTGACACAGTGGCCACTCGGTGAGAATCAAACTTACTAGCAATGGTCAGTTCGTGCTGTTCGTAAGGCCTTACACAAGGCAAGACATTAAGTCATTTAAAGTTGCTAAAAAGTTTTTACTGAAGGAGTTGTCACCCAAAAAATTCTAGTCATGCACATAATCTCTCCCTCTCTCTCTCTCTCTCTCTCTCTCTCTCTCTCTCTCCTCACCTCTCTCTCTCTCTCTCCCTCTCTCTCTGTCTATTTTTTCCCTGTTATATACCGTGGGACAGCTGTACTGGTGGTTTAGCTATCGATAACTGGTCTCGGCTGAAATCACTACAACAAAGACTGATTGGCAGTTAAGCTGATGGTCTGACACATAAATTAACTAATACAAATAATAAATTATTGAGAAGCAAATGTTTTTATAGGTCTGAACAAATCCAGATTGATAGATAGATAGATAGATAGATAGATAGATACATACATACATACATACATAATCTACTATTTATTTGTTTTATCATTGGTTTTTTAAATATCCATCCATCTATCTATCTATCGTAGTCTGTTCATATCTATCTATCTATCTATCTATCTATCTATGTATCTATGTATCGTAGTCTATTCCTATCTATCTATCTATCTATCTATCTATCTATCTATCTATCGTAGTCTGTTCATATCTATCTATGTATCAATCTATCTATCTATCGTAGTCTATTCCTATCTATCTATCTATCTATCTATCGTAGTCTCTGTTCATATCTAAATTTCTTTCAACCTATCCACATATTTATCTACTTAAAAAGCCTTCTAAAAGTAACACGGATTTTTTATTTCTGATTTTGTTTTTGTTTGTTTTGTTTTTTTTGTTTTATTTAGTTAGTTTTTTAATCATTTTTTTTTTTTGTAAAGAAAAAGCCACGAACCATTTTTATGTTTTCTTTATTTTTGTTTTTGTTTTTGTATTTTTTTTTCGGGGATGGGGTATTGTTAGGTCATTTATTCAGGAAATTTAGCGAAAAGAATTTATTGTCTTTTTACCAACTTTCAGAGTTTTCCTTCTCTTAGATTGGTTGCCGTACCAATGCTCTACTATTTATGCATAGTTAGGAAGAGATAGATTCATCCCTTTCGAAAGTGGATTAGCGCGAAGTGAAAACAAACATCTTCGTCCAGGATTCGAACTCTGTTTGCTGATTCCATTTCCTAAGACGATAACCGTTGCGCTAAACACGCCTCCACCTACCTCCTTGCCCAGCTCTACAATATAAAGATGTTATATATTCATAAATCTGCCTATGTCGATCAGATAATTAGCAGACACACAGACACACAAGGAAAGAGAAAAATTCTGTGGATGGAGTAGGGTGCTGAGTGGAGAACCCTGACCAACCAATCTCTCCCCCGAGCACAGGCACCGTCCAGCTTGGAGATTGCCTCCCTGGTCGAATGGTGGCTGGTTTCTGTCAACAAGATCAAGTCTGATCTAATCTGACATTCATCGCTCAAACTGATTTACCATCCACCATTTGTGTTCTCTTCCAGCCATGTTTATCGACGATCGACTACCAAAATAAATCCGATTCGCTCCTGGCTGGCAAAGAAAGACCCACCCATGTACAGCATGATCAGACATGAACAAGCGTCCATGTCAGCCTTAGCGTAAATCCTGGCCCTGACCCTCTTCTCTTTTCCCAGGAAACTGCAGTGTTTGGCCTAAGAACAGGTACGATGGAGAAAGAAAGCTAATTTGAAACTAGGATTTAAAATATATTGTTTCTTCCAGGTAAGAAAGTCACATCTAAATGATTGCTTTGTTCTTTCTTCCTTTCTTTCCACAAAGTTTCTTTTCTTTTTCATCTTTTCTACTCTTAACTTAGTTTCTTTCTTTCTTTCTTTCTTTCTTTCTTTCACATTTCCTTTCTCCTTTCTTTCTTTGCTTTCTTTCTTTGCTTTGTTTCTTTCTTTCTTTTACCAATTTTCTTTCATTTATGATCATTTTTTTTTCTTTCATCCTTTCTACTATCAACTCAGTTTCTTTCTTTCTTTCTTTCTTTCTTTCTTTCTTTCTTGCTTCCTTCATTCCTTTCTTTTTTCTTTCTCTCTTTTACAACTGCCAAGTCGGCTGAGGCATTTGATTACGTAGATTGCATCTCAGCGGAGAAGTAAGTCTCTTTCCCACCGAGTGTCCTGTATATGACTCTAAACTACATCTGACAGTGAAGCTCCATTCCTGGAGCTTTGGGGTGTGTGAAGTACTCTTTCATTGCCATTATTCCCAGTTCTGCTCTGACCCGGAATGATAGTACCTGTTAGGGTCTCGTCTATGAGTCAAATAGAATCAGGGTCCTGGGTATGACACAAGATTGAATCTGATAGTGATTCTTCAGTCCTGAATATTTGAGGAATGCAAAATAAACCTTCATTGCCATTACTATCAGATCCACTCTGACCCAGAGTGGTAGTACCTGTAAGGGTCCCATCTAAGGGGGCTAAATAGAACTGATTAGGTATTTAGCTGAGTGTGCCAATGACTGATGTTAGTTTGGATTGTATTTCAATACTTGAAACCATTTAATTGTGTACAAATAAAACTTCTATTGAAACCGTTAAAACTATGTCCAACTAAATGATTAATATTAAACAGAATTATTAGTGTTAGATAAAAATACTTGAAACTATTTAACTGTATGCAATCAAATGAGCTTTTGTTCGCTGGAAATGTTATATACAAACTATTAATCGACAAATCATAAATACATATATATATATATAT
This sequence comes from Sepioteuthis lessoniana, assembly GCA_963585895.1. Classification (NCBI taxonomy): domain Eukaryota; kingdom Metazoa; phylum Mollusca; class Cephalopoda; order Myopsida; family Loliginidae; genus Sepioteuthis; species Sepioteuthis lessoniana. The sequence goes on from OY757943.1 coordinate 58,935,643, forward strand.
ATATGTGTGTGTGTGTGTGTGTGTGTGTGTGTGTGTGTGTGTGTGTGTGTGTGTGAACAGGATTTGGCATTAAATGTCCTGCTAGACACATAGCGTAACGGTTATAGGCGTTGGTTCCCTAAGCTTCTAAGGAGACAATCATCTAAAGGTTGCAGGTTCAATCCTGACTGTAGGCGAGTAACAATACAGGAATACTTAACACTTGTACCCGGTTATGGCTAACGGAATCAGAACAGGCGACCCCTGTGGATTCAATAAAGGGCGTAGTTCGAAGTTCCGTGAAGGTTCCCGAGTTCGACAAACACCTGAAGAAGGCCGGAGGACATATCGACTGAAACGTTGTGGAAATAACAATAAAGATGAAGACAATAGTCCAAAGACCCTTAATGATAAAAATCAACAAACTTTTTTTTTACAAAGTTAGTTTTCTTTATTTCTTTCTTTCTTTCTTTTATTAATCTATTCTTTCTTTCTTTCCTTCTTTCTTTCTTTTATTAATCTATTCTTTCTTTCCTTCTTTCTTTCTTTCTTTCTTTCTTTCTTTTTACTAAGTTTTCTTTTCTTTCCTCTAACAATTTTTTCTCTTTCTTCCTTTTCACCAAATTTTTTAAAAAGTTTCTTTCTTTCTTTCTTTCTTTGTCAAGCAATCAGAGCTGGGTTCCATCCGAACAGAACGGAAAATAATTTTTTTTATTAAGATATATATGAATATATATATTTGAAACTAAGTTTTTCCAATAATTCTCTTTTTAACCGTACGGAAGTCACCCATAAAAAATGGATTTCTGCCAAACTAACCAAAGTCTATTTGATAAATAAACAAATAAAAACAATGTCTGCATTTTTTGCGTAATGGCACGTATCCAACAGCTTTTTACCACTCTTTGCCCCTAAAATTTTCTTTTGGTTTTTAAATGAGTTAGAATTAATTTGTTTGCACACAGTTAAATGGTTTCAATTACCGCTGTCTAACGCTAATAATTCTATTTTATATCAATCATTTATTGGCACAGTGAGCTGAATGATCAAACACTTCTATTTTAAACAATTCAATTTAGCATAAGTCTTTTGTTTGCACTCAAACATCAAATAAAGATGTCAAACATCTTTATTTGACTTATAGATAGGAAACTGGAGCGGAACTGGGAGCAATGGCAATGAAGCGGTACTCCACATTCCGCAATGCTAGAACCTTACCATCAAATTGTTTTGTGTCATATTTAGAACATTCGTCGGCTGGGTGGTATATTCTACAGCCCCAACTGACTAGGCGACTAAAATTTTGGATTGTATTTGTTGGTTTTGTGCATAATTCCTGACATCAATGATGAGGTTATTTATATGTGAACCTGTTTCCTTGTTCGTCTGTGTATTCGAAAAAGATACGTCAGTTTTACGTTGCCATTTCTAACTCCCCACGCTACCACAGGGAAAGCCCTTCCCCGAGATGGATGTATATTTATCTCTACGCCGAACGACAACGTATCCAAATAATTCCTCTCAGTTATTTTGCTAAAGTCCTAAACTAAGTCTCTAGCGTCCAAATTGGATTGCCAGTCGTGTTTTGCCTAACCAGAACATCTCTCTTCCGCAAAAATCTCATATATATATATATATATATATATGTGTGTGTGTGTGTGTGTGTGTGTGTGTGTGTGTGTGTGTGTGTGTGTGTGTAGAAAAATTGATAACAAGTTAATCCAAGTGGAAGGAGAGATTTATTAAGAAGTCAACACTATAGCGTTTCGGTTCTACTGAACCATCATCAGGATCCATGAGGGATGATATTAGCGATTTTAAGTCAACGATGGATGTATTTTGCATTTTTAAACATCCATAAATCTCTCCTTCCACTTGGATTACCTTGTCATCAATTTTTCTACATATTGTCGGATTACAATCCATTATTTACTTTCATATATATATATGTGTGTGTGTGTGTGTGTGTGTGTGTGTGTGTGTGTGTGTGTGTGTGTGTGTGTGTGTGTGTGTGAACTATGAGTAACAATAGCATCTAAATTTATTTATCAATAATTTAATAGTGTAGAAACTGCGTTTGCCCTCTCCCTGTACATTATAATTTCTCAAGGGGAATAACTCTTAAATACCAATCATAAAGCACATATTCTCATCTATTTTAATTTCCAACTAATACTGATATAAATTCGGTATTTGCCCATAATATCCTATCGAAGAAATGACGGTAGTAAAATACAAAAAAAAATTGGATTTTCAAATACAATTTACAACCAAATGAGAATAAATTTCTGTCATTTCTATCTTTTTATTTTTCTTTTACATTTTATTTCCAAAATTTGCATACCAACAGCTGGCCGTAAATCACCATCTAACCCTAACACTGTCTCTATCTTCTTGTGAGAGATAGTACCTGTTAGGGACCGCTCTTTCAGTAAAATAAAACTGTTCAATCATTTACTAAAGATTACTATAATTAGTTATTTGAAAACCTACAGTTGTTTGCAGACTGTGTTGAATACCAATACGTAATAAATAGAATTACCAATCTTAAAGAGCAATACTTGAAACCATTTAACTCTGTGCAAACAAATAAGCAACATCTAATAGAATTATTAGTGTTAGATATCTAAACTTGAAACTATTTAACTATGTGCAAACTAATGATTGATATTAAATTAGATAGGAATACTTAATAAATTAAAATACTTATGTTAAATAGAAATACTGGAAACAATTTAACTGTGTGCAAATAAATTGTTAATTTTAGAATCATTAAAGATAGCGCAATACTTGAAATCATTTAACCATTAAAGATGAACAGAACACTGAAAATTCATAATCACAGCAATAATTGATCAAGTTTATAAAAGTTCACTTTTCAAAGTAAGTCAGCCGACTAAATATTTTCCAATATTCCCTCTTGGCTGTTATTTTTTTCTGTGTTCTGTTCATAAAATGATATCTCTGATTGAAGTTTTTTTTCCGAGAAGCAGGGTTTAGCAAAATTGTTTAGCAAAGTCCAGCAAAACTATTTTGCAAAGTCTAGCAAAATTATTTAGCAAAGTCAAGCAAAATTGTTCTATCCAACATAAATTGGGTTGCTGATGCTATAGGATCTTCAATTATTATTTTCCGTGTAATATTCATTAAGCAGCAAAATTTGGAGCACCAAATAAGTTTATGTGAGTTTTAAACAATTCAATCAGAATCACCCTTTGCAAGAATTCTTGCAAAGACGTTTTTTTGAAGCGCCACACATTCTATTCTTCTGCAGCCGGAAACCCAAAGAAATTATTCATGTCGATTTGATTGGTGTAATGTTTGGTTTAGTTCGATTTAATGGATTTTGACAGCATCTTAACCTGTCTGGAATTATTTTATGCTTAGAAATTAGGGAATAAGTTACATTGTACGTCCACAATTATATTTTTGTTGTTAACGATTTTGACGATTTGTACGCATCGTCAGAAATCATATCACAGAGATTGGCATTGTTTCACATTATTTGGGATTATTTGGCATTGTTTGACATTATTTGGGGTTATTTGGCATTGTTTGACATTATTTGGGATTATTTGGCATTGTTTGACATTAATTGGGATTATTTGGCATTGTTTACATTATTTGGGATTATTTGGCATTGTTTACGTTATTTGGGATTATTTGACATTGTTTACATTATTTGGGATTATTTAGCATCATTTGACATTGTTTGGGATTATTTAGCATCATTTGACATTGTTTGGGATTATTTAGCATTGTTTGGGATTATTTGGGACTATTTAGTATCATTGGACATTATTTAGGATTATTTGGCATTGTTTGATATTATTTGGGATTATTTAGCATTGTTTAACGTTAATTGGCATTGATCAACTTTACGTTTATATTTGTTTATATAATTTTGTTGCTCTCAAAAAGGACAGAATTCCATCTATGTTGATATTTTCAAATAGATGTTTCCTATTATTTGTATTAAAGGGCGTTTTCTGATGTAAGTGAAAGTTCCACATTCTATGAGAAAGCGTTTCACATTGCCGGATGTTTGACTTGTTTTACACATTGAGATTATTGTTCTTGTTTGAGTATGGAGGAGTGCGTAAGTCTTATGTGATCAATACGTAATCTGGATAAAGTAACTTGTTCTCTTCTGGATTTTCTGAATGCTAGTCTTCAGCGTCCCAAAGTGGATTTGATTAAGGAGAGTTTATTGTCAATGTTGTTGTTACTCCAGCATTGTTGCCATTTTGTATGAAGTAATCTATTAATTTTAGGTTTCATTTCAGTAAATGGAATTTTGAATTTATCGGGGTCTAAATCTAGGGCTGATTTGGCGGCCGAATCAGCTCTTTCATTTCAGTTCACTTCAATGTGGCTTACTATCCAGTATTTAACGATCAGTTTAGAATCGAATAGTTCAATATATTCATTAGTTTAAGGATTAAGGTTTTTTTTATTTTTAGTGATATTAAAACAGAGTGCGTGTTTGAGGATATAATTTCGTTTTGTTGTTATTTTCAGAGATGATGTCTAGTACTGGGTCTATTGCAATGGGTTTCTGCAGAAAAGATGAGGTTTTCTTTTGGAAGGGCGTATCTTATAATTTTCTTGTTTAAATTGGCTGCATATGCTGTTTTATCGTTGCCTTTGGAGCCATCTGTAAAGATGTTGTAGTAATTGGGATGGTGTTTTATGATATAGTGGAATTTATCTTTGTAAGTACAGGGATGGGGTTTTTGTTTGGGGGAGTTCACTTAGTTCGAAGATTATTTTAGGTTTTTTAATAATCCAAGGTGGTGTCCTCGGCATCATGGTTTCGTGTATATTTGTAAGAAAGATTTAAGATTCTAAGAAAATGATTTTCAATCGAAGGCCAAAATAATATTGATTTTTTTTTATTGCTGTTGCTAAAAAGTCTTCATTTTAGCTTTACTGTTCATTATTTAAAACAATAGAACACACCACTTGGCTACACAGCAAATCAAAAC
>OY757943.1:58943109-59045609 GCA_963585895.1 Sepioteuthis lessoniana
TTACTCATTTCTGATCTCTTCTTTAGAAAAAAACTGTGAGTCATTTTAAACTTGACGCATATTTAAAAAAAAAAACATTTCATTAATTTCTCTGTAAACAAATGAGGTTTCGTATCACATCTCTCTCTCTCTCTCTCTCTCTATCTATCTATCTATCTATCTATCTATCTATCTAATTACTTCCTCCCTTCCTATTTCCATTTTTATCTTTTTTAAATTCTCTTCTTTCGTTTTACCTTTTTCTTTGTTCTTATTCTTTTTTCCTTTCTCTTCTTTCCACTTCTCTCTTCTTTCCTTTCTTCCCATTTTTTCCTCTTTTCCTATCTCTTTCTCTCTCCCCCTTCTCTCTCTCTCTCTCTCTCTCTCTCTCTCTCACACACACACACACACACACACACACTCACTTCTATGTTTATTCGTTTCTTCTCTTCTTTCCTCTAACTCCATCTTTTCTTCTTTTCTCTCCTTTTCCTAACTCTTCTCTCTTCTTTTGTTTGCCTTCTTTCTTCTCCCTCCCTCTTCTCTTCTTCTCTCTAATTGCTTACTCCTCTCTCTTCTTTCACGTCTCCTTTTCTTTTCCCTAGCATAGTCCTCTCTCTTTATTTTCCTCCTGTCTCTTCTTCATCAATAAAAAGATTATTCTGATTAGATTCCATCACCTTCCATCCTGAATTTCTACCCACACATCTCTCACCTGTTCACAGGTGTCTTGTTTATTTTCCCGTCGTCATTCTATTGACTTTTATTATTATTATCTATTGTAGACTTCAAAGCCTTGCGCGAAATGACGACAGGTTGTCTTTGTGTTAGAATTTGTGTTTCCCGGTTGACGTCACAAGGTCACGTTCTCGTGAGATGAGACGACACCTGACCAAATAACCATGAGAACGAACTGAGAACTGCTATTAATTTTGGCCAGGTGGGATCCGAAAAACATTCAACAGGATGTCGAAACAATTGGGATTAAGAAATGATTCGAATGTAGAAAGCTGAATTCGGTGTTTAACTTCAAAAGAGATTTAATTTCAGACTCAGGCTACCGCGAATACAGCTGCTATGACGCCATTAAACCCTTGATTAGATGATAATGCATGGGTCAGGCATAGTTTCTGGACTGAAGCAAGCACAATTTTTGGATAAGCTGATAACAGAAGAATAGGGTACCAATACGTGCTTAGTGTAGCGTTTATCGTCGTTAATTACTGGGCTCGACGGGCATGAGTTCAAATCGTGGACGAGGATGTTTGTGTTTCAATTTCGAATTAATGTCCTTGCAAAAGGCCTGCATGTATCTCTCCTCCCGTTCTTATCAGCGCCAAGCTTTAAAATAAATATTATTTCATCATCAGGATACTTTGAATAGAAGTGCTATGACGTTAATAAAGCCTTCATCAGATGATAATGCTGGGAGCTAGCAAAGTATCAGGACTGAAGTATCCTTACCACAAACCCAAAGCACATAACCTGTACGATTTTGTTGATTTTCTATCCCAGTGTATGAATGACAGATCAAATTACTTACAATCTGTATACTCCTTATAGACGAAAGGATTCTGTTGTTTCATTAACAGAGTCATACAACCAGCAAGATTTTAAATCAAAGTTCTTTTCCTAGACTGGTTGCCAACCAAAGCTAGACAACAAAATCTATCTGCTGTTATAAATAACAGCAGATAGATTTTGTTGTCTAGATTTTGTTGTCTAATCATCGCTGAAAGAGATAAATGATGAATTCATGTTTGTCCAAGGGGCATAAGTGGGAAATGAACTCAAATCGCCACGACCGAAATTTGAGCTGGACTCACCAATTCCATTTTTTGAGACGTTAACCATTAAACCACTCGTACTACCAATGATCAAAATGCAGCGTCGTTATTTAATTCTCTTTGTTTTCACAAATTTCCAGTCAATACTCATAGGCCTTGAAAGGATAATTTAATGTTGTGAGATCGGAATAATCAAATCACAACAGATACTCTCTAAGTTTAGAGATAAAAACACCGTGAACATAATCCTCTTAACTGGAGGCAGAAATTCAAATAAAATAACTATTCCTCATCTTTAAATTGTATCAAGTAAAAATAAAACAAGTTACTTTAAAAAATGTTCCTAAATGCCAAAAGAAATGTATCTCAGGGAAAAACCCGTCGAAGCTTTTTAAAAATCACTCCACCTGTCAGCGGGGATTAAAATACACTAACTATATCTTTTCACAAGGGTTAGCCCCCTCCCGCCAACACACAGTGTATCCTATGTATAACACTAAACAGCACCTGATGGTATGGTTCGAGTTTTAAAGATCTGTGAAGTGTGGAGTACCTCTTCGTTGTCATTACTCTCTGATCCACTCCGACCCAGAGTGGTAGTACCTGTTACGTTCCTATCTATGGGTCAAATAAATCTATTTGTAAATTATTTGAATTAGATAAGAATACCTGATATCATTTAACCGTTTGCAAAAACTTTAGAAATTACACAAGAAGGGCAAATATAAACCTACAATGTACGCAATTTCCGAACCTCTTGGCATAAAATAACCCCAGGCGACTTGACATTCCATCAAAAAATGTGCCTACGGGAATGACGAACAGATGAAATCGCTATTGACAATGCTTAATTTAGGTTTCTCAGTTTAATGGCATATCAACCTTTGTAAGTTATTTAATGCCAAATCCATTCTCCTAGAAGAACAGTAGTGGTAATATTTAACCCACAGCTGGGAGGATAAGGGGGTTCATACCTTTCCCAAGGGTATTTGCCCGAAAGTGAACGTAATAGCGCGACTGGAGTACGAACTCGCGTACTACGATTCCGCAGTCAATCGCTTTAACAATTACACCACGAGGACACCCCCTAAAGCTTAATTTAAAGTATACGGATGAATAAAACACACTCTATGGAGGGTGTTGAGAAAGTATCCAAACTGAATTTGTTTTTTTGTTTTTTTTCATTTTAGAATTGAAATATAAAATGAATATTTTAGCACAGCAAAGCAACTTAAATAATAAAATGATTGTTTTTATACGTAGATGCTGCTGTTGAAAGAAAGTTTGGCAGTTTTAAAAAAATGAAATCAGTCTCGATACAATCTAAAGTGCAGTTTTTGTGAGTATTTATTTTTTGTTTTTTGTGAAATACTAAATTGTACAAGTGCAACACTCCTTGTTCCAGGAGATTTTTCAGCTTAGAAACCAAGTTTTACTTGCTTCCTGTGCTGAAAATTTATCACAAACGTAAGATTTGAGGACGTGTAGGACATTAAAAAAATATGACATCCCAGATTCACACCATATCCAAAGAGAAGTTTCCTAGGTGCTTTGGCCCGTAGAAAACTCGCTGGAATAAATTTGTTGAGTGCAAACGGGAGTATTTTGAGAAAAAATGACGTTTGTAAATGGAGTTACATTCTCGAAACTTTTTGAAAACAGCTCGTATTTTGGAAAAAAATGAACGTTTCATTTATTATTCATTTCTCTCTTGGTAAATACAGTATCAGTCTCGATACTTTTTGAACACAGTTTATATTTACAGGAAGATTAACATTTCAATCATTATTTATTTCTCTCTTGGTAAATGCAGCTTCATTCTCGATACTTTTTGAACATAACTCGTGTTTCATTATTGTTATTCATAGCATTTCGTGTCCGAGAAATCGGTCTAAAATGTCGTTTATTTTGATGGTGTTTTTATAACGTCTCTAAAAATGAAACATTTGTTTCTAATAATAAAAATCCTGAGAGTATAATCTTCATATTTGCATGAAAGTGGAGATTCAAATAGAATTCAGTTTCCTTGTTCCTTAACTTTTGTCAAATAGAATCAGACACAAATAACATCTGGTGTGTGTGAACATTTCTATTTGTAGCCTAAGTTCAATAAAATAAGCTAACGATGATCAAATTGTTTGGCTTGGATATTTTCCTGCATTCTCTTAACTCAACTGGTTTAGCACCTTAAGATTTCTATTAAATCAGATCCAACGAGAAACTTTCTCCGTAGCAAAACCTTTAAAAGGATGGAAGAAGATAATTCAACATGATCAAAATTTACTGCTAAAGATGAGTGAAGTAGAAACATTTACTCAAATAATGTTCTGATTTGATCCAATAGAAATTGTGTCACTTTTTGACTGACAATGTAAGGTCACACCCACTAAAATACACCAGATCAAATTGTTAGGGTGAAATCCTCCTGAATTAACTGATTTACAACCTTAAAATTTCTATTTAACCAAATCATTGAAAATATTTTCATATAAGTAAAACCTTTGAGAATTGAAAAGAAAATGTTTTGGAATGAATGAAAAACGATTTTATTTCGTGAAAATTTCATTCATTTTAAAGAAATCCTTCATGAAGAAAAGTTTAAAACTATTGAAATTATGTTATGGTATGCTTCTTATTTTAATGGAACATCTTCTGGGTTGTTAAAACCTTTAAAGGAAAAAAGAGGAAAATTCGGCTTTAGAATTTATATCTAAGTATCCTTGCTTAACACTCAGCATTATAAGGTAAGGATCAAGGGTAAAGTGGAGCAATCCAGGGAAAGGAGTAGCGCCCTCCCCTTCACTTTGGTGTAATAGCTATTGAAAAGGGAGCCTTTGGGTCACCCTCGACAACGGTCACCAACTTTACTTTATATCTAAGTATGAGTGAAAATGAAACACTTACTCCATTTACTTCCAGATTTGATCAAAATATGACATTTAACTGAATATCAAGTTCAAGGTCACACCCCATTTAATAAATTCATCTTAAGCAGCATATTCTTTTTGTGTTCTCTTATCCCAACTGGTTTAGTAGTTTAAGATATCCATTTAATCATGTTTTCCCAAGTAGTCATACCTAGGGATCAATTCAGAATTATCAGAACCTTTTTTATGATTAAATCCAAACATTTTTTCAACACGGACTAAAAATAATTTCATAGTAAGTTTTGTCTTTACAAATAATGAAAATCAACTTCTTGACAAATGAATTTAAGTTTTGTCAAAAATGAAGAAACTTTTTTTTCACCTTCCAAAATGAATCGTTACATTTCCGAACAATCTGTCATTCAAAAATTAAAAAAATACGATCATTTCTTCCATGATACGTTCCATGTTACATCAATCCTATTAGAATTCACCAAATGTCCACTCGTCCGTACACTGTTGGCTCTGCCATTTTTCGCTTGATTTCAGAAATTATAGGCATTATACCTGGAAATATTTTAAACTGTAATAAAAGATCCGGTTCTAGTTTTTGGGTGTTAATTATCTCCTACCGTCTTGGATTTACTGTTCCTTTCACTGCAAAAGAGTGTCAGTCTTTTAGCGCTAACCCACTCTCTTGGTTTTCTTTCCTTCCATATAGACACAAAGAAATTCTCTATGAGCATAACGTGTCAAGCCGCTAAGAGGGATTCCATTAAATGGAATCCCTCTTCTTTGGTCTCCAGATCTTTAGAAGTGTCAGTCTCATTGCGCTGAACCACTCTTTTACTAACATCCAACTTGGATAATATTAGTTTTATGCCTTTAACACTCGTTTTTTGTTCATCTATAATTTTTGGACACACCTCAAACCAAGTTTCCTTTAGAGAATCAAACTCTTCCAGGGATTGAACAAATTGAAAAAACCTTTTCAGTTCAGCAACTGTTTCAACTGGTGTATTTGTTAATTCCATCATCTTAACATTTTTTTTTTTTTTACGTACTAAGGTTCTTGTGAATTTCAGTTTTTGATTTCACATATTTGAATAATGGTTTGCAAATGTATTTGATATTTATAACAATTTTATTTTCCATACTCCTTTTGCTTACTTAAAGTATTTTGATAGTTTTCCATACTTGGAATAATTCTTTCCAATTTTAGCAAAGCATTCGATATGGTGTCTCATTTTCTTTCGTTTACAAGAAGAAAAAAAATGAAAGATTTAGTCCTTTCTAAACGATAATAAATATTGTAAGATACTTTTTAACGGGGAGAACTATGAAAGTAAAAATTGGTAACTGAAACACAGAATTTACCAGCACTGGAAACTTTGTAATGAAATATTCACAAATGGTATAGCGTTCTTTGTGTCACGTGTTAGTAAACTGTTATATATGACGTAGGCGACCCTCATACGATGCATTTTGCTCGGGGACCGTTTTATTTTTGTGCTGCAGGAGCTGCGAAAACAAATGACCTGGAGCCTTGTGGTTAGAGGAGAGTGTGACGTATAGCTACTTCGGTTTCTGGTTTCTTGTTTTAATGGCACATCAATCTTCGTGGGTAATTTAATGCCGAAGCAATCTTTGTTGAAGACCAGAAGTGGTACTATTCAATCCATAGCTGGGAGGAGAAAGGGGTTCATATCTTTCTGTTATCTTAATGAACCAAGTTGACAAAAACGGCAATTTGAGACTGAATATAACAGCCCAGTCGGTCCCATTTCGTGCCCCATTCAAACAGCCTTGTGCCACATCAAAGCAAAAAGCTTATTAAATTACTATAACAGTCCAGTCGGTTGGGGCTGCAGAATATGCCTACTACACCTCGACAGTGTCCTGGATATGACATTAAACCATCAGATGAAGAGGCTCCAGTCCTAGAGCTATAGGGAATGTGGAGTACCCTTCATTGCCATTACTCCCAGGTTCACTCTGACTCGGAGTGGCAGTACTTGTTAGACTCCTATCAATGAGATAAATATAACTATTCATTTACTATTCTTTAAACTATAAACTGTACGCAAACAAATGATTAATGTTAAATCGAATTATTCGTATTACATAGCAATACTTGAAACCATTTAACTGTGTGCAAGCAAATAATTGATATTAAATTAAACTATTATTATTACATAGCAATACTTGAAACCATTTAATTGTGTGCAAACAAATCAGCTCTGGCTTGTTTTTAAATAATGTTGCCAACAGACAGTTCACTTAACAAATGATATTTGTAATATGTTGTTGCGTTCTGGTTAGTGAACGCTTGTAATATTAAATAAAAGACAAACTACGATATGAGAGGAAATAGAGATATATTCTCAGGAAAAAGTATATACAATAGAGAGACTATTAGTAGACAAGAACATAGGATTAGTGAATACAGAATAAAGATATAGTCCAACGATAGTATTGGCTTCCGTTATTACGGTAGCAAGTAAGGCGATCTAGTGCGATCTCCAGTCTCCAACGCTCTAATACTATTCCTATAAGAAGCTGCTCTTCACCTTCTAGTCTGCCCTGGTATTAGTAGCTACTGCTATATATGGCAGATGGACTAGTTCATTGTGTGGAAAAAGGTGGGTGATATCCAACACATGTACACACACACACACACACACACACACACACACACACACATATATATATATATATATATATATCTGTAAGTGTGTGTGTGTGTGTGAACAGGATTTGGTATTAAATAACCCACGAAGGTTAACCATATTTACCAACCCCTCCGCTCGGGCAGGATATGACACAAGGTCAATTTTTAAGTAGAGTTTAACAGGTTTGAATTCAGAGTTTTCCTTCTCCTAGACTAGTTGCCTCACCAAGGCTGAAGAACTCAGTCTGCCCTACTATGTACCCATAGCTGGAGGGAGTATAATTGGATTCATACCTTTCCCAAGAGGTATTAGTGCTATGTGAAATGCAATCGACCGTGTCCATTTCCTTCGACGATAACCAAGGCACTTCCCAAACCCACGAGGGTTAACATGCCATAAAACGCAATGAAACGAACAAGCAGAGTATCAGTTTTATTGTCTATCTTACCATCTAAAATGGCAGCCTTCGATTACTGACAAATGATTCGTCTGAAATATCTTTTAGAAAATCTAAAAAGTTATTGATCTTTTGATGCATTCGATATTTGTTTACCGATAACAAAAGGAAATCTCAACGCGAGAAATCTAGAAAAGAAAGATTTAAAAAACCCAGAAAAATGAATTAAATATTTTCAATGAATACATTAAAAAAAAAAGGAGAAATAAATAGAAAACACACACATACACATCACACACATGAGCACTCGCCTACATACAGAGACAAATACACAGTTTTATAAAATCGATTAACCAAAACTCAAGATATTACCGTGAAGGATTAAGGTTTCAACAAGCTACGACTATAAGCGTTTTGCGGATTTTTAGCGGTTGCATTGTCCTCATCAAAACACCCATCTAATAATCCGTTGGCGATGGGAAACGATTAAAATAACCTCTGACATACGATAATAATGGCGCACAAAAAAATATACAAGCTATTCAGACACATACAATTTACGTTTAACAATATATATATATATATATATATATATATATATATATATATATATATATATATATCCGTAATATCAATGAAAGAAAACTCAACGGGCAGTTTATATGTCATTATGAATTTATTTTGACAAATTACAAATTCAACTCGCCTCATCAGATGGCTTCTTACAGATTACAAGTAAATAAAGTTGTCACCCTTTAGTCGAGGGTGACCCGAAGGATTCGTTTTCGATAGCTACTACACCGAGATGTAAGGGAGGGCGCTACTCCTTTCCCTGCATTGCTGTTATATTTTGACCTTCGGCCTGAGCAAAATTCCATTCAAGGTAATGCACCGAAGGAAGTGACACATTCCATCATCGTCATCATCATGTCGCGCCGCCTGCGCGGATATCCCTGACCGTCTCTCGCCATTTCTCCCTATCATTCATTGCCTCCGGCAGGTCTTCAGGGTTACATCCCGTGTCCTCACATAGCTGCTGTATGTAAGTTCGTGCTGGTCGTCCCACTCTTGCACATCCATGAGTGGGGGTCCACAGGAGTACATCGCTTATGAGCTCGTCCTTGCTTCTCAAGCAGTGTCCTGCGTGTCTGGTTCGTCGAACTTGTATAGTTTTTGTGATGGGGGGCAAGTGTCCGTATAGTTGGAGTCTCGTGGGGTGTTGTCGCCAGGACTTGTTTAATACTGCTCTCAACATTCTTGTGTAATTTCCGTCCAGCCTCCTCTCCAGCCGCTTCGTAAGCGTCCATGTGGTGCATCCATATAGCAGTATCGACACAACCGCTGCCTGGAAGAAACTGCGTTTCATTTTATCAGTTAGGTCCGACTTCCATATGATCGAGAGCCTATCGATAGCTGTCCATGCCTTCGTCAGTCGTGTGTCGATGTCTTTCTCGGTTGATGAGACGCTGCTTCCTAGGTAGGTGAATTTGTCGACTAGTTTCAGAGAGGCTCCGTCTAGTGTGGCAATGTTGCCCGTTTGGTTGTAACACATATATTCGGTTTTGTTTGCATTGACATAGAGGCCAATGCCAGCTGCGGCTCGTTCCAGACTATGCAGTAGTGTCTCTGCTTGATTAGGCGTATTCGCTAGTAACGCCAAGTCATCAGCGTAGTCGGCGTCCGTGATTGTTTTTGCGGGGTACCTTTTGCTTCTTCTCTTAGTCAGCTCGAAGCCATTTTCTCTGATTTTGTCGATCGAAGTCCTAAGCACATAGTCTAGACAGATGATAAAGAGGTACGGGGCTAGCGTGTCTCCTTGTAGTACTCCTGCAACAATGTCGAAGTATTCCGTGTCTCCATCGGCAGTTATGTGAGGAAATCGCGTGGGCTGAAATTGACTGATGAAATGGGACAAGCTAAAAAAAATTCCCATGGTACACTTATAGACTGATGCACCGGAAGAGAGTGACCTCTGAACTGCATAACAGTTATTTCCGCTTGATGACGATTAAACATTCGATTTCAAAAATCGAGTGGGCGTCGAACGATTATATAATTCAGTTGAGTTCGACGAGCCAGTGGAGTTGCCAGGAGAGTTCCAGACAGTTGGAGAAGATGTGGTAGGGAAAGCCACACCCGACCGAGGGGGGGCCTCAGGAAACCCGATGGAGTTTGGGGTCCAGAGAAAATGCTGATAAGATGCAGTAAAGAAAGCCAGCATCCTGCTGAGTGGGCCCTAGGCCTCCGGTTGAGCAGCCCTAGAGAACAAGAAAGACACAACGTGACGGTCATAACAGTGGGGTCAAAATATTACAGTTTATGTTCGGTCCACAGCTCCCTCTCACAGTAAAACCCCACTCAACCTTTTCGAACCCTTGCAATAAAGTGAGAGGTAAATATTTTGTTAAAGAAGTTTTCCTGCGTCTTTCTGCGTGCGTCTGTCTTTGTCACTGCGTCTTAATTATTGTGTCGTTATAATACGGCATATGAGAATGCAACATTGCTCCACTTTACCCTTGATCCTTACCTTATAATGCTGAGTATTAAGGTAAGCGGTATCAAGTACCATTTTTGGAGTCTTTGGTATGACTCGACCTGGGATTGAACCCCGGTTTCCTGGACCATTAACGAATACTCTACCAACTAGGCCAATCGCTCTGTATGAAAGTTTTTCTATACATATAGTCAGACATATTTTTATATTAATAGCCATACATCGAGCACTCCTAAAGAAATATATGAAACGCCTCATATATTCTACACCTAAATTATTCCAGAAACATCGTCTCTGGACATTAACTTTATATATATATATATATATATATATATATATATATATATATATATATATATATTGAACAAATGAGAATAAAAAATCGTTTAAAAACGTTTGATAAATCAAAAAAGTGCTCAAATGCTGCCCAGCAGAGTAGTAGAAAAACAAAAAATTAATTAAAATCTCAACTTTTTAGTTTCATCTGAAGATTGTATATTCAATCTTAAAGTTGATACATGAAATTCCCTGTAATCAGACCTTAGTCAAAAAGGTGTATTTTCAAATTTTAGTTTTAACAAAATAAAATTAAAGACTGTAGTCGAGGGCGACCTGAAGGCTCCCTTTTCAATAGCTACAACACCAAGGTGTAGGGGAGGGAGCTACTACTTTCCCTGGATTGCTCCACTTTACTCTTGATACGTACCTTATAATGTTCTTAAGCAAGGAGTTATCAAGTACCATTGAGTCTTTGGTATGACTCAACCTAGGATTGAACCCCGGTCTCCTGGGCCATTGGCGAACTCTACCCACTAGGCCAATCATATAGGCTAATATCATCGGGAAATGTATGCATTCGACTAGTCTCTCTCTCTCCTGCTATAGGTAAATAGGAGAACAGACTGCGTTTTTTAACGTCCGTATGGCAACCAGTCTGGGAGAAGGAAAACTCTGAATTCAAACCTTTTAAACTGCTCTTAAAAATTGACCTTGTGTCATATTCTGCTCATGCGGAGGGGTTGATATATATATATATATATATATATATATATATATATATATATATATATATATATATATGGGTTGGGCGTATCTAACGTCTCCAGTCTAATGACAAAGTTGCTGTAAAATCAACTCTTGGAGTAGTCAACTCCAAAATTAAAACTAAAGAATGAAGCTCCAGTATCCAAACTCTGCTAACTTGTAGATATCCCTCGACGGCAAAAGTCTAAGAGAAGCTACTGTGAAATAAAACCTATATATATATATATATATATATAATATATTATGTATATATAGATATAAAAGCTATATCATTAGATATAAAATATGGAACTGTTTAGCTACAGTAACTAAAAAGGTCTGATTGTCTCAATTTTTCTTCCTTCCCGTTTAATGCTTTTTATAAACATTTCTTATTTCTTTTTCTTTAAAAAAAAATGATTTCCTAATCATCAATCAAGGGTCGACTTTATTGGCCCAGCGGTTAGAGTGTTCGCCAATGGCCCGGGAGACCTGGGTTCAATCCCAGGTCGAGTCATACCAAAGACTTTAAAAATGGAACTTGATACCACCTTGCTTAACACTCAGCATTATAAGGTATGGTTCAAGGGTAAAGTGGAGCAATCCAGGGAATGGAGTAGCGCCCTCCCCTACACCTTGG
Organism: Sepioteuthis lessoniana; assembly: GCA_963585895.1. Lineage (NCBI taxonomy): Eukaryota > Metazoa > Mollusca > Cephalopoda > Myopsida > Loliginidae > Sepioteuthis > Sepioteuthis lessoniana. The sequence goes on from OY757943.1 coordinate 58,954,969, forward strand.
TGTAGTAGCTATTGAAAAGGGAGCCTTCGGGTCACCCTCGACTATGGTCGCTAACTTTACTTTTTACTTTTGTTTCGCATAGGAAAAAAGAGGCTCCAGTCGAACGATAAAACCGTGGTGAAGGCAACGTTTCTCAAAGTTAATTTCAAAATTAAAACTTATGAAGCTCCAGCAACAAACCTCTACTGACTTTTTGGCATCATTTGACGAGAAAAGTCTAAGAGAAACTACTTTGAAATAAAACCTGCAGTTTGTATAGTCACCATCTATATTGTTATGTTTGTCACTGGGTTATCGCTATGTAGACCCCGAGAGTGCTTGGAGGGTCGTAAAAGCCTATGTCACTATCATCTAACGACGTACTAACTGTCTTACTACCCTATCATCTTACGTATCTTGTATATTTTTCTCAAGTTGAATTAGTTACTAATCAAAATATTTGTGTTGTAATTTTGGTGATAAAGATGACTATCATTTGTCAAGATGTGTCAGTCATCACTATATATACATATATATATATATACATATCATCATCATCATCATCATCAAGTCACACTGCAAGCACAGATATCTCTCTCTCTCTCTCTCTCTCTATCTATCTATCTATCTCTCTCTATATATATCATCTATCGCTCCCGACAGCTCTTCCAAACTAGGGGGGGTGTCCTAGTGGTGTAATGGTTAAAGCGATGGATTACGAAATCGTAGTAAGTGAGTTCGTACTCCAGTCGCGCTATTACGTTCACTTTCGGGCAAATACCCTTGGGAAAGGTATTAACCCCCTTATCCTCCCAGCTATGGGTTAAATAGTACCACTACTGTTCTTCTAGGAGAATGACTTTGGCTTTAAATAACCTACAAAGGTTGATATGCCATTAAACAAATAAACCAAACCAATCATCCAAACTACATCCCGTGTCCGCACAGAGCTGTTGTCAGTTCTGGCTGGTCGGTCAACTCTGACACGACCATGCGAAGGGGTCCTTAATAAAATGTTACTTATGAGTTTGTCCTTGCTTCTCCAGTAATGTCCCGCATATCTTGTTCGTCTTTCTTAGATGGTTTTAGAGATGGGTGGTAAGTGACCGAACAGCCGTTCCCTTCAAGGATTTGCTCAGTATAGCTCGTACCATTCTTGTGCAGTTCTCATCTAGCCTTTTCTCCTGGTGTTTTGTCAGCGTCCATGTGGTGCATCCATACAGTAGTACTGATACCAGCACTGTTTGAAAGAAATCCCGTTTTATTTTATGAGCTAGATCAGATTTCCTCGTGATCAATAAATTGTCGATAGTAGTTCAAGTCTTCAATAGGTTTATGTTGACACCACTTTCAGTAAATGAGACACTGCTGTCTTGGTGCGTGAACTTGTATATTTTGTGTTAAGCAAGGATACTTGGATATAAATTCCATTAAAGCCGAATTTTCCTCTTTTTTTCCTTTAAAGGTTTTAACAACCCAGAGGATGTTCCATTAAAATAAGAAGCTTTCCATGACATAATTTTAAAGAACCGCCCTTTAGAGGGGAGATGGACCCCTTCTCGATTAAAACACATATACGTTTTATTTGCGTTCACGTGGAAACCAATACCTCCTGCTGTCTGCTCCTGACAGGGCAGCAGGGATTTGGCTGGGGTAAGTTTATTTACAAGAAGGGCCACGTCATCTACACAGTCTGCGTCCGTAATTGTTGCTGTGGGATATCGTCTGCTTTTCTTCCTTTTTTTTTTTTTTAGTGTAAAGCCATTTTCTTTTATTAGATCTATCGACGTACGAAGTAAGTAATGTAGGCATATCATAAACAGATACGGTGCTAATATATCTCCTTACAGAACCCTAGCAACTACGTCAAAAATGTCCATCAAGTGAGCGAACTTTGACTTTCGTATTTCTCTCGCGCATAATTATGGCTGTAAGAGTTTCTTCCTCTCAAGTTGAAGATTTACAGAATCAAAGATCAGAGGTATAGACACAAAAATAAATGGCTGCTTAATCATTAACAGTCAGTTTAGTCTTATTTCTGACTCTATGCAAATTCCACTTTGTTCGTGTATTTGTTTATCCCAATAACTTTCTAGCAAGTTTTCCTGGCGATCCTATCGGTGATTCGAGATTAGTAAATTTCTGATTATTTTTTCGGTTTTCCGACCGGCTGTACGTACGTATTGAGGACATTTTAATATTCATTGTTTTACGGCTCGTTCGGTTCTATTTTTATTTTTCTCACAAATCATTTTCTATTTTATTATACATAAGATAAATAATCAGGTTCTACATAAAACTCTGTCACCAAAACAACTGCCTCTTCACGTTTCTTATTGACTTTTCTCTTCAGTGACAAGAAGGATGCAATACGTAGTCAAATTTTCAGGCTGAGGCTCTCCAGTTTACAGATACGTAGCAGAATGCAATTCTAAAAATTGATCGGTCTCTGTCGGTATTCCCTCAACCACTTTTGGGAAGTGAGTCAGCCATCAGGCAAGATGACTCGCTGTCATTTTGAATTCAGTGAAAGATCACCAATTAAAACTGGTGTGAAAAACTCGCAAGGTGTGAAATAAAAAAGAAAAAAAAGGAGAAAACCTGGACATGGCTAAGAAAAGGAAACATTAAGAGAGAAACGGAATATCTCCTAATAGTAGCACAGAACAACGCCATAAGAACCAATCATATCAAAGTGAGAATAGAAAAGACCCAACAAAATAGCAAATGTAGGCTATGTGGTGACAGAGACGAAATGATCAATCACATAATAAGCGAATGCAGCAAATCACCAGAACACCAGACTTTATAATAATGAACAAAAAAAAAAGAGAATATTCAAAATTGTGGACTTTGCTGTCCCGCCTGACAACTGAATAAAACTGAAAGAATGTGAAAAGAAGGATAAGTACCTCGACCTTGCAAGAGAATTGAAAAAGCTGTGGAACTTGAATGTGGCGATTGTACCAATTGTGATTGGTGATTTTGGCACAATAACTAAAGGATTATTAAAAGGCCTGGAGGACTTGGAAGTTGGCAGACGGGTAGAGACAATGCGAATGACAGTATTACTGAGAACGGCCAGAATACTGAGAAGAGTCCTGGAGACTAATACTGATGTGAAAAACACTAAAGGAGTAAATAATAATTATACAGTACTGTGAAGAGTCCTGGAGAACTGAAGAGACATGCTGTCACTTAGAATTCAGTAAAAATACGCTTGTGTGAAAAACTCTAAATGAGTAAATTAACCACCAAAAGTTTATTTTCAAATCCTTTTCAAATTTCAAATTTGAAAAAGAAAAATTATTCGCCACTGATATTCAATGACTGTTTCCATGACGATTACATCAACAACACCGATAATATTTCTCTTTGAATTTCGTTATACCCGAAGAAGGTAGAAAAGCAAAAGTTATAAAAATAAATCTTTATTTTCTCAACGTCGTTTTCATTTTTCTACGCGCAAATTTCTTAACCACATAATCTGATATCATTAATGAAAATAATCTTCAAGCGTTTGGTTTGGTTTAGTTTGGTTTGGTCTTATAGCATATTAACCCTTGTTGGTTATTTAATACCAAATCCTCTTTATACATATATATTAAATATATATGATTTGGTTTGGTTGGGGTTTATGGCATATCAACCCTTGTAGGTTATTTAATACCAAATCCTCTTTATACATATATATTAAATATATATGATTTGGTTTGGTTGGGGTTTATGGCATATCAACCATTGTAGGTTATTTAATGCCATTATCCTCTTTATACATATATATTAAATATATATGTTTTGTAAACACATTTTCTTGATTACATTTTTAAACGAGCCTAATCTCTTTTTTTGTACCCAATTAAATAGTTTTAAATATAACTATCTAATACAAATATTTCTATTTACTATTAGTCATTTGTTTGCACACAGTTAAATAGATATACATAATATGTAAGAGATTAGTTTGTCGCTAATTTCATTTTTAAATGAGTTACAACTAATTTGTTTGCAAACTAATATTGCTATTGTTTCTACACAGATGGTTTCAATTATTGTTATCAAACACTAATAATTCTATTCAATATTACTCATTCCTTTGTACAAAGTTTGATAATTACAAATTTTGCTATGTACCACAGACATTTTAATTAAACCTCAGTCATTTGTTTACATACATTTAAATGATCAAACAGTTTTATTTCTAACAATTCAGTTTTGCATTAGTCATTTGTCTGCACTCAGTTTAAATGTCAAACAGTTCTGTTTGACCCATAGATAAAACCTTTTCGGTTGCTACCACTCCCATTAAGAGTGAACTGGGAGCAATGGCAATGAAGAGATGATGTGACAATACACCACTGGCCGACCCTCACTATCTCAACTTCCTAAACTTCTCATGGCCATCAGATTGTCTAGTGGTTTCTCTCATCTCCGGCCAAGGGTAATACACATTTCTTTACGGACACTCAAAACACAAAATACACAACTGAGAGGGCGGAAGAAAAGAGAACAAACAAACACGGACTTAGGTTAGCTCCAAGTGCAAGAAGGGAGAAATTTGTGACACTTTTGTGCTGCTCTCCGTGTATCTACAGGCTATCGCGAGTGTGTATTCGGGCGAAACTCCCACAAAGTCACTAGGAATGCTGACTCATCCTCTCACGTTGGCCAACCTGGCCCCTGGTCCACACATCCTAGCAGTCGCCTTTTTCGACCGTCAGCTTCCCCCGACTTCCGTCGACTGCCTTGTTCTATTCTCTTCTGCCGACCACCCTGGTCTGTCCGCTTCTCTTGACTGACTCTGGGATATTCCTTCCCTCGTCTTCTTCCGGTCTTGTGGGATATCTCGCGCGCAAGCCTTTTGTGTGGGTTTCGCGCCAAAACAGACAAAGGGATCCTCTGACTGGCACCCACACCGACATCCACAGAAACGAATGCCACCCATCGTGTCACAATACAAGAAATTCTCCAAAGCTCTATCATTACTGGAGCCACACCATCAGATCGTTCAGTGTCATAAACAGGACATTCTGCAGAGATGCTGTCGGTGTATTCTACAACCGCAGCCGACTGGGCTGTTATCATGCGAGGGTCGGCCACAAAGTAATGCGTTTTCTTTTTTCATAACAACATATTTAATTGGGGAAACTTACAGAGCATACCAAAAAAAACTCTCAATAGATAATAATAATAAATCCACAAAAAACAGAGAACTTGCAAAATTGTCGACTTTGCTGTCCCGGCTGACCACGGAATAAAATTGAAAGAATGTGAAAAGAAAGATAAGTACCTGGACCTTGCTAGAGAATTGAAAAAACTATGGGACATGAAGGTGACAATGATCCCAATTGTGATTGGTGCTTTTGATACAGTAACTAAAGGATTATTAAAGAGCCTGGAGGACTTGGAAGTTAACGGACGAGTGGAGACTTTCCAAACGACAGAGAACGGTCAGAATACTGAGAAGAGTTCTGGACACTTGAGGAGACTTGGTGTCACGCAAACTCTAGTGAAAAAACATCAGTTAACGCTGATGTGAAAAACTCTAAAGGAGTAAATAATAATAATAATAATAATAATAACTATTATTATTATTATTATTATGTAAATGTAGATGTAGTAAACTAGCACAAAAGGTGAATATGATTAGGCATGACTGGGTGGACAAGGTGATCCACTAAGAACTGTGCAAGAGAATAAAATTTGACATTAGCAAAAGGTTCATGCACAAAGAAGGATGAAAAACCTGTGGACTATGAAGGTGACGGTGATACCAGGGGTAATTGGAATGCTTGGAACGGTCCTCAAAGGCTTAGAAAGGAGACTAGAGGAATTGGAAACTAGAAGAATAATCAAAACCATTAAGGTCACAGCATTTTAAAGACCAGCTGGAATACTCCGAAGTAAAGACCAGAGGAGACTTGCAGTCACTCAGACTCAAATAAAATATTATCAGCTTATACCAATGTGAAAAATTAAAATAATAATAATGATAATGATAATACATCTCACACAAGAAAATTTGGACGTGGCTAAGAAAAGGAAACCTTAAGAGAGAAACTGAATCTCTCCTAATAGCAGCACAGAACAACGCCATAAGAACCACGAGCTGACAAAGAAAAGAAGCAGAAGGTACCCCGCAAAAACAATTACCGACGCCGACTACGCCGATGACATAGCGTTACTGGCGAATACACCCAACCAAGCCGAAACTCTACTGCATAGTTTGGAACGAGCCGCAGCAGGCATTGGCCTCTATGTCAATGCACACAAAACTGAATATATGTGTTATAACCAAACAGGCGACATTTCCACACTAGACGGAACCTCTCTGAAACTAGTAGACAAATTCACCTACCTAAGAAGCGGTGTCTCATCAACCGAAAAAGACATCGACACGCAGCTAACGAAAGCATGGACAGCTATCGATAGGCTCTCGATCATATGGAAATCAGACCTGACCGATAAAATGAAACGCAGTTTCTTCTAGGCAGCGGTCGTATCGATACTGCTATATGGATGCACTACTTGGACGCGACGCTAACTAAACGACTGAAGAAGAAGCTAGACGGCAATTACACAAGAATGTTGAGAGCAATATTGAACAAGTCCTGGTGGCAACACTCCACAAGACACCAACTATACGGCCACTTGCCTCCCATCACAAAAACTATACAAGTTAGACGAACCAGACACGCAGGACACTGCTGGAGAAGCAAGGACGAGCTCATCAGTGATGTACTCCTATGGACCCCCCTCATATGGCCAATCAAAAGCAGGACGACCAGCTCGAACATACATACAGCAGCTATGTGAGAATACGGGATGTAGCCCTGAACACCTGCCAGAAGCGGTGAATGATAGGAAGAAGTGGCGAGAGAGGGTCAGCGGCACGACATGATGATGATGATGATGATGATATCAAAGCGAGAATAGACTAGACTCAACAAAATAGCAAATGTAGGCTATGTGGTGACAGAGACGAAAGGATCAATCACATAATAAGCGAATGCAGCAAATTAGCCCAGAAAGAGTATAAGACGAGACACAACTGGGTGGGCAAGGTGGTCCACTGGTAGATGTGCAAGGAATTAAAATTTAACCATATGAACAAATGGTATATGCACAACCCAGCATCTGTCCTGGACAATGAGACACACAAACTCCTATGGGATTTTGACATACAAACGGATCACGAAATCTCGGCCAGAACACCAGACCTTATAATAACCAATAAAAAAAAGAGAACTTGCAAAATGGTGGACTTTTCTGTCCCGGCTGACCCCAAAGTAAAATTGAAATAAAATTAAAGGAAGGATAAGTACCACGACCTAGCTAGAGAATTGATAAAACTGTGGAACATGAATGTGACAATTATACCAATTGTGATTGGTGCTTTTAGTACAGTCACTGAAGGATTAATAAAGGGACTGGGGGACTTGGAAGCTGGCAGACGATTGGAGACCTCCAAACTACTACATTATTGAGAACGGCCAGAATACTGAGAAGAGTCCTGGAGACTTGAGGAGACTTGCAGTCACTCAAACTTCAGTAAAAGACCTTCAGCTGACTCTGATGAGAAAAAACTCTAAAAGAGTAAATGATGATGTTTATATATATATATATATATAGTTCGGAGAGGGTATACTTAGTTCGATGATCGCATAGGCAAAATTCACTGTTACCAAGCGTCGTTGATTCTACGTCTTTATTATTTTAATTTAAATATATATGCCCTATTACTTATATATATATATATATATATATATATATGCCCTATTACTGATATTGACCATTCAATATTCATGGGGTGGGTCTCCGTGTCGTAATGGCTAGACAGCTAGACTTCGGCCTCGAATTAAATGAGTTCGAACTCCAGTCACGCTATTACATTCACTTTTGGACTAATACCCTAGGGAAATATATTGAACCCTCTTATCCACCCCATAGCAATGGGTTAAATAGTACCGCTGCTGTTTTTCTTCAATGGTGTCTTTGGCATTAAATAACCCGTGAAAGTTGATATGCCCTTAAAAACATCAAGAAACAAAGCGAAACCATTATTTATGAATATATCAAACGATATTAATAATATTAATCTCTTAAAAAATTGCTCGATAATTGGAAACTAAAAAAGGGTTAAAATAGAACCTAAAAGGTTGAATTTTTAAAAATTCGCAAATGTAATTAAGTGATGTTATATAAAGTTTTATTCTGTTTATATCACTAAAAATTATCAGACAGTAAAAATAACGAAATAGACAATTCTTTACAATAATAAATCTAAAAAAGAAACAGTAGAAAAAAAGATGATGAGACGGATGGATGAACTATCGTGAAAAAGCTTATTTTTGCATCTTTGCTTGTCTGTTTGTTTGTTTTAATACAGTTGATAATTACATTAAGTCGTTTAATTGGATTCACACTTGAAAATAGTGCCGTGTGTCTAATCAGCTATGACATACTGATCACGTGACGAGGAAGATGGCATATATGACAACGAAAGTAATAAAAGAAGATCTACATAGATAGATAAATAAATAAATAAAAATAAGTGAAATCAAAGATGGCCGATTGAGAGTTGGCATCTATTGACTGCTTGGCCGCTGAAGGCCATCAGTTTTATCAGTCATATTCTTACAACACATTTATTCTGACTGACCTGGAGCGATACTCGAACTCCGACTCGGCACTTCATTTTCATGATGTTAATCACAAAATCTTCACCTTTTGAGTTTGTTTATTCAGGTGTACAAGGAGATGTGGACATCCCGAGGGTAAAATTAATTGAATGAATAATAAAAAAAAAAGAAAAGAAAAGAAAAGGCGGAAAAATCGATCAATTTGTGGTCTAATTAGGAATTTCATTCTAATTAGTTGTTGTCCTCGACTCTCTTTCTGTCCTCACCCTGTTTGCCATGGTAACTTGTCTCCCACTCGCTCGACACGTAACCCACATCCATTCACCCTGAAAGAAACAAAGTCTGCAATAAATCTATGCAAATTATCAGTTCAATATTTTACTTCGCTTAGCTTCATTTTGATAAAAAGGCCACAAGTACAGAGCATTTTGTGTGGACTGGATTTACTATATTAGAAATGTTTGCGATATAAACTTGTTAACTGTGACTTTGTGATAAAGTTTTGTTCTAGGCTTAGTCTAGCACCGGGCTACAAAAATGGGACTGCCAATGAGGATTGAACTCATTATCGTTGTAATGTTTGCCGAGATTAGCTTTTTATGGCAAGTGTGACGCGAAATCGACTAAAATCCCAAAACGGGACTTTATTTTCGCACGTGTGAAGACGGGGCAGGTTGGCACTTGATCCCCTACAGAATAAGTCCTGTTCAGAGTTCTTCTCTCAGGCATATAAGAACTGGCATATTACGTGAGGGAATAATTTAGGACCAGACTGACCGCCGCTGGCATGGGGTTCCAAATTTCACACTATCACACACCCACCAGGCCGCTTTCTTCCTTCCCCGAGACAATGGAAGATAATGAGCCTAAAGGTTTTAGTTGTGATAATATTAATATTGCAGTAGTCGGCAACTCCGGTTTCCCGTGTGATACTTTAGGAATTAATAGGACAATTCTAAGCAAGATAACATAAGGCGAATAGAAGCTGGAAAGAAAGCATGAAGTAACAACATAGACCACATGGTAAAATGAAAATACATAAAATTCCTTTACTACTTATATATATACGTTCAGAGTGTCAAAACATATAATTGGACAGTCCACGAATATAAATGTCTTTTCTTGGCTTTTATCCTTCTTCCAATTGAGAGAGAGAGAGAGAGAGAGAGTGGTAAACGAAATTTGGGTATAAAGGAAAAATGTCCCCAAAGTTACTTATCTTTTTCTCGACGGGGTTCCACTGGAGAATCGTTCTTCTTTCACGGGCTAATAGACTTTGTTCTGTTTTTAATACTGGCTTGAAGGATTTGGAGTCCTTCGTGTCTCAGTTAATCTTTTGTCTTCAACCCGGAGTAAGATGGCTATGGTTCGTCTGCCCGCTATGAACCCTGCTCAAAAACTGACATTCTTGTCCTTTACTTCCGCTGAAGGGAAGGGAGCCCCACATCCGTTTTGGGGTCCCAGCCAGTCATTTGGCTTCTCTCTCTTTCCCCTTCCGATGTCCGGCGACCTGAGGTCACTAAGTGCCAACATCTGTTTATCCCCTATGTGACTCACATTCTCTCTTAACGGTCACTTTTTGACTGCTAGATAGTGCTAATTCAACACGGGAGAATAGTATCAGTCTTACCTCTTCGTCTCCGTGAGCTATCACGTGACACAAGTCTTTTAACTCACTTTAATCTACTTCAAAGCTATAAGTGTAATATAATTGCGGAGGGATTTCGTTTTGTGTATCTTGCCTTTCGGTTTAGTTAGGATGAGAACCTTTCGGCTCAGTGCACGGGTTAGTTAGGTGCAAACATGAGCGCAGGTGTTCATGCGCGCTCGCGGGGGGGATGTGTCATTCAGAGATGTCAAAATAAAAATCCCTGAGAGTAATTGGGACCAGGGGATTGGGTGACGTCACGCACCGGAAGCGTGGGCTGAGATTTGAGAAAAGCAGTGAGTTGAGTTCCTGCCTCCGAACGATAGAGTCGAAATTCAGAGCTGGGCGAGGCTAGACGAATTTGTGCGCTACGGGCGCTGCGCGTTGGTTGGGTTGAGAGCTGACGATGTAAAAGCAGTCAGCATAGAAAGATTGTGTCTCTTTCTCCTCATGTCGAAAAACCTTTAAACTCAAAAAGGTGAATAAAAGTTTCGTACCTGAACCAATTTCGTGTTTTCGGATTCCTATATATGTTTATGAACATTTTATGAACATTATGTCTGTTTCACATATCCGTATCAGGGGGATGTTACATTATGTCTGTTTCACATATCCGTATCTGGGGGATGTTACATAAGTAGGGAACAACTTCATTCCGTATAACTGTGTATAAGTTATTTGTACTGAAAATAGTTACTTGAAGTTATGATTTCTTTTGATTTGATTGGGAGGTTTGTGTAACAATATATCAACCCCTATTGGGTTATTTAATGCCAAAATTTGATTCATTTGTTTGGTTGGGTTAAGTTAATTTAACAGCATATCAACCCCTTACGGGTTATCCAATGCCGAAATATGATTAATTGCTAAATGATCATAATCATAAGTATTTAAATTTTTAATGTTCAACAAGATTTTTTGTCAACAATAATTTGTTTGCACACAGTTAAATGGCATCGAGTATTTCAATCTAATACAAATAATTTGTACAATTATTATACAGGTTCATGAAGCTATTCCTTTTTAATAACAATAATGATTTGTTTGCACACAGTCACATGATTTCAAGTATTCCAATCCAATATGAATAATTTTTAAACAGGACTATTTGACCGATACATGGGACTTTAACAGGTACTACCACACTGATTCAGAGTACATCTTGAAGTAACGGCAATTAAGGGACACTCATAATAAAAAAAAAAAAAACGCTGGAAAATTGTTGAATCTGGTATTATTTCAAACTATAATATGATCAAAAAAGGACCCTGTGTATTTTTCTATGTGTCTCTTTATTTGGTTAGATTGGTGTTGAAAAGCTACGAAATCCCTCATTTAAAATAATTCAGCTTCACCGTTTATGTATGTTTATAAAGATAGGTGAACAGATAGTCGAATTAAACAGATAGAAGATCAATAATGATAATGCCAGATAGATATATATCATGGAATGTTAATGATAGATAGATACAGATAAAATTATATAAACATTAACGAAGATAGATAGATAGATAGTCAGTCAAATTAAACAGAGGTAGAAAAAAGATCGACATTGATAAAGATAGATATATCATGGAATATTAATGATAGATTGCAAGTAAATAATATCATCATCAACATAGATAGATAAATTCATAGATAAATAAACTGATATTGATTTTTTTTTAATAAAAATTTTTGGAATGCTAGTTGCATCATACAAATTTGAAATAGTGGAAATGGAATTTTCATATTTTTTCATCTCTTTCATTTCATTGAGAAACTTACAGACATTGATGAAAGTGCAAAAGTCGCAACATTTAATGTTAGCAAATATTTCCAGACATAAAATCATCATATGAAGACATTTTTTTATCTATCGATCTATATCTATATCTATATGGTGCAATGGTTATCGTCGTAGGAAATGGACCCGGCGACACGAGTTCAAATCCTGGACGAGAGTGATTGCATTTCACATAGCACTAATACCCTTGGGAAAGGTATGAATCCAGTTATTCTCCCTCCGGCTATGGGTAAATAGTAGGGCAACTAGTCTAGGAGAAGGAAAACTCTGAATTCAAACCTGTTAAACTCCGCTTAAAAATTGACCTTGTGTCATATCCTGCCCGAGCGGAGTGGTTGGTAAATATTATATATATATATATATATAGAAAAATTGATAACAACGATCCAAGTGGAAGGAGAGATTTATGGAGAGGTCGAAACTATAGCGTTTCAGTTCTTCTGAACCAACATCAGGACCATGAGGGTTGATATTAGCGATTCTAAGTCAACGATTGATGTTTAAAAATGCAAAATACAAAAACCTAGGTGAAAATTTGTTTAATAAGATGAAGTTGGCCGTTTAAGTGGTGAATCAGCTTTTGTTGTTTTAAATTACGTCATTTGACTTATTAGGAATATTGTATAGAATTTATGTTACGTTTGTTTATCGAGGAAAATTTCGAGTCATAAGGAAGAAAAAGAAGAAAAATATATACGAGGATCATTAAATAAGTTTCCAGACTTTTTTTCGTATGGGCACTTTTATTGATAGTACACACATGAAACTCTAGTCCTCTTCGAAGTAATCTCCTCCAGCTGCAATGCACTTGTACCGTTCGAACAAATTCTGGAAGGCCCTATGGAAGTCTTCTTGTTTGAGCGTTTCAATGACCTTCGTCAAAGCCTCTTTCATCTCCTCTATTGTCTCATAACGACAGCCTCTGAGCTTTGGGATTAAGCAAAAGTTACTGGGAGCAAGGTCTGGACTATAGGGAAGGTGAGGAACTGTCTTGATGCCCATCTTGGTCAAATAGTCTGTGACAAGGATGGATTTGAGGACTGGTGCATTGTCCTGGTGAAAATGCCACTGAACCGATTTGAAGAGTGCTGGCCTCTTCCGACGGAATCTCTTCCTGAACTCCCTTAAAATCTCAACATAGTAACCCTAACTCTAACCGTTTGGCCAATCAACTCTGGTGTATTGATCTCCTTACTCCTCCCACACCTCTCATCATCCCTCATAGACTCCCTAGCTTCCTTGAATCTCTTATGCCACTCAAAAACTGATGCTCGATTCATGCAAGATGCTCCAAAAGCATTCTGAAGCATTCCATACGTTTCTGTGGCATTTTTTCCAAGTTTAAAACAGAATTTTATTGCATATCGTTCTTTTAAAGTTTCCTCACGTCCAGATTGCTTTTTTGAAATTCACCAGCTGTGACAATCAGGCTTTAGTAGGGTGTATTCCAATTCCTGCTGTAGCTGTTCATTTGGCCCTGAAATCATAAACATTGGTCAGTGATCTCATAAGATGTATAGCAATAACATACTGAATTTTCAAGAGTCTACGACAATTGTAAATGCCTGTACAAAAAAGTCTGGAGACTTATTGAAGGCACCACGTACTTCGAGTAAAAGCTATTGAAAGACGTTATGTTCATTGGCCCACTTTCTCTTTTATTTGATCAGCAGCTGGAAATTTTGAACACTCTGCAATTTCTGATTATACTATTTACCTGAATTTACACTCCATTTGGTTGGGAAGTGTCATATTATTTTATTGAGAAAGAGATTACAGCAAATTGAATTTTGCTTATCAGAGGTAATCATTTTGGAAGACGAAGGTCTGTTTACCGACTACGACAAAAGACATCTGAAGAAAGCTAGAGGGTGCAGCGACCGAAACGTTGTTAATGCAACACCGAAAAAAAGGACAATTTTTATGAAAATAACTTATTTTCTCTTAATATTATTTGTTTTACTTCGTTATTTTCTGTTATATTATACTCGTGATGCCACACCCGAATCAAAAGAACCCCCCCCACTCTATTGTTTATAAATTAACCCATTTATTTTTTTAACCTCATTATTTTTGTTAATTCGACCATAAAACGCCTGGCTCTTAAACCTCTTTCTAAACTATTAACAGTGTATTTTTAACCGGATCTAAAAACTGGCCAATGTAATCAGTACACCTAACCGTCCAAGAAGTTTAATTTTCAATCGCTGGGATTTTGTAATGTTACGGAGATTACCTTCCAAAATAAAACATCTCACTTCTGGTTTTTATCATTATTGAAGTTTTGCTTAGTCAATCATTTGCTTCGAGTAGATGTGGTTCCTAAGTGGTCATTCATCACGGTATTATACAGGTTCTTCAGTGTCGGCACAGAGTTGCCGTCGATAGGTTCTAGCTGGTCGTCCTGCCTTTGCTCGTCTCTGTGAGGGTGTGTCAACGGGAGTATATCACTTATGAGTTTTTCCTTACTTCTTCAGCAATGTCCCATATGTCTGATTCGTCTAATTTGAATGTTTTTCGTGATGGGTGGTAGGTGGCCGTACAGCCACTGCTTTGTAGAGTATTGCCTCCAGTACTTGTCCAGTATAGCACGCAGCATTCTTGTATAATTGCAGTCAAGCTTTTTCTCCATACACTTTGTTAGAGTCCACATGGTGTATCCATATAGCTGTATTGATATGACCGCTACTAGGAAAAAACTGTGCTTTATTTTATCAGACAGGTCTGACTTCCATATGAGCAATAACCTATCGATAGCTGACCATGCCTTTGCTAATCGTGTGTTGATGTCATCCTCGGTTAATGAGACGCTGCTTCCTGAATTTTCAAGAGTCTACGACAATTTTAAATGCCTGTACAAAAAAGTCTGGAGACTTATTGAAGGCTCCTCGTACATACATATATGCATATACAGCCCTAAGAATGTTCTCCCCAGTTTTCTAAACGAGGAATTTGAACACATCGAAAACTCTTTTTCGAAACTACAATATCTCAAATCCTTCATTCACCATGCCAAACCATAAGCCATAAGCATTCACAAATGTGCATCCTACAATAATAATTAAAATAACAAATCTAGCTCAGATATCAATCCTATAAAAAGATTCATAATATTACCCCAAATCCCACTACCATCCTCATTGAAAAAAAGCATAGATTATTTAGGCATAAAAACTGCTACCCGCACAACAAAAACAATAAAACTGATATTAAAGAACAACTCCAAAAACATAGTTTCCCTATCCAACGCAGGTGTTTACAAAACCCGTTGCTTAAATTGTAATTAATCTTATATAGGAGAAACGAATAGAAATTTAAATAAATGAATCTATGAAGATAAAAAAGATTTTAATTTTAGGAGAAACGAATAGAAATTTAAATAAATGAATCTATGAAGATAAAAAAGATTTTAATTTTAGGAGAAACGAATAGAAATTTAAATAAATGAATCTATGAAGATAAAAAAGATTTTAATTTTAGGAGAAACGAATAGAAATTTAAATAAATGAATCTATGAAGATAAAAAAGATTTTAATTTTAGGAGAAACGAATAGAAATTTAAATAAATGAATCTATGAAGATAAAAAAGATTTTAATTTTAGGAGAAACGAATAGAAATTTAAATAAATGAATCTATGAAGATAAAAAAGATTTTAATTTTAGGAGAAACGAATAGAAATTTAAATAAATGAATCTACAAATATAAAAAAGATTTTAAAACTTGTAACACAACAAACTATTTAGTTTCTTATAATAATTTAACCAACCACACTTTCGATTTTCGAAACCCTGCCATATTTGCTTTCATCCATGACAGAGATAAACGAAGAATAATTAAATGAAGCGTGTTTCATAGCCTACCACAACACAATATCACAACAAGGTTTTTTCAAAATATCACCGTCTCTACGAAAAATGATTTTAAAAGATTTCAAAATCCACACTAAACATTAGCCTCACCTTTTTTCCAAAAAATTCAAAATAACAGAACGTTTCAAATCTGTTTCTCAAACCATAAAACGTTATTTACTATATCAAAAAAATTCCATCGCATAATGCAATCAATTTATCAACCTGTAATATTTCTGTAATATAATGGCCGAGGGATTTCGTTTTATATATCTTGCCTTTCGGTTTAGTTAGGCTGAGAGCCTTTCGCTTAGCGCATGGGTTAGTTAGGTGCAACATGAGCGCAGGTGTTCACGCGCGCGCAGGAAGGATGTGTCATTCAGAGATGTCAAAATAAAAATCCCAGAAGAGAAATGTGACCGGAGGGGTGTGATTGAAGTCATGCACCGGAAGCGTGCGTGGAGGATTTGGGGGATTTGAGAAAAGTCAGTTAGTTGAGTTTTAGCGTCCGAAGAAGACGGTTGACTTTCGGGGCTCGCCGAGATCAGACCAGTAGTTTGCGGCGGGGTGCCGCGCGTAGTGGGGGGGTGGAGATGGAAAAGTCAGCATAGAAAGATTGTGTATCACTCTCCTTATGTCGAATTACCTTTAACTCAAAGGGAATAAAAAGTTTCATGCCTGAACTAAGAAGTCGTAAGTGATTTTGTGTTTCGGGATTCCTATGTGCGTTATGAACATTCTATGTCTATTTCACATATCTGTATCATGGGTATGTTACATTTCGTTTTCATATAACATCTTTTGGCTCTTATGAAGACTTCCATCTAAATGAAAAATGTATCTGGTATAATTATTCCTCTAAGTTAAAATAATTTTGATAAAATATTTTTGCATTCAGACAAAAACTTTGTAGTCGAAACGAATCGGCACAATAAATAAAACAAATCATCAAATATACCAATATACATCTTTCTTCTGTTTTACCTTTTTCTACGGAAGAAAAATATGGAATAATCTTTAAAACATTTTTTAGTCTGATTAGTCCAATTTTTAAAAATAAAAACGAGATAAATCTAAACTTTCATAATTAACTCTATTATTCACGCACTTTTTTATTCAAATTCCGTCCAATATGAGTGAGCAAGAGAAGAAACGACAAAGAATTTATGATTTGCTTAACGCTGAAACCAAACCAAAGTTTCTTTGTTTATCATATACAAAGCAAAGAAAACATTTTTACTGAAAAAAGAGCTTTTTAAGTAAAAGGGGGAGTGGAGGATTAAACAAAAAAATGAAAAGAAGGTTTTTTTAACTGCTCTTGCTACGGTGATTAAGGAGGACCCTACAATGTCAACAAGAAAGCATACAAATGAATTGAAAGTCCACAAAAATACTGAGGACGGCAATTAAACAAAATTTAAGCCCAGACCTTACACCACTTGAATACGCTATATGGGGTGTTTTAGAAAACAAATGCAACTTCCCATCTAAATATTGGTTCACTTAAGACTACTTTTGAGGAGGAATGGAATAAAAGGTCTGAAGAATTTATTTCAAAGGCATGTTGATACAATAATTGAAAACAATTATGGCCATATTGAATAAATTTACTGTTTTGTGTCTATCTTCTCATTTTGTAGCTTATATTTTTAAATTAAAATTGATGTTGTATGGTTTGGTTTGGTTTTATGACACATCAACCATTATAGGTTATTTAATACCAAATCCATTTTATACATATAAACAGTTCATTTCAAACAATTCAGTTTAGAATAAGTACATTGTTTAAATGTCAAAACAGTTCTATTTCAAACAATTCAGTTCATCATAAGTACACAGTTTCAATGTCAAATATAGTTCTATTTCAAGCAATTCAGTTTAGCATAAGTACACGGTTAAGTTCTACTTGACCCATAAATAGGACCCAATCAGATGCTACCACTCCGGGCCAGGATGGACCTGGGAGTGATGGTAATAAAGGAGTACTTAGCAGTCCTCAAAGTTCAAGCATTACTGAAGCCTCACTATCAGATTGTTTAGTGTCATACCCAGGACAATCGTTAAGGAGTCTTACCCCACTGTGGAGGTGCAGTCGGTGTATTCTGCTGCCCCAGCCGACTGGGCCAAATTATTGTTCTTTTATAATGGAGTCGTTTATTATCATACGAGATATTCCCAATTTTGCTTCCGTACCCTGTATGTATACTAACATCAACGTTTATATATATATATATATATATATACTCTTATTTACATATTTTTAATTATACTTAAGTATATTCACAAACACCGCATGATATTTGCTTTTCTTCTCCCTATAGTACTCTCTCAACCTGATTGGTTGGGCTCTCACGTTAATATCGACATGCTTCTCAGCGAGACTATAATATTCCTTTGCCATATTGTCATTTGCTGAAAGAACAGCAAGATTTTTTTATCATGATTAAATCCCTTTGATCAACTGTTTTTTAACTCGTATTTCACACATACTGCTCACCCTACCAAGGCTAAACGGCTCAGTTTACCGAAATATATAACATTGGATTTTTTTTCGTCAGTGTTAGAATGTAGCTATATCTTCTCAACTTTACAATCATTGTTCATATATCCAACCATTATATTTCCCCAAAACATTACACAGACACACACACGCACGCGCGTGTGCTTATATTCACAACCTCTCCCTATGAGTAAAATATGACGAAAGGTCATTTTTAAATGAAATAGCCTTGTTTGTGTTCAGAGTTTTCCAAGACCAGTTGCGTGGAGCAATATTTGAAAACTCACACCACCAATTTTATTCCCTATGCTGATAACCGTTGCACTCAACATCCCTACGCACATGTGCGTGGTGTACAGAAGCTTCCTGTTCCTGAAAATAAAACGTTAGTTCAATGATGCGAGATTCAGATTAATTGACTTGAAGTTAAGAAGTCGGGCGGTTAACAGAAATTTCAACTGGAAAGATTAGACGGCGTTCCCCATTATCCAATCAGAATTGACTAGCGTTTCATTTTTTTCTTAATTTGGCTGCTCGTGTCGACAAACAAAGGAACCATTTATTCTGTCGTCTTTGTCCCAACAGTTTCACTTCAGTCGATCTATCTCTAAAATTTACGTCGTTGTCGATACAGGCTACCAATTTAATAAGATGGTTCTGCCTTTCTTTCTTACTTGTTGTTTTTATTCCTCTCCAACACTCTTTCGAGATATCAGTGGAGGAGGCATATGCTATTTGTCTGGGATTCAGTATCGCAATACTCTGTGAATGCACTTCCTGATTCGTACCCCAACACTAACTCCACGTAGCACTTTTTTCCCAAACTGTCACTCGCCTTTTCGTGATATTCGAACTTTCCTCTCTTTATTTTTCCTATTTCTTTTTGCAAGAGAAAAAAATGTGTGACGTACTCAAAAAGTATCGACTTGTATTTTTAAAGATGGAAATAGACAATGAATAAAACATTAATTTTCTGTAAAATACTCCTTCCTCTAATTTTCTGTAAAATACTCCTTCCGTATTCAATACGCTTACTCAAACAAAATGTCCACCAATAAAACAATTCTTTTTTTCGGTACCAAGCTGTATTTAACTGACATCCCATTATGTCAGAATATGGTACAAAGCCATTTTATAGTGGGTGCTACGCCCGAATCGAAACTCATACGTGGCAGGTGCAAAAGATTCTTGACCTTTTCGGTACTCTCCTTTTGGGAGGGGGCGCACATCAAGCACAAAGCAATAAACGCAGTTCTGCACGCAGACAAAGACCTTGGGGGACCACCCACTGAGGTCAAGTTTAGAATGCAAACAGAACCACCCGGCACGAATGCCAGAATAATATCTCTTTTAACGTCCTCCACGTCCTCAAATCTCACAGTCGTGATGAGTTTAAGAAATAAGAAAAAGTTGCATAGAACTACGACTACAGCGAATGGATAATTCTACACTTGTATTTCGTGCCTTGGGTATTTCGTGTCCTGGGTATGAAACAAAATTGCATCCAGTGACATGGTTTCAATTCTGGAGCTCTGGGGAGTGTGGAGTCACCCATTTTTTATCTCCTTGGTCCACCCTGACTTATTAGAATCCCATTTATCAATCGAATAAATCTGTTTGAGATAATGAATTGTTTAAAATGATTGTGAAGATACATAAAATATTCGTATATCACAAAGAAATATCAATCTGTTTTCGGCATGAAATAACCCAACAAGGGTTGACATGTCATAAAACCAACCAATCACAGATTTCGCTAAAAACTACTGTTCAGAATATATCGGGACTGACATCATAATTTTATCAATCCAAATTTATACTGATTTGTCAAGTTTGTTTGTTTGTAATAGCATATCAACCTTCTCGAGTTATTTAATGCCAAATCAATCTTTTTAGGACATTAGTGGTACTATAAAATCCATAGATGGGAGGATAAGGGGGTTCATACTTTTCCCAAAGGTATATGTCGAAAAGTGAACATAAAAGAGGAGGTACCCGTGGTGTAATGGTTATCGTCGTAGGAAATAGACCCGGCGACACGAGTTCAAATCCTGGACGAGACTGCTTGCACTTCACATAGCAGTAATACCCTTGGGAAAGGTATGACTCCAATTATTCTCCCTCCAGCTATGGGTAAATAGTAGGACAGACTAGGTTCTTCAGCCTTGGTGAGGCAACTACTCTAGGAGAAGGAAAACTCTGAATTCAAACCTGTTAAACTCTACTTAAAAATTGACCTTGTGTCATATCCTGCCCGAGCGGAGGGGTTGTGTGAATATGATAAAAGAGCGACTGGAGTTCGAACTCGCGTACTACGATTCTACAGTCCAGCGCTTTAACAATTGCGCCACGGGGACAACGCCCACTGATTCGTCAAGACACAAACTAGACTAATCACTTTATGAAATAAGTTCCTTCTCAGGTCACATTTCTTTATTCAAATATTGTTTTTAAATGTCTGTACAAATTAAAATATTTTGAAAACTATTCAAATATTTTAAAAGCCTAAATAAAGGGACTCTTTGTTTAGAATTATGTCAGAGACAATTTATATCGGATGAAGGAAACAAAGGATAGTAACTATCGAAAAAGGCAGGAGGCGGGGAAAAACTGATTTTTTCATAAATTATCGTAAGCCAGAAGAGTTGGAGCGAGTAATAATACTTTCTTCTAGTGGTCCAATTTCTTCATTTAAATTTTTTTTTAATCACAAGTTTTGATTTCGATAATTTTATCACATCTTGTACACAGTTATTATTTTTAACTCGTTTTACTGTGCATATTATTGAGTGGTTGACCAATAGAAACTAAGAAAAGTCAATTACAAACAAACGAGTGGAAAAGAGAAGCGGTAAAATCCGGAAATAAGGTCATTCCGTTCACATCCCAATCGATATCTAAATTACATCATTCCAATCTGACGATTATGACATTTAAAAAAAAACAGCAAAAATAAAATTTTGATTGTTGATCCATATTCAAATGTTCTTTTTCCTTTGATGTCGCATACTCTGTTTGGAACGTTAACTGTCAATTAGTCAGGGTTAAGTTACATATTAATCTTCTTTCAGCGTTTCAATAGTAAGGAGAGTTTTTTTTGTTTTTTTTTTACGGAAGGTGATAACCAAACATAATACCATAAAGAAAATGGTTACTTTAAAAAGAGTAATTTTTTTGTTCACATCCGGGCTTCGTTCTGGCACTGGTAAATATGAATATCGTGTCTTTCAATTCAACTGGTTTATGAACTGTCTAAACATCAGGCGTGCTTTACTGAGTAAATAAAATTAAATTATGGCATCTCTAAGGACAGTTAGGGTTAACTTACAGCGCATATTTCCCCTCGAAGCGAAAATAATTAATCTTCTTCGTTTTATTAGGTTCTAATTATTTCTGTTAAAGTAAAATACATCAAATCTCTTCTGATTCACCCACTTAACTCTTCACACACCTAACTAGTAAAACACACAAAACACAGACTGACAGACATTGACATTGCTGAAGAAAATAACATCTACCAGATGTTGACCTAACAATGGCCTCTGTCAAACTGAGAAAATCATGGCTTCCGCGCATAGTCTATTCAAAATCCCCAGAAAATTCTCAGTTATAAAAAAAAAGGTCTATTTTTCAACCAATCATTTTTTTTTTTCTGAAATAGTATTTTCTGAAGCCGGTGTTTGAAGTCAGGAACATATAAATAGGGCAAGCGGAGATCACACGAGCAGTTGAATCCTCGTTCGTCGCTGAGAGGGTCACCCGACAACACCGTCAGACCAGATCAAAGCAACTGCTTGCCGCCGACCAGATAACCGCCCGTCAGCCGGATAGATATTCCATTCGCTTGTTTATTTTTATTCAATAAACGAAATAAACTAAATCTTCTTGTCAGTCTTATTTCTTTTGCAACCACATGCTTTTATATAAGATTTCTGTTGATTTTTACAAATGTAATATACTTGAAATATTAGTAAAAGTAAAAGTTGGCGACCTTCGTCGAGGGTGACCCGAAGGCTCCCTTTTCTATGGTTACGATACCAAGGTGTAGGGGAGGGCACTATCTCTTTCTCTTGATTATTCAACTTTACCCTTGATCCCCACCTTATAATGCTGAGTGTTAAGCAAATACCATTTTTGAGTCTTTGGTATGACTTGACCCGGGATTGAACCCCAATCTCCCGGGCCATTAGCAAACACTCTACTCATTAGGCCAATGAAATATAATTGTGAAATATTTTCATGACGCAAGCGTAGAACGCAGAGTGGGGTATAAAAATTACTGTAATATATTGCATTCGTCAATCTCGCGTGAATTCCTGATTTACGCCGGGAACTCGGCTTGGAAAACCGGCAGATGCCCATGCAGCAGATCTCCCCCTTATTTATGTTATCCAAAAGAAGGACAATGTGCTATACAGTACCACTGAAGGAATTGATAGAAGGATGTTGAGCAGAACGCCTGAAAGGCTCCAACTTCCGGTTTTAACATTCTACGAAGGCAAGTTACTTCCCTACATTTGGTAGGGTTAGGGTTATGGTTACTTCCCTACGAAGGAGGAAGGGAGCTGGAAGTTAAGAGTTGTTCTTCTCTTATATCGGTTTCTCTAACCAGAACAAGAGAACCAAGTCTTCCCTACAATTTTACCTCTAGATGAGGCGTTGGGAACTTGCCTAGAATGAAATAGGAATGGTCTCGTCCAGAATTCGAACTTGACTCGCAGAGTTTGTTTTTCTTCCACGAGTACAACGCTACACCACCCGAGCTTCCATTTGAGCGTATCACAGACAAAAAATAAATATAAAAATTCGACCATTTTTTTTTTTAAATTTAATTTTTTATTTTATTTATTATTTATTTGTTTTTAAATCATTGTAAATATCTAACTATCAAACGTTATGCTACGTGCTGGTTTGATAAAATCCCGGAAACAGCACCCTACAAAACAGCAGCTGTAAGGCCACTTACCTCCCATCTCACAAAGCATCACCCGGTCTGAGCTGAAGAAGTTAGGATGAACTCATACTCGTCCACATGAACACACAAGTACTGACCAACCGTCAAAAAATTCATCCACTCTGTATGAACACTATATACTGTCTAGAGGACTTGCCAAGAACGATGGTGAGAGAGGTTCAAATGAATCTATGTTAGCATGCAGTGATGGCGAAAATGAGATGTCTAACATCATCTTCTTTAGAAACTGATCTGTCGTTAAAATGACAGTTCGAATACGGGAAAGTGAGTTTAACTTTTGGAATTTACCTACAAATAAAAATAAAACACACACACACACATACATACACGTAATATATATATATATATATATATATATATATATTATATATATATATATATATATATGAGACGCAAACAAAATTGAGAAGGCCGAAAAACTTCGTTTTAAAGATGTAACAATATTTATTGGTATACCAAGTGCTTTTTTTTCTGTACTTGTTGCACTGAGTTGGCTATTTTGTCTTTGAACAGTGACCGAGACTAACAAAAAAAAAGTCAGTTACTTGCAATCAAGTAGAATAGGGGGCTGGGAGGAGGGGCCAGACCTCGAATAAGAGGCACCTCCCCCTGCACCCTCTTGACATCTAAATTGCATCATTCCAGTCCGACAATTATTACAAGGAAAAAAAGAACATGAACAATGATTATCACATAAGAGTACAAAGAGAAAATTCAGTTCTCTAAAATCAGAGGGGGGGGGCAAAAAAGGTTAAAGTTTTTTTTTTGTAAAGATTTTCTTAATTCAAAGTTTGTGTGTGTGTGTGTGTGTGTGTGTGTGTGTGTGTGTGTGTGTTTTTCTTTCTTTTATGTTCCACATCACTTTGGTTTAAAATAAAGTTAGACACTCGCACGAATTAAAAACACGCGTGCGACTAAAGATGGAGGTGAAAAGGTAAGGAGAAAAAATACACAACGTTGATAGGCCCAGATGCATACTTTTATACACAGACATACAGCACATACATTTGCAAACGTACCTACATACATACAAGTTCATATGTCCAAAATACACACAAGCCATTTCAATAAAAGATTAACTCTATAAGTATGTAGATCATTGCTGTTAAGTGAAGTTCGTCTAACCTTGATAAGTAGAGAAAGAAATCCACTTATTCTAAAGACAAATCTAAATATTTCCCGTAAATTCTTTTTGAAAAAAAAAACAACCAAATAACACAGTGGCGGAATAACTCCTTAATTCAACTTATGACCATTCAGACACCTACAATCTTAACCAGAGATTTTTTTTTCTAAAACTCCATATCTCAAAAATAAATAGATGAATAAATGAATTAATTTGAGAAATCTTTTGTAGATGGAGTTTATTTTCAGTGCTATGGCGTGTCATTACGAACCTATCAACTGCAGGGATTTGTAGGGTTAAAAAAAAAAAAAAAAAAAAAAGAGGCTATTACACTGATTTATTTGAAGTGACTTCAAAAATTAGACTTTTGATACTTGAACCTTCGGGCACTGTTCGACTGTTTAATCCGCCCCCGGACTATAGATAATCCTTCCACTTCCTTTATACGGGGGGAGCGAATTCTTGAGTGTTTAAGATTTATCTCGTTTCAAGTCTTTATAAAGATAGAGTGTAGACAAGGTTGTTACTTGTTAAGAGCATCTTTCAGATGGTTCTCTGCGATTGCTGGCCTCTTAAAGGTTTCCAAGGTAACAATAGACGCTCGTCTCAAGCTGGGTCACAAAACGGCCCACCAGAACCGACAAGTGATCAACGCGGATTAGAAGATAAAGCAGAAAATGTCGGGGAACTTCGTACTATAAAGGGAGACTAGTGGATATTTTTGGAAAGAAAGAAAGAAGGGAACGAGAAGAGGGAAAATAACAAGGGAAAAAGGAATGAGAGGAGGAGGAAGGGACAGAAGGAAGAGAATGAAAAGATGAAAGGACAGAAGAAAGAAGAGAACAGGAGAGAAAAAAAGAAGAGAGAGAAGAATGAAGACAAAAAGAAGAGAAAAAAAGAAGAGAGAGAAGAATGAAGACAAAAAGAAGAGAAAATAACAGAGGGAAAGAGAAGGAGAAGAAGAAGGATCGAAAGAGGAAGGAAAAAAGAAGAGCAAAGGACACGAGGAAGAGAATAAGAAAAGAAAGAAGATGAAAGTGCTGAGAGGGGGAAAAGAAGAAGGTGAGTTGCTAAAAATCGTAAAAACTTTTCTAAATTTTGATTGGCTGTTCGTCACTTGAAAAGTTGAAAAAAAAAAAACTTAAACAATCTTCTTTTGTGGTGATGACACTAGGATCTTCATTAAACATCAATGCAGCTACGAAATTTCTATGGAGATTGATAAACTGGAGAATAAATTCTTTCAAACTATAAATACAGCCTCCTTTTTATCTGAAGCTAAATGAGATAACAAATATTGAATCCAAGACATAGATTTCGGCCCAGTTTTAAATTATAAAAAGCTAGATATATTTGATGGTGGTAATTAACTCTTAGAACGAGACAGCAACTAATAAGAAGCAGAAAAAAAAACTATCTTTCTCGCCAATACACCTAGCCTAATGTTTTCCCATTTATCACATAGCTCGAACAAATTATAAGAAACAACAAATCCAGATTGAATTGAAATGATACTGCATCAAGCAAGAGAAAATAAGCCATTCCGATGCAATGGAAAAATAAATGTTCAAAAAAAGAGAAACTTTAAAAACTTGTTGAGAAAAACTGGATGGGTGAAGTGAATTTTACAAGCATACAAACGTATTGGTTGTCGTGATCGAAGAGGATGAAAGACTTGTACAAGGTTCAGACGACCCCAAAGAAGACTTATCTGCTGTAGGTGAGAGCGGAAAGGTGTAGTGCGTGGGTGAATGGATGGAGATCTGCACATTTGCACGGGTTTGTCCTTAACCTCCCTTTCCAACACCATCACCGACAATGCAGAAACTGCTACGTCAGATGTTTGGGTGCCAAAGGCCTGCTAGCTAACTCTGACGAGCTTAAATTAAAAACGATAAAGAATATTGAGTAGTGTAGTCTACCTCAAAAAATAATTACCTGAAAGATTTATAATTTAAAAACTCATTGTTTTCATTTTTGTCCGAATTTCTGAGATGAGAAATTATTAATACAATAGACTTATAAAGTGTGATTATTATTTTTATTTTTTGTGATTGTTATCTGAAATTACTAGAAAAATCCTTACGAGAAACTTCAGGGTGATTTGATTTTTTTTTTTTTTTTCTTGGGAGACTGGGAGAATTGATATCGAGAAAGTCTTAAAAATTAGAGCAAGAGAAAATAAAAAGTTTTTTTTTTAAAGAAAAAAATGAGAAAAACAAAGAGAAAAAGAGAAGAACTATGAAAAAGAGAAAAAAGAAAAAGAGGAATACGGAGAGAGAGGGGGGACGAAAATGGCAAGAGACAGAAAAGAAAAAAGGATAAATAAATATAGAAAAGAAAGAAAGAAGAAAGAAAGAAAGAAAGAGAAAAAGAAGAAAAGGACGACTTTAAAAGCCTAATTATTTCAGTGTGTTATCAAAGTGTGCCATTTGAAAAATCTGAAATGCTTAAAATTCTTGATAATATTCAGAAATTTTGCTAATCTGTCTTTGTAAACCCTTTTAAAAGTAAAGCAAAAACGATAATTAAATCTCTCGACACAATAACTGCTCCCAGGTATCTCATTTTAAAGAGTGCAATTCTAAAAGAAAAATTCTTCTTAGAGTGGCCTCATCATAGCAGTAACAACACACTGACATTAACTAGTGATAAGGAATTATTAATGTGCGACTGAAATCCGAGAAGAAGGGCGTTGCCTATAACATATTGTGAACCTCCTGGATTTTTTTTTAGGAACATGGATCTATGAAAGAATCATAAGTAAATTAAAGAAGAACTCTTTCAAAATTTACATCTCCAAAACTTTCCCAAAAACTTTATTTTGAAGTCTCAATACAACTAAGCTATTTTTATCACCACAATGACAATGATAATTATGACAATAAAAACCAAGACAAAAATTAATAATCGAAGAACCATCCTTCACCTACCATCCTTCGAATACACAATTATTACAAGAGAAATTCCATTAAAATAATTGAAATTTGTACGTTATAAATTCGTTACCTGACGTACATGTTTTATTTAATGAATGGATTAAGACAAGATCGTACATCGATAGATTAAATAGATTTTATATCTCAGACACGATAATCAGTTCAGACCCGAATGGAAGAATACTTCTATCCTCCCTTGCAGAAGATGAGTGGGGGGTCACAGCCAATTGGATGTGCTGACATTATTTACCTTTAAAACACAAAGTATAAAAATGCACACACACACACACACACACACATTCAGTGGGCACATTGTCGGGTGTAGATTATAGACTAACAGACCATTATTCGTGAGTTCGATTTTCACTGGGTGCCTCATAACTATAGCCTTGTAACAAACTAAGATAAACTAAACAAATGGCGACTACTGAAAAGGGAGTTCGATCCTCACTAAGAACCCTATACTTTTGGTCTTGTACCATACTTAATGTATGATGTGATAGTTAATATGATAGGCGAGCCGAATATAACAAGTAAGTTCGATTCTCACTGAGTTTTTCAATATTTCTGACTTGGCGCGCCCAACTAATCTTAGTAAATAGCTATATGCACTCTTATAAATTCAGAGAGAGAGAGAGAGAGAGAGAGAGAGAAACACACATACACAAACATTATGCATAAACATCAACACACACACACACACACACTCACTCATACTTTTAGATATATATATATAAAACCCATGCAGATATAATCAAATGTTTTACACGAACGTCCATACAATTGTCAGGTCTAAAATAAAAATGACTTATTGAAGAAAGAAAATACATTTTTTGGGCAGACATTCAAACACTTGTAACATTTGAGATCTCGATGGGACACACTGTTAATTTGATAGTCGAGTATTCAAGAAAGTCTAGGAAAAAGTTTTATGCAAAAATGAAAAATACAGAATTTGAACCATGTTTGTTTAAGTTTGGACAAAATCTCGACAAAAATCAAGAAGGTATTTGAGGGGTTTTAATTGATTTGCGATTTAAACAAAAATTGTTGTTAGTTTTTTTCTTTTCCTTTCAAAGCTTATCTTTCGTTTAAATAGCTACAAGTAAATGGAGAAAATATAAAAGTGAATATTGTTTGTCAAAGAAAGCAGATAATAAGGGAAATAATTCGCCAAAAAATAAATAAAATAAAATTAAGGAATGAATGAAAAAAAAAAAGAAAAGAAAATTTAAGAATAATCGCGCACTTGTAAAAAAAACTGACATTCGCCCATTGACAAAAAAAGAAATTATTCACTTCGGGGTTACTCAATTTTCGTTTTTTTTAAATTGTAGAAAAATCTTATATAAAAATTATTTTCTTCTGTTATAAAGAAATGGAGTCATTTAGTTTAAAAATTGTTGCTTACATTTATTTAAAAATCAATTGAAATTTATTCGGTGTCAAATGTCATTTGAAAATCTGATCAAAATAAATAATTAAAGAAAATGGATAAAACTCGATTTTTATTAATAAAATATTGAATTTATCAAAAAAAAAAGTGTGGGAATAAATTTTTACGGAAGTACACTCTCTCTCATATATATGTTGGGGGGCTGAATGGATAGACTGTGATGAATCTGACAGTATGATAAGAATATGTGGAAAGTTGGATAAATCAAACACTTAAATACGATTTAGATGCGTGATATTTCGTTCTTTTTATTCCAAAGCACTTCATCATCTTATCATTTTTTTCATTTGCTTATGAATAAAAAAAAAACTTAGAAAACGGTTTCAATTTGGAAAAGTTCTTTGGAATAAAAAGAACGAATTATCACCCATCTAAATCGGATTTAAGTGTTTGATTCATCCAACTATATATATATATATATATATATATATATATATATATATATATACACTTTCATACTAAAAAGTATTGTAAACAAGCTTCTCTAAACAATTAATTTCCCCTATGCCAAAGCCGCTGAGCTGAGCTGAGCTGGTGTGTGTGTGTGTGTGTGTGTGACCTATGTGTAGCGTGTTAAATATTTGTCCTCAAAGAATTATATATATTTTATAAAAACTGATTTAACTGTTCTTTCAAATTTAATCAATTTTACCGAAAGATGCCTTTATTTTTAACAAAAGCTCGTGATCATACAAAAGATGGAGAAAGCATTTATTTGTACTTAAATCTTTTTTTTTTTAAATCTAAGAGCATACTAGAAATTTTCAAAAGCATCCATTCATACATAATGTTCTTTATATGAAATCAAATTAGTTCTTTTTTTTTTCATAAAGAAATGGGTACCTAGTTGTGTTTTGCTATTTGACATTGTTTATGTGACTTTGAAGAATCTTAGAGAATTTCGGACTTCAAGTTACACATTTTATTTTCAAATCTAATTACATCAAGAAAACAAATACAGACGTTATATGATTTTGGCAGAGAAAAGGGGTTTTTTTAATGTCTTAAACTTGTTCTGAGTATAAAAAATGAGAGTATATATATATATATATATATATATATATATATATATATACATACATATAGCATTAATAACAAGAAGATTAATAGATATACTCTATTATTAATTTATTTCACCGGGCTCTTCATATGAGTTTGAACAGATATTTGTTTCTTGTATTGCCCGATGCCAACGGTTAAAAAGAAACACTTCTGTTTAAACCCATCTAAAGAGCTAATTGTGAGCCAGTAAAATAAGTTTATAATGGAGTATAATAATTAATTTTCTTGTTTTTAATTATATATTTTGCTCTGCATGTGATTATATATATATATATATATATATATATATATATATATACGTTTATATACATTGATTAGCCATGCATTGAGCACTCTGTCATGATAATTCTTTTTAAATCTATTCAGTGATGTAAATGAGATATATATATATATATATATATATATATATATATATATATATGAAGCATACATTATTGTAAACACACTGGTCCCATTGATAATAAGTCGTTTATCGTGAAAAGAATGCAGAAAGGGCCCAATGCCAAAACGGAAAAGCTAATTTAAAAACTTATATATATGTGTGTGTGTGGAGAAAAATTAAAAAGCAAAGTAATCCAAAGTGAAGAATTTAATACGAAAGAAAGTCGACGTTCATACGTTTTGGTTTCAAGAAACCATCATCAGGACTTAGAAAAGATGTTATGAAGTGTCGATATTTGCCAATGTCTCCCACCAGACAAGGCTTGACACAAGGTCAAAAGCCCAAAGGCCGATTAAAGTGGGGATAAAAGGGAGGCCGAGAACGAGCCGAGACTCGAACCCTGCTGGTCTATGTTGCTCATCGGCTCACTTAGTGCAATGTGAGCCTGATGAGCCAAGTAGTTTCACGAACCCAAATGTGGATCCAGGAACGTATGCAGGGTTATGGCTTGAACTAGAGAGACAGGTCTAGTGCCATTCATTGGTTACAAAGGAGTCAATGCTGCAGCTTGCCCACCCGGAGGTAACCCAGACGAAGTTGGGAGCCTTACGGCCTCAAGTTTGCCATTATTCCTTTTTGGAGCCACGCTCCGGACCGAAGTCCAGAACAGGCTCCGGAGTGCTTTTAAGAAAAAAAGATGTTATGAAGTGTCGTTAGATCACAGATGAATGCTTAACATTTATTGAAACCGAAACGTTATAAAGTCGACATTCTTTCATTCTAAATTCTTCACTTTGGATTACTTGGTGGGGGGCACCACACACACACATATATATATATATTTTGGTGAAAAATGAGTATTACGTTAACATCTTACCAACTAATTCCGAGTATACTAGTGTTCGGGCGTTAATTAAAAATCTCTAACAAAGAAGTTTATGGTACGCCGTAATTTTACTAATGTCTTGCCATACAAAAGATGCAGAGATGGGTTTTTTTCAGCTTAGTACACCTAATTGTGGGTGTCTTTGACAATCAGGTAGCTGATTCAACAGAACTGAATATATAGCAATATGATATAATGCTTCAGAAAGGATGTCACTCTATATATATGTGGGTTGAATTTACAGATTTTTAATGGCACAGTATTAGTTACGTACCAACTCCAGTTGGAAACAATAATATTTGTTATATAACCAGAAAGATTTTTATCCACAGGAGAAGAGGTTCGGCCAAGATCTGCACCCGTCGGCCCTCTGTACGAGCAGCTCAAACGTTATAATGATTTGATGAAGAATTTCGTGAGTTTGAAAATATGCTGTAATCAGAAAGCTTAGGCTGTAAATATAAAGAAACGGGTTCGAGCCTTCATTCAAATTAGAGAAGCTAACTTTTGATATTTATTCTATACTTTAAAATGTATAACAAAATCTCTTTTTGCAATTTAAAAATAATTCAAACACAAATTGTAAAAAAAAAATCCTTCTTGAAAGACTTTGTATTTTGTACATAAGCATATTATTATTCTTCTTCTTCTTCTTCATTAGTCCAGTAGCCTCTATTGGGTGAGGGTGGGGGTATGTCTTGACCGCAGCCGAATTCCTTCTTCCAGATGGCTTACCTTGGTCCAGAACATGTGACCGTTAGAGGTCATCTTAACCCCTTCAGCACTGGTCAGTGCTTCTAGAAGTCATATGCTCAACAATGGCATATCAAGTCGTACTGGGTTACGTGGTTCTCGTAGCAGCAGAAAAAAAATCAATGCGCACTCAGATAAACAGGACTTGTAAGCTTGTCCATAACCACAATATAAAGAAGGAGAAAAAAATTATCAAGAGAAACTATTTACAAATAAACTAGCATTTTTATTCAACCTACGAACACATTAGTTGTTTATAGACATATTTATTACTGAAAACTTATATCAACGAAGTCTTAAAATGCAAACTCACGCCAGGGGCCAGAATAAGAAAACGAGATATTTTACCTTGTAAAAATGTCAATCTATGGAACAAAAGAGGCGCAATAATCATCAGTTTGTTGAGTTATGAGTAAAATAGCAAGGATAAGTAACTAGTCGAGGAGAAATACAAGTCTGAACTTTAAACTGTGGAGAAAGCAATAATAACGACTTGATTATCTTCTACAAGGACATCAATGGTAATTCACAGATTTAAAAACCCGTGAAGAGCCATGATTGCCCAAATCCTGAAAAGATACGGCACTCATAAGAGCAAGCCATACAATTTCCGGTTGCCTCAAACAAAGTTTTATTCATACGAGTTATGTAACAATACCTATGTCAGGTCACCATGTGCAAACAGCTGAACGATGTGATGACCTAGAGGTGACCACGATAACTGCGGGTGCAAATTAAAAAGTGCAAATAAATAAAGTTACCTTCAAAGATGTGCAGTAAGCAGTGTTCCGTGTGCAAAAAGAGCTGCAATAGATAGAATATTGTATGATAAAAGCTGGAGAGACAAGGAGAGAGATAATCTGGGAATTTTCATCTTCTGGAGAGACTTATGCCAAGGACTGACCAATTCAGTAAATTGATTTTTTTCTCGTAGTCAACTCCCTGAAATACGTACATTCTAAGAGCCGTACTGAAGACAATGTATGAAGTGTTTGTATTTTCAAGAGCTGTCTGCATCTTTCTTTCTATCACTATATAAAAATCGAAAGAATACCTAAGGGATTCACAGCTTTGGAGTCCTAGTCAAGAAAAGTGACAACAAGCAAGATTCGCTCGTTCATAAGACTACGTAATACAAGTTCCTGTTGCCAAAATCCTTTTTCTAATCTATCATTCACACGTTAAAATCGATGTTTTCCGCCAAAGTTATGATAGCAATTAACAAACGTCTAAAAAGAGAGTTCTAATCTCAATAGCCATTAAAAAAAAAGATAAATAATGTTTGGTCTGGTTTTTAAACAAATTCAACAACAAAAAAATGATGTGTATATGAACGCATGAAGATGCAGGTAGTACGATGGTTATCAACGAGATAAATGGAGTCGATCAGACAAGTTCAAATTCCAGCCCATACAACTTGGATTTACTAAACAATAGAGCTCTTGCAAAAGGCATGAATCGATCTCTTCTCTTCTTAGCTATCGATAATACAATAGGGCAGATTGGGCTAACTAAGCTTGACGAGCAACCAATCTAAGAGAAAGTTAACAGAGAATTAAAAATCGGGAAAGCCTGGTGCTAAGTAAATCTACTTTGTAAAAGACCGACTTTCTACTGAAACGACGGCACCCAGTAGTCTACAGGTTGTAGTATAGATGAATATGTGATGATGTTTACCAGATAAATCGATAAATACAAAAAAAAAAAGTGTACTTGAATAAGATTTTAAGAAAGAGAGAAAGACTTTAGGGGGAGAAAAACAAAAAAAAAACAAAAGAGAGCGAAGGAAAGATTTTCAAGATCTGTAGAGAAATGTTGTTACAGGATGTCATTTCATTCGGTCAGTACAAAAAGAAAAAAAAAATTCAGTCAGTCAAATTGAGACAAAAGTAATTGTTAAAAATCAGTGTATATTTATTTCTATTTTGTTACACAGGCAGTGATGAAAATAGTTGTTTTTTTTTTTAACTAGGTATACTATAAGGCTGTATCTAGGATTAATCTTAAGGGATTTTTTTTTAAATGAGTCGATTAGGGATGAGCGAATTAAAATTCGTGCAGCTAGAGCTTCCATATCAATGTAAGCACTTGTATGTTTTTAAGGGCCTGTTTTGATACCGTATTAGTTATAACATTGATGATTATACGCACACAGACGTTTATATCAGTGACGTATGCTTCGTTTCCTTGTGGTGTAATGGCTAAAGTGCAAGACTGTAGAATCGAGGTAAGCGATTTCAAACTCCAGTCGCGCTATTACTTTCACTGTCGGACTAATACCACTGGGAAAGATATGAACATCTTTATCCACACCCTCCCGCCAGCTAGGGGTGAAATAGTATCACTGTTGTTCTTCTATAAGGATGACTGTGGCATTAAATAACCCCGAAAGGTTGATATATCGTAAAGAAAGAAAAATTATAATTCATCCCATTCAAATAAACATCGGTTCAACTTTCAACGGAGTGACCAGAATATTGATTTACTCTAACGATTTAGTACTTCATAAACTGGTCTATATCTTTTCGTGTTATTTACTAGAATTTTCTAAGTTTGTCACAAAGATCTCAAGTTGCTTGGAGTACTGCTATATTTCCTAAGTGGTCACGCATCTCAAAAATGATCAGGCTCATCGTTACTTAACTTAAATGACCATTGCTTTCAGCATGACTTAACAGCAAGTCAATGTTCTTGTCATATGAACTTAATAAAAAATGCATGTCTAATCATGACTAAACAAATCCATATTGATATGGATTATCTGCCCTTACCTTCGTGATAAATTTCCCAAACGATTGCTAGGAAGCAATATAAGTAACTGTCATAACGACATGAAAAAAGACACCAAGATAGTTTTTTTTTCTTTCTCTAGGAATGCAATGAGTTGGAGAAAGAATGAGGATTTCGTCCATTCACGGACCCCACCACCTCTCTTCAAAAGACTGGGTCCTTTGTGCCATTTATGCGTAGATATTAAAGAAGCCGGAAAAAGCTGAAATATCTTGCCCATAGGACACTTAGCAGACAGTTTTCATGAAGAAAAGACATGTATATAGATAATCAAAGGAGCATTTTGCCTAGAAGGCAAATTGGACCGTATTTTAATTCAACTACACATCTTTCCTTTTTTGATATCTTCATTTCTGTTTGATTACATATCAATAAAGTTGTTATAAGATCTGTCTCTTAGATTTCTTTTTGAACGGAGGTTTATATTCTGATTGTATGACTACTATGAACTAGAAATCAAATAATCACATCTATAGAGATAAAAATTTGACAAAGACTCGGTGATTATAAAAGATTCTATTAGATGTTCAACATAGTAAAAAAAAACCTTGGGAATTGAGATATAGGTATTCGCTGTATTCCCCACCTCCACCACTGCTTTTTTATTAAAAGATAACGATTTTATTTTTATTGATAAAAAAAGAGGAAGATCACAGAGTGGCTCGAACCCTCCACTGACTGAACTCAAAAGATGCGTGTAACAAATTTGATAAATAATTCTCAATAGCCGTTGATCGTCTTACGCTTACAAGATGAAATCTGTACAGAATGGTGAGGATCAAAGTCAAATTTCTTCAATGGCTAAAAACAAAACAATTGTAACAATTATCGTCGAATCAAAGATCGTTAAAAATATAATTGGAGAAACGAGCAAAAACTAATCACAACCACGAAATTTTTAAAGATGTGAATTTACAAAGATAAACAGATGAAACATCATTCAGTGAAATAATTTTATAATCCGGCATGAAATGGATTAACAAAAATTGAAGAAAGAGGAAACTGCAAATTTAAATTTGATAATATTTTTAGATGTTTTAAGATTATCATTTTTTCTTATATTTCTAATCTTGTTGCTTTTTTTTTTTTCCTTTTTGTTTGAATTTCTTAGACGAGACGTTTTCGCAATTGTACATTGATCCTTTGAAGCTAATTTTCTTTCTTTTTTAAATTCTTATAACTTTTTTTTCTTTACAAAAGTTCATCCTAAGAAATGCTAAATTGGTTATTGATCAGCAGAGAATTACGATGGTTTAAAAAAAAAAACAAAAAAACAACAACAGTAATTCTCGCTAAATCAGAAACAATGTACATAAAGCCAAGAAAAAATCCCAAGGTGTAAATGATCAAATAGGAAGGGCTGAGTTGACAATTTTTTTCAGCACTTGTAGCCATTCATAACTTTTTTTTTATGTCTGAATTTCACGGACAATTTATTGTTACTATTATACATTGATTCGTTCTGACCACTTTTTTTTTTAAATCTTTGCTTCTATCAAATCTCTGTCACTCTCCAATATTTAGGCTGAGCAGCCGAAACATTATGACATATGATCAGCATTTAGATTCTAGTCTGAAAGAATAGTAAGTTTTCGACGGGAATTGTTTTTTGTTCGTTTGTTTTTAGTTGTATTTCATATGACAATGTGAATTATCGGGTTTTAAAAAGAAACCTTGCTGGTTTAGCAACACAAACTAATATTTATCTCCAACAAAAAGAACATTAGAAATGTAACATGAAATAATTCATACAAATATAAATAAACAAATAAACTGAACATAAAATTGAAAAATTCTATTAAATTTTTCTTTCTGTAGAGAATATTTTTTGTATTAATATTTAAGAACCCATATTAGTTTTTATTGTCTGTTTACGATTTGTACATTTTTAATTTCTTAAAAAAATTAATGAATAAAAAAAAATGGAGGAATATGAAGAACTAAAAAAACAAGATATTGAAAGATTAACGTCATCATTACGTCATCAGATTTAACATGCTGCATACTGCAGATGTGACAAGAGAAAAATGTCCACATTAAAGATAGAGTCTTTGGGGGGGGTTACACTAACTTGCATTCACAACAGAAATATATTTGAGGAAGAAATCCCGCACTTATTGTAACCAATGTTTTTGAATACTTACCCCTTTTTTAAAATCTAACTTTCACTAGGCTCAAAACGTACTTAAATAAAATTGTATACATGTTCAGCTCAGAGTTGGACGACGAGACTTGTACACTTTGTAGATCTAATAAAAAGATATATATCCAACAATTTGCAGTTCATTTTTTGGCATTTTTCGATATTACCATAACCAAGTAAAAATAGTTCATTGTAACGTTGATTTTGATAGCGTTAAAAAGTTCTAACTTTTCCAATCTAATTTACACGCTTTGATTAGTCTGGTACACAGATTTTTAATTGCTTATGCAACCTGCAATTCCTAAGTGATCATTTAGTCGGTAATCTCACCAACTATTGTTCGCATATGAATTGTGTCTTGACTGTCTCATTAAGTAGTGAGCAGATTCACTATTGTTTAAACTTCGATAATCTTGTAAGAACCAATAATAATAGCAGCCCAAAACAACGCCATCAGAATCAATTATGTTAAAACCAAAATCGATAATACGCAACAGAATAACAAGTGTAGGTCATGTGGAGAAAAAGATGAAACGATTAATAGCAAACTAGCATAGAAGGAGTACAAGGCTATGCACGACTGGGTGGAAAAGTTGATCCTCTAAGAATTATGCAAAAAATTGAATTTTAACCTTACTATCAAATGGTATATACACAAATCAGAATCTGTCTTTGAGAATAAGTCGCATAAAATCCTCTGTGACTTAAATACAAGAGGATTACCTAATCCCGACCAGACACAGTAAAAATAAAACAAAGTGAAAAAAAAAAAAAAGAAAATAGTTTGGCCTTGCCAATGAAAATTTTTAAAATGTCGAAAATTTGTGAGACGGTGATACTAATTGTAACTGATGCACTCGGAACGGTCCCCAAAGGACTGAAAAAAGATTGGAACTGTTGCAAATCGAAGAAAAAATCAAGACTATTCAGACTATAGTATTATTGAGATTGACTAGAATACTGAGAAGAGTCCTGAAGACCTAAAGAGACTTGCTGTCAGGCTCCAAAGAAAACCTACAATAGTAATAATAGTAATGTGTACATTTGCTTTCCAGCTCATCTCAATTATTATATCACAAAGTAACTGTTAAAAGCTAATTATGGACGAATCCTCTTTATTTTTTCGGATTATATTTCTACAAAATTGGGTGTAGCTAAGCTTAATGACCACTGAAAGCGGCTTTTAAGCGAGTACATAAAAATAAGTACAAACTTTAATAAGACATGAAGAAACAAGAAAATTTTACTTATAAGTTTCCTCAAGAAGGTGAAACATACACCACGTTTTACGGATTATATATATATATATATATATATATATATATATATATATACATATACACGCGCGTGTGTGTGTGTGTGTGTGCAAATAAAATGACACTTTGGTATATTTGATTTTACAAATAAACTCTTTAAAGACGTGTTTGCTCTTTACGTACCGTATCTTAAACTTTAATCTTAACAACAACAAAAAATCGAGAAAAAGGACCTTGGCATTTATGAATGTTTTACAAGTATGTCTCCACAGCAAACATTCACACTTATTTAGTCAGATGTGTACAGTAAAATTAGATGCCAACACACTCTAATGTAAAACACGTGTAAGTGTGTTTATACAACATAGGGTTCTTCAAATTCTTTTCTTTCTATTTTCTTCTTTTTTTTTATTGTGACCCAGTTTAATTTTATGCAACAACCTCACGACCCACAACCAAAAACTGTTTACATATAGATCTTATCTTGTTTATCGCCCCTCATTAAGAAAACTTTCGTTGGCATTCTTTTTTTTTTTTTTTTTTTTCAACCGTGCCAAGGCAATTTATATTATTGTTTTAATTTAATGATCAACAAACAAATAAATTATCAATCATAAAAGGAAACGTTAAGTCTGAGTTGTTATTCAAATCCTCAATAATAAAACCGGAATCGCATTTTCAATTTCATTAGCAATAATGTTTACTTGTTTTGTCTTTTCATTACATACATTTCATTTATTCGTTTCATTATTATGATACGACGACCCTGTCAGCAGAACTTTGGTGATCCAATCATCGAATGGGAATCGAACCTTAAAGAACCTTGATATGATATAGGTTTATGTTCCTGTGTACAGAATATAAATATATCTGTAACCATACAGGTGAATAACTTAATAGCAAGACAACGACACTTCCACTCACACAAACTGAAATAGATAATAAAAGTATATACTTTGATAGGCACACATATACACACACACAAACATACATATCTATATTTGTGTGTGTGTGTGTGTGTGTGTGTGTGTGTGTGTGTGTGTGTGTGTAAGTGTGCGAAAAAATATTCAATATAAAAAAATTCACAAGTTTTCCTACTTCTTAAGTTTCATGAATGTCTTCAGATCGGCACCAACATGGAATAAATGTGAAGTAATAATTTTCCCGTTTAAATATATATATATATATATATATATATATATATATATATATATATATATATATATAAAGTGTGTGTGAGTGTGTTTGTGTGTAAACTGAAATATATCAGAATTCAGGTCTCTCTTGTAATTATATATATATATTTCATTACATAGTACTTTTTTTTGTAATTCCTTCCTCTTTAACTCAGACTTTTTCTCCCTTCTGGAACTTCTCTTTCCTAAAAATTAAAAAAAATTGTTTCTCTCACACACACACACACACACACACACACTCATCTATAGTTTCTTTCTTCTTTTTTCCCCATTTGCACACCATCAATATATCATATTTACATACATAATTCAAAATGAAACAAAAAAAAATATGCATATCAGCCAAATTTTCCCAAGATCCTTTGTAGAAGTGTAGCTCAACAAAAAGGATTATTTAAAAAACATCCCCAGGGCTACCAAAAACAATCCTGGGCAAAAAGTTTTAGAAGTAACAATGCAAAAACTGACAGTTGGAAGAGGGACCCTCAAGGAGCCAGCCACCAACTTTTCCACCAGAAATCAGGTTTCCCTCTTGTAACTATATAAACATCCATTACCCAATACTTTTTTTAGGAATTTCTTCCTCTCTCACTCACAGACTCTCATAATTCCATCCACTCTCCCTTGCAGACTTCCTCTCCCTTCTTTCTGATTCTTTATTTTTTCTGTCATAATTCTTCAGTTTCAGGAAGCTTAAATTGGCCAATAAGCATTCCATTTCTTTCGAATTTTTGCAGCCATTTACCTGGTACCATGAAATATAATTATCATAGAACAAGAGTCAAAGTGTTTTAAAAACACAATATTAAGAATATCAAACAAGGAATTTTTTTTTTTTTGGCCAAGTTTAATATTAATATTTTAGTAAGCATAATCTCTGTTTATTTTGTATAGCTGCTCCTGGGGTCAGCAGGCACATCCTGGGGTCAGCAGGCACATTAATAGAAACTTTACATTCACATTTTCACTCAGACTGATTTTGTGATCACTTATCAGCATTCATTCTTTCAATCATTTGAAATGTTTCAACAGTTTCAAAATCCAGAATATTGTTAACATTAAGAGTATATTTTCAATGCCCACATATATCAGTATATTCTTTTCTTTTTCTACTCAGGAATTTCCGTACCATCAACCAATAAGCCAAGTTCAACAGTATCTTCATTTTGGTTGTTATTATAGACACAATTCAACTTTTGTATTTTGTGGCCTTCTTCAGTTGTCTGTAAATTGGTAACCACCTGGGAATTTCAAACAGAGCCTTTTATTTAATCCATGTGGATAAACTGATCTCAAACCACTACCAAGGCTGAGATAATATTGTATCAGTCCATAATTAATTTTCCATAAGATGGTCCATGTCTCTTTCACTGAGCCAGATTTATCCTGCACATCCCACCCAAGGGATTGAACTCATGACCACCATGAAACTAAATACACTTTAACCAATTATAAGTTCAATCCCTGGATTGGGCAGTACATGATAAATCACATATTCTGATAGAGTAGAAAAGACAAGCAACATCTCATATAGGATTCTACTGGCCGAGCTTAGAGAATATTAAGACAATTTCCATCAATTAAGAATAAAAAACACAATTTGAAATTCAAAGATTACTCAGACATACAACTAAAACATTGTGAGTATAATGGCAAACCAAGATGAGGACCTAGCCTGAGTACATCAGTGAATAATAATTATGATTCTTTATCTCAGAGATTCAGACAAAAGGAAAAATGTTTCTTTTATTTTTTTAAAAATTAAAAAAAAAAAATAAAAAATAAAAAAATCAACTCCCATTTAGAGATTCCCACAAACGGACAAGATTCAACTTTTTATTTGAAAAAAGAAAAAAGGAAAAAAGAAAAAAAAGCTGTCTTGCCTGCAAAAGTCAATTGCTAGCCTGACATCAGTGGTATCCGTCTAAGCCAGAGGGAGTACGAACCATGTGAATTAATAAAGAAAAAAAACACAATTGTCCACCATCATCAAGTGGTGATGTTGATACAAACAAAATCAACAAGACTGTACAATAAAAAACACTACAAATAAATTGCATCTCTGAGATTAAATAAATAAATATAAGATAATTTCTCATAGACAATCACACACTCATACGTAAATATTTAGATAATATTATATATATTTAGGTATGTACACATTTAACGTTGGTGATTTTATAACTTAAGACTAAACCTAGACGATAAGAAGTCTCCAAAGCTTATTTAAAATCTACCAGCGTATTTAATATAACATATCTCATAATAGTTGTTACATTTGCTTATATATCTTATACAATAAATGTAGCAACTGTTATGGGACAGTAGTAGTAGTAGTAGTAGTAGTATTTAGATAATGAGGCTGGTTAAAGAACTTTTGCCTTTATTATACGTCACAGTTCATTATATTTGTATTGGCCAGTCTTAATCCATATAAATCAAATTACTAGAATGGATTATATCGCTATATGTAACCTACTGTGTATTTATTCAAGGTCAATATTGTTATTCATATATAAATCAAGCCACTCAACTAATACATAAATTTTTTCTCAGTTCAACATGGCTACAGTACTGAAATTTCTGCCCCACTGATTTTAACAATGAAATGAGAATTGTCCAAAAGTCTAGTCAGCCTAAGTATTGTTTATTTAGGTTGATTGCCAATACAACTAATAAAAGGATCATTTTTTTTTCCAAAAAAAAATTAGCTTTAACACAGGTGTATGTATATTAACTGGCATTTTAGAAATAGCTTAGTTTCTTTTGTTTAATGGCATATCAAATTTCGTGGGTTATTTCATGCCAAAGCCATCCTTGATGAAGAATAGCAGTTATAATATTTAACCCATAGCTGGAGGGATGAGGGGGTTCATTCCTTTCCTAAGGGTATTAGTCCGGAAAGTGAACATAAGTGCATGACTGGAGTTTGAACTCACTCACTTTGAGGTCACTGTCCAGCACTTTAGCCATTCCCCTACAAGAACTTTCTCCTGGCATTTTAGGTGAATTCAACATGTCAGACAGTATAAAAGACCTGCCCCAACCCTAAAAAAATTAAATAAAAACTCAGCATATAGCCATTAACATTGGTCAACATTTTATTACCATTACAGAAAAAAAAAGGAATTTTAACAGTGGAGACCTATTTTTATGGGGTTATATCTCTGTGCATGAGATGGTTATGCTTGTATATGACTCTGTATTGCATGTAGATGAAGTGCTTAAATGAAATAAATATATTCAAAAACAACAACAGGCAACTTACACTCAATTACACATCTTTTTTTTTTCCTTTTTTTTTTTCATGCAAACTTAAAGAAGAAGAAGAAGAAGAAGACAACAATAGCAACAACATCAACAATAACAACAAAATTTTGGAAATCTGAAGTGTTGATATGAAAATAATCAAACAATTATAATATTTTTTCGGCAGTGGCATGGCCTCTGCACACATCTGTCTAAAATGTCTATCATAAAATGGAAAAAGAATTTACTCTTTATGATAAACCTGGGCATAAGTCATTTGTGAGACCAAAAAAAAAAACAAACAATAGTCCTTTGAATTCAGAATACTATATTACATGTATTTGTAAAAAAAAAAAAAAAAAAAAATGAAAATAAATTAAAAACAAAACAGGTCGATGAGGGCACTAAA
Source organism: Sepioteuthis lessoniana (assembly GCA_963585895.1). Taxonomy (NCBI): domain Eukaryota; kingdom Metazoa; phylum Mollusca; class Cephalopoda; order Myopsida; family Loliginidae; genus Sepioteuthis; species Sepioteuthis lessoniana. The sequence continues at coordinate 58,997,995 of OY757943.1, forward strand.
ATTTATATAGACATACACTGACTAAAACTAAAGCTTCCAGTTTTCTTCTTCCCAAGGAAAAATGATAAGGATTTATTTGTTTGTTTTTAGTCTTTTTTTTTTTTTTTTGGTTTTTTTTGTTTACTTTTTTTTCTTCAAAATGTTGGTTAGGAAAAAATTCTTGTAGCAGCAAAGACAAAGAAAACTATAAACATCAACTAATTCTTTCTTTTTTTTTAAATTTTTGAAGTACTTTTAAGATGTATATATATATATATATATATATATATATATTTGGGAAGGTGTACATACACATGCACACTAACATACATAGTTATATAAATTTCAAATTTTAATAAGACATACATTTGTATGCATATATATATATATATATATATACACACATATATATATATATATATATATATATATATATGAAACAGTATACACAAACATTCACACTTACATACATACATAGATATATAAATTTCAAATTGTAGTAAGACATACATTTATATATATATATATATATATATATATATATATATATAAAGGAGGAACACATGCAGAATTTTAGATAGAGATAGAGAAAAAAAGAAATATTGCCAAACATAACACATACAAAATTATTTCTCATGATGATCAATAAAATTGAATTTAAAACAAAAACAGTCTCAAGATAAGAGAATATTTTTCAATTTTCTTCATACAGAAGAACCAATAAATGTAAATTTGAAAAAACTCCCGATCAGGATTGTGGGTAGGGAAATTGTGGGGGGGGGGACCCTGATCTCTTAATTGGTGGAACTTATCACTTTATCTGAGCAAATGATATTTTTCATCACAAACAAGATCAGGTTGTGTTTCATCAAAGACAGATTTTTTTTGCAGGGTGGGTTGGGGGTTAAAGTTTTTTTTTTGGTATACATATGTGTGTGCATAAATTAAAATCATGAACTGATTTCATCATTTCATTATTTGTATACTTCATGGTCGTCTTTCAGGAGCCAAGGATAACGATGTATTATACATCTGTAATCAGTGGGCATTTAGATGGCTTTGAAGATCAAAATCTGATTCACACCTACGGATACAGATGGGGCAAGGAACATCGCTTGTCAGGACAGGAATAGACTCCATTCCATCATTATTTTATGTATATATATATATATATATATATATATATCCTGTATACACACATATGTACATATTTGTACATGCATATATATATAATGCAGGTGTTTCATATCAGTGGTATGTAATCATATATGAATATTAAAAGATTTACTATATATATATATATATATATATATAATACTGTTAAATCTTTGCTTCCATGATATTTATTTTGGGATTTAGTTTCTATATTATATGATAATCAAGATTTTCTTGTCAGAAAGTCTAAAACAAGAATCTTTCATTATTTTTATATGCCCTGTTCTGCCTTTAACAAGCAAAACATATAAAAAAGAGAAGCAGACAATAAAAAATTTGCTTTCACCTTTTTGGTGGAATTTGGTGGACAAAATCTCCTTTTTTTTTTCTTTTTTTTTTTTTTTTTGTCGGATTTAAAATATCCCAAGGTAGGACACTCAAGAAATCAAAAAGGTAAAGGAAAATCTGTAACTCACTCAGAGGATCCGTTATTTTCTAAATTTAATTTCAAAAGTTTTTTTAATCAATTTTACAATTGAAAAATTGTACCAAAAATTATAAAGAGGTAATTTTCACTAAGCAACAAATTTTGATTAAAAAAAAAAAAAAAAGAATAAATAATAAATAAAAAGATAAAATTCAGATTTCAATTTTAGATAAAAAATTCCACATTATCTGAGCAAGTGAAATTTTGTATCCATATTGAAGTCTGAAATTTCAATTCACTAAAACAAAATTCTTGAAAAACAGTATTTTTTAAAACTATAGTAATGTCAAAATTTGTAGGTTTAAACATATTTTTTAAATAAAAAAATATCCAAGAACTATTTTTAGAATCACAATTAATATAAAACATTAAAAGTCTACAATGATACCATTCAATAGACTAAATTTTAAAAAAGCAACAATTTCACATGTTTTTGACAAATATATATATATATATATATATATATACACTCACATATATAAGAGGTTTTATCCTCTGAGTGAAAGATACACAGATAGTGAAGGCCTACAAGAGAATTGTAGGCTTTACCCTTTGTTATTGACAGCTCAATATTTTCACTGAACATTTATTTCTGTGGGGCATTTAAGAATAAGGCAGACCTGATACCAAGCAAATGTTTCATTGTGGCCCCTGGAAAACATATGGAATCCCAGGAGCCTATTCTTTATGTACAGTGGCAGAGAAGCCACAATAGACAGCTCCTTATGATCTCACCTCTGACCTGGGGGAATTCATTACCCATTGGTCACCCAAAGGGACTGCCCACTGGTCAGTGTTGATAGTATCTTGAGTAGAAAGGGACATGGTCATTTTCTGTTTATTAAGAGTGGTATCTTTTTTTTTGTTGGTTGTTTTTTCACCCCCAACAATTTTAGCTGGGTTTTTTGCAGTTTTAAAAGACAATATGTGCCAAAACTGCAAAAGGTAATTGAGGTGCTTTTAACAAAAAGAGATTTTATATATATATATATATATACATATACACACATACACACACACATATATGTATGTATGTGTGTGTATATATATATATATATATATATATATATATTTGCTTGAAGGTGCTTTTCATATTTTTACAAAATGACTAATTTTTTTGTGGTTGGTATATTATTTTTATATAAGGCTGCCCAAAAGTGAATAGTTTAGTATTCAACAAAACTATTTGAATATTTTTTTAAATTTCTTTTTAAATTTACAATTTGCAAACATTAACATCTGCTTGTTCATTAGTGTGCGGCAAAAGAATACATTTTGGTTCTCAAGAACAACAGGAACCGGTGCTAAATTCACTGTTGTCTTACTTTTTAAAAGAAAAAAAAAAGAAAATTCTTCATTTTCTTAAAAGGGTCAGTACCATTCTTCCAAACTTACCAAGTCGGAATGCATATCAGATTTTTTTCAGTAACCGGACATGCCATCCCTATTTCTTACATTTTTATGCCCAAAGGTGCCTGAGCAAACTGACATTGATTTAGATTGGAGAATTGGTAATAGCAAGTGCTCTTTTTTTTTTTTTTTTTTTTTCTCTCTCATTGATTTTGAGCTGTCTGTGATAGATCAGTGAAGTTCAAAATAAAACGAACAGAAAAGGTGATGTCTACATCATAACAGATAGTTTTTAGGATTTTTTTTTTTTATATTTACAATATTCAAGGTAAAAGTTAAGGTGAATTGGGTTTTTTTAAATATTTTTGTAGGGGTGGTTAAAAAATTTTTTGTCTACAATGTTTTGCGGCCGGAGATCTTCCATTCAAGGGGATTCAAAAACTTCAATCATGCGTAAATATGATACAGTGAGGAATTTTAGAAATCCTCTCCCTAACATTCTACAAAGGTTGATATGCTATAAAAACCAACCAACCAACCAACCCTAACATACTAAACTCAAAAAGTGAGAGAAAACAATAATATTTGATATGAGAAATGGAACATTATTTTTCTATTAAATTATCTATTTAATCATTATTTCTTGCTTCTTTAACCAGAAATTTTAAAGAATTATTTTTAATCTGAAATTTAAAATAATTCTAGTTAAGATTTAAAAATAAAATAATTATCTTTTAAAAAATGATAAAATACTGAATAAATTTAGGACTTGGGTTTTTTTAGGAGGAGGTGGGAGGTTGGTCCTGAGTTTTTGATATCATAAGCAAGTTCTTATTTCTATAAAAATTTTAAGTATATAATTTTACTGCAAACATGCAAGAAGAAGAAGAAGAAGAAAAAAAAGAAGAAGAAACTGGAGATAAAGAGGATATGAAGAAGTGTAAAAAAGAGAAAAGAAGAAAGTATATTGAAGTGAAAACTACATTACAAATACTTATATCAATTTATATCTCTTAGTTGATAAAAGACAAACAAGAACGGCTTTATTTGCAATAAGCTTCATATTTACAAAGATCTATATGCAGTTTAATCAAACATGCCATCAACTAAGAGTTTTTTTCACTTAAAACATATGACTGTATTTAAAGTCCTTTAATATACTATAATTTTTGAAACTTTAAAATAGTACAAATGTTATTGCATTTTTTAAATTTTGGAATTTGAAAAATTAAACGAGACCAAATTTTATCAATATTTGCTTGCAATGATTTCACTTCAACTTTTACGAAGAAAAATTAAAGAACAAAGAAAAAATCAATTGAAAAAAAAAATTATATATATCAGTAGAATGAGATTAATTTAAAAAAAAAGAATGATTTTTGCTTCTTTATTTGTTTTTTTTTAGTGGAAAGAAAGAAAAAATAAAATAGAAAAATAGTTAATAAAGTGGAAAACAAAAAAAAAGAAAAAGGAAGATCAAACAAGAAAGAGAAGACGAAATTAAGAGATGAAAAAAGACAAAGAAAAAGAGAAATAAAAGAAGAGCTAAAACAATGAAGAGCTAGAAAGAAACGACTTATTGCAAATATTATTAAATCTATCACTAATGGTTTTAAAAAAAAAATTCTCTCACAGAGGAATACTAAGAGCTTCTGATATATATATATATATATATATATATATATATATATATATATATATATATATATATTTTCAGAGAGAGAAAGAGAGAGATAGTTTAAGGAATAGAATAATAAATTTCTGAGAGAGAAAAATTTTACAGGAAGAAAATGGCTTAGTTACCAATAAAACATACAAGCATGCCAATAAGACAATTAGGATTAATGGTAAATTTAACCAATGGATTAACAACATGGGTATGGATAAGGGGGTTAGGGGAAGATTCCGCCCAGCAATTGGGAGAGAAAAATGATAACAGTATATTGTAAGGGAGATTTTTGTGATGTCTATATAGCAAGTGAAGGTGATCCTGTTGTTGTTGTTGCAGGTTTTGTGAATCAGTTGAAAGTAACCACTTCTTCTAGCAACACCATCAACATTTTTTGGTGACATCATTCAATCGGATTCTTCTTCACCACTACCCATAAAGCGTCCACGTATCCCACTGTCAGATTGGGTCACAGATTGGGTTGCTTCTTCCACCTAAAAACACAAAAAAAGAACCAAGACATTAAAAGGTAGAATGCAAAATTTTTTTATATATAAAGCTTATGACAATCTAGACACAAAACAAAAATGTTAAAATTAATAAATTTCCATCAGAATCTCTGAGATGAGGAATTATCAATATTATTCTCGGATGAGCCCAGATGAATGTGGACCCTTTCACATGGACGAGCAAAGGCAGGATGACCAGCTCGAACCTATATACAGCAGCTCTGTGCCAATACGGGATGTAGCCCTGAACACCTGCCGGAAGCAATGGATAATAGGAAGGGGTTGCGAGAAAGGGTCAGGGATATATGAGCTGATTGTGTAAAATGATGATAATGGTAGTCAAAACATTACGGCCATGGTATCCTTCAATTCTGGAAATTCTGAACTAAAATCCTTTCATAATCAAAACATTACGGCCATGGTATCCTTCAATCCTGGAAATCCTGAACTAAAATCCTTTCATAATCAAAACATTACGGCCATGGTATCCTTCAATTCTGGAACTCGTGAACTAAAATCCTTTATAATCAAAACATTATGGCCATGGTATCCTTCAATTCTGGAAATTCTAAGCTAAAATCCTTTTATCTAATCTGGAGAAGCAGATTGTTCTAATCCCACGGATAATGTTCAGATGATACTTCATATCAGTTAATTCTTCCTAGTTCATTTCTTCTTTTTTTCTTGTTAAAATGTATCTAGTTACCTGAAAGTTATGAGTTCAATCCCTGCATCAAGCAGTGTATGAAAACGTCATATATCATTGAACCAAGGTAAAATGACATTTTCATACACTGCTTGAATTGAAGACTCAAGAGACATCGCAGGTACAAATTATCAACAATCTTAAAATCATTCATTAAATGTCTGTTAACCTGTCCATGCGGCTAACACTCACCCAAAAGATAGCCATTTTGAGTCCAATTTCAACCCAAATTTAATGAATTGCTAGGTTCATGCCTGGAAAGATTCTGAACCAAATTTGGAAATCTGGCTCAAACTAATTTTTACAAGGGATCTGTCTCATACCCTACCTCCAGGTCTTACATTTTCCTCTCAATATGAAATGTTTGTTCAATGCATTACAATTGTTCCCCATGAGAAACTGTTTCTCTTTGGCATGTAACAGAAGCAGTTTCCAATTCAAATATGTTCTGGAATAACGGCAAAAAAAATGCTGGAATAAACTCAGATCAACATCAGGACCATCCAGACTACAGCATTGTTAAGATCAGCCAGAATACTGAGAAGGGTCCTGGAGACATGTGGAGAATTGCTGTCACATACATTCCAGTGAAAGACCATTCTGAAATGACAGCAAACAAAACACAGGAATAAACTTAAATTGATATCAGGACCATTGAGACTACAGCATTGTTAAGATCAGCCAGAATACTGAGAAGAGTCCTGGAGACCTGTTGAGACTTGCTGTCACACAAATTCCTGTGAAAGACCATTGTGAAACGATAGCAAACAAAACATAGGAATAAACTCAGATTAGTATCTAGATAAGTAAAAAAGTAAAGTTGGCGACTGGAGTCAAGGGCAACCCGAAGGCTCCCTTTTCAATAGCTACTACCCCAAGGTGTAGGGGAGGGCACTACTCCTTTCCCTGGATTGCTCCACTTTACCCTTGATACATATCTTATATTGCTGAGTATTAAGCAAGGACGTATCAAATACCATTTTTTGAGTCTTTGGTATGACTCGACCTGGGATGCAACCCCGGTCTCCCAGACCATTGGCGAATACTCTACCCACTTGGCCAATGAGCTGGTAGCCATGAACAGAATTGAGGAGTTAGGAAAAAAGATCAAAACATTTTGTCTATTTAGGCTCTTTCATGATGAAAATATTTGTGATATCAGATTTTGAAAGTAACAAACATTATAGGCAAAAATTAATCAAAGATTTTAATACAAAATAGATTAATTAACTATTCCGATCAAATAAAAAATATTCGATACAATTATATAGTTTCAATAACCATATTTACCCAACCCCTCCGCTCGGGTAGGATATGACACAAGGTCAATTTTTAAGCAGAGTTTCACAGGTTTGAATTCAGAGTTTTCCTTCTCCTAGACTAGTTGCCTCACCAAGGCTGAAGAATCTAGTCTGCCCTACTATTTACCCATAGCTGGAGATAGAATAATTGGATTCATACCTTTCCCAAGGGTATTAGTGCTATGTGAAATGCGATCTGTCTCGTCCAGGATTTGAACTCATGTCACTGTGTTCATTTCCTACAACGATAACTATTACACCACGGGCACAATGTAATAATATTGTTCAAAATCATTTTAAAAAGTATCTGAAATAGATCAGGACATGTGGGGGTGTTGAGGAATCAAACAAAAACATGGAGAGAGAGAGAGAGAAAGAGAGGCAAATTTTTAAATTATCTACCTGCTTCATTCAGGTTTTTTTCTTGATGAAAATATTTGTGATATCAGTTTTGAAAGAAACCTGTATATTAGGCCAAAATAAAATATCTAAACACAAAATCACAACAATTTCCTTATCTTAAAACCTGAGGCCGAGTCAAAACTATTGCAATATTTGCATTTCAAACACAAGGGGATACTCTGATGTCTGGTGGAATTATGAGGGAATAATCCCAGTCCATAGAGTGTTCACCAATGGTCTGGGAGATCAGGGTTCAATCCCAGATCGAGTCATACCAAAGACTCAAAAAATTGTACTTGATGCTTCCTTGCTTAACACTTAGCATTATAAGGTGAGGATCAACGGTAAAGTGGAGCAGTCCTGGCAATGGAGTAGTGCCCTCCCCTACACCTAAGTGTAGTAGTTATTGAAAAGGGAGCCTTCGGGTCACACTCGATTAAAGTCGCCAACAACTACTTTAATTCCCTAAATGTTTATTCTGGATGGTTGAACCATCAATTTGAACCTGTGCTTCACACAAACAGAAAGTGAGCTCTTTTGCAGTGAGACAATACAAGAATCAAACAAACTGGGATTAATTCCAGGAGCTTGAGGGAATCAAACTGATGTCACACCCAACATATAGTCCAGAACTCACTAAAGTCGCCAACAACTACTTTAATTCCCTAAATGTTTATTCTGGATGGTTGAACCATCAATTTGAACCTGTGCTTCACACAAACAGAAAGTGAGCTCTTTTGCAGTGAGACAATACAAGAATCAAACAAACTGGGATTAATTCCAGGAGCTTGAGGGAATCAAACTGATGTCACACCCAACATATAGTCCAGAACTCACTCTCTCGGATTATTACTTGTTCCAATCCATGGCTCACTTCCAGTACTGACAACATTTCAATAACAAACAGAAAGTGAAAACTTCAAGGATTTTTTCACCTTGAATCACAAGAATTGCTATCGAGTAGCATATGAGACCAAAGAATGGCAGAAAGATGCAAAATGATGGCCTCTACTTTGAATGCCAGGCTACATTTGTTGTAATTTGAAGAATTAAGCAAATAATTTACAAACATATTGCAAAACTTTTGACTTGCCTTTGTATTATTAGTAAGTATTGCTAATATTGATAATTGTGATACGAAGCAGAAGTAAACATTTTTTTGGTATCATGTTGAATATGAAGTTAAACTAGGATTGTGTGTGTGTGTGTGTGTCCAGATTTTAATGTGGGGGGGGGGCCTACCCAAGTGAAGTAAAAAAAAAAAAGCAGGGGGAGAAGTTTTTCTTTCTCTTAAGATGTCAAATCACTGGGTGAAAGGCCATGGTCGCCACTAAGTCTGGTTTTGAGTTCATGACCCATCGGCGGGAAATTTAGTCCCGGATTTTCTAAATAAATAGAGGTAGCTTTTTGAGAGAAGGGGCAGTTGTCTTCACACATGCTTAGAGGCAGTGGTGATAGCAGGAGGTCCGCACATGCCAGAGATCTTTGAAGGTGCCAACAAAAAGAGTAGAATATAGTAGCACTGAGTGTCATGTCACCTCTCTCAAGTCCGATAGAGAGAAATAAAAAAAAAAAAGCATCCAAATCAAAAGAATCTTGGACTTATCTATCAGTGTGGGAGACAAAACGGCCTGAGAAAATATCTGTGGATACAAATTGTTAATATCGCCTAAAAGTAAGGGTATTACATAATTCTTCATCTCAGAAATTCAAACAAAAAGAAACAAATCAGTTCTAACCTGTAAGCGACTGCATATTGTCTGATATGTTTTGCTGTTAAGAACAGTTTCAGGAACTCCTTGTAATTCAAAATCGGAATAATATTTCTAAAAAAAAAAAAGAAAAAAAAAAAAAAAGAGAGAGAAAAATTAAGAATGTGTATAAAACAAATTTATCATGATACAGACCTTCAAACACTGGATATGTAACATATAATGGGTCCACGAGATCGACTAAGATATGAATACGTGAAAAATGTTCATAGACTGTTCATAAATATAGGAATCCGAAAAACACAAAATTGGTTCAGGTACGAAACTTTTTATTACCTTTTTGAGTTTAAGGTTTTTAGACATGAGGAGAGAGAGACACAATTTCTTTCTATGCTGACTTTTCCATTTGACCCCACTACGTGCGGCACATTTCGTAGACCTCAACTGGTCTCGCCTCGGTGAGCTCCGAAAATCGTCTTCCTTCCTCCAGACTCGAATCTCAACTTACTGCTTTTTTTTCAAATCTCCAAAATCCTCAGCGCTTCCGGGCATGACTTCATTCACGTACCCGGTCTCGTTTCCTATCTGGGGTTTTTATTGTGACATCTCTGATTGTCACATCCGCCCCGCACGTGTGAACACCTGCACTCAATGTGTGCACCTAACTAACCCATGCACTAAGAGAAAGGTTCTCAGCCTAACTAAACAGAAAGATAAGATATACAAAACGAAAAATGATAATATAAAAAAAAATCCCTCCGCAATTATATTACAGATAGAACGAAAGATAAATCAAACTCCATTTATTAAATCAATATTCATTTTGTTTCATTCAATTACCATTTGTATATCAATAATTAGGAAACATTTCTTTGTTCTCTATAAATGGATAAACAATTTGATATTTGAGTTAATGCAGAAAAATTCTTGGCCAAACCAATTCTTCTTCTTTTTTTTTTGTTTAATTTTGGGAAAGTGTTAAAGTAGTTTTAGAAACAATGACAAATTTATTGAAATTTAGAATGAATTTATGGAATAGCATTTATGCATCAAGATCATTCCTTTCTTGGACAGATTTAGAACTTTTCAGCACCTCTTTAAAGTGATACGAAATACTTATTGAAGTCAGGAAAAGGTTTTCAATTTTAAAAAAATACATAGTCGTTCTTCATGAGGAAAGAAAGACAATCATTGAGGGGTATCTACCAATAAACAATTATGAGTGAGAAGCCATGTTGCAGCAAGATATAACTAATCATATAGAATTTCTTCAAAATAAAAATAAATGAATATATAGCACTTCAAAAAAATAAGAATACCCTTCATATATATTTATGCAATTTTATTTATTGAATTTCAATGACACAAAGTTTGGTAATAACTAGTATCTAATCATAACCAGTTTGATTGTCAAATGTTTTACTAGAAATCATAAAATCCTGGTATCTTTGGTTTCGAAGAAATTTACCTTTGATACAAAAATTTGTAGGAATGTACTTATTTATATTTGGTTTGTTTTTTGTTTAATGGCATATCAACCTTCATGGGCTATTTAAAGTCAAAGACATTCATACCTTTCCCAAGGGTATTAGTCCGAAAATGAATGTGATAATATGACTAGAATTCAAACTTGCTTACTTCAATTCTAGATTCCTACAGTTTAGCCCTTATGGCCATAGAGACTCACCCCACTTATATGAAATACTATATATATATATATATATATATATATATATATATATCCATTTTCACCTTAACAACAAGTGCCAGTATTTTACTTACCTTATTGATAGTCATTATGCAAGTGAGCTGGTAAGGGTGTAGACTTAAGTCTAACCTCTCAGTTAACCAATCACATATCAGTTTGGTTTGCCCGGTGTACCATTGCTATAATATACAAAGAAAATTATGTTTGATATCAAACAATGTTTACAAGAATTACACTTTGTTAAAATACATTTATCTGAGGAATTGGAAGTAAATCTGACAGTATGAAAATGTACAAATATGAAAAACACAAGATCATCAGAAGGTAATTTTCTTTATTGTTGGAATCATTTGCCAACATTAAATGTTTTAATATTAAAACTTGAAACCTTCATCAGGGCATTGGAATTGATATTTAAAAATTTAATTGAACAATATGTGTGCATATACATATATATATATTTCATTAAGAAAAAACAACAAACCGGTCACATTAGGATTATAAATTTATTTCCATCCTGTTATATATATATATATACATATACATACACACACACACATTAGTGAAAGTTTTCATATATATATGAAAAACTTTCCCAAATGTGTAAAGAAGAAAGATTCTGGGGTAGTGGTAGTAATCTCGTCTGTTCTTAAAGATGGAAACTAGTTGGATGTCCTTCCACTTTGGAGGGATTTACAAGTTTTCAATAAATGTTCACCTGCATACTGCTGAAATAAACTATCAAACCTAGTTAAGACACAATGTGCATTCTGCACAAATCAAGCAACCATAGACATGATTTTTTACTTATAACTGATACAGGAGAAGTGCACATTATATATAAACACAGACATACATTTATTTATATATATATATATATATATACACATATATAAATGGATACACATATTTAAATATACACACACACGTGTGTATATATATATATATATATATATATATATATATATACACACACACACACAAACACATGTATATATATAAGTATTAAATTTTATTTCAATTTTTCATACTGTATGAATAATTTCTTTTTTCCTCTTGTTTATTTTTCATCTCAAATTTTCTAAATTTAATATTCTTCTTGAAACTTTTTTATAGGTTTATATTGTCTTTTTATACATAACAAAAAAAGTCTAACATCATAGCAGTATTAAATTCTATGAAATGGATCTAAATATCCATGGGTATATGAATAATTTTGTCATGTGTGTGTGTGTGGAATTATTCCTTCATTGCCATTACTGTCGGGTTCCATTAAACCCAAATTATTAATACTTGTTTTATTTTGCTCTTTAATTTCATTTCAAATCTAAGGGACTGAATTATTTACCTCAAATATATTTAGTGTTAACAATTCATCAGCTAGCCTCTGTCGTAGTTGTTCTAAATTTCCACGCATGAAATCAACATAGGCTTTCCCAATTTCATTAACAGGTTTCTGCAGAAGTAAAAGAAAGAAAGAAAACATTCATTTGATAAACATTTTTGATATATTATTCAAGATACATATTCAATGCGGCACTTGGTATATGTACAGTCAGATTAATTTTTTCCAATTTCTAATTTTAGATAAAATTTTAAAAACTATCATTGTAAATTTTTATGCTGGTTTCATGAAACATAATTGCTGTGTTTTCTACAACTTCAGCAGGTCCCACAAATTGCATCTCCTGGCCCTGAGACTCTATTCCAGTTGTATGTAATCATTTTCTTTTCTGCTTTTAATCTGAGTTTTGCTTCAGAAAAGGAGCTTGCCAAGTAGACAAGTCACTATGTATGGGGAAGTGCTTGTCGCATGATGGTTATTTTTATAGGAAACGGAATTAGAGTCCAAAGTTCAAATCCTGAATGAAGTTTGAATTTCATATAACACTTACATCATTGGGAAAGATATGAATCCAACTATTCTCTCCTCAGCGATGGGTAAATAGTAGAGTGAATGAGGCTCCTTAATGTTAGTACAGAAACCAGTCTAGAAAAGGTAATTCAAACCAGCTGTTACTAGAAAGTAAGTTGGCAACCATAGTCAAGGGCGACCAGAAGGCTCCCTTTTCAATAGCTACTACACCATGGTGTAGGGGAGGGCACTACTCTTTTCCCTGGATTGCTCCACTTTACTCTTGATACGTGCCTTATAATGCTGAGTGTTAAGATTGGAGGTATCAAGTACCATTTTTGAGTCTTTGGTATGACTCAACCTGGGATTGTACTCCACTTAAAAATTGACTGTGTCACATCCTTCCTTTAATGTAGGGTTTGAATAAATACATACAACTCAATGACATCCGTTCTTCTCTACACTAAAAATACTGAGATATATGTCATTTGCAACATGACATACCTGTTGTCTGCTATATAACAGTTACCCACACAACCTACTCATTGCAGATTAAAAACATGGATCCCTGACTAACTTTAAAACTTCAGTCTTAATGAAATCACTCAAGTGTTTATTTAGAAGGATGTAGAGGGGTACAAAAAATGCCAAATATTGCTTTTATTTTACACTTCAACTGAATCAAAGATCAATTGTGTTAAAAGTATTTTTTTTTTTTTAATTTATTTTAGATGAACATCTCACAAACATTATTACTAATAATTTTCACTGGCATTATCCTTTGTCTTCCGAGTTCTGTGGAAAATATATTCAAAAAATAAGTATTCAAAAACAATAAGCACAAATATGGCACTGACCAATAAGAGACGGGAATATTGAATGGTCCTATTGGTGTTTATTGGACTTCTCTGATACCATGCATGTTTTCATAGCTAAGCTGGTATAGCAATTGGTATATTTAACCTGGCCACACCAAAGCAATAGGAGATATGAGTTCAAACTCCACTTAGAGTTTATTCATTATTCCTATTTCCAATAACAGCAGTTCCTTGACGTCATAGAAGTGACAACCCCGATAGGTTGTGATGAAAAGTAACTAAAATTAGGAAATTGAAGGATAATATCTCTCAAAATAATCATTAATAAGCAGTATTGTCTGTGAGATCAATAAGCTGGCCAATATAGGAGATGCCCATGGTGTAATGGTTATTGTCATAGGAAATGGACATGGCGACATGAGTTCAAATCCTGGACCAGGCTAATTGCACTTCACATAGCACTAATACACTTGGAAAGGGTATGAATCCAATTATTCTCCCTCCAGCTATGGGTAAATAGTAAGGCAGACTGGGTTCTTCAGCCTTGGTGAGGCAACTAGTCTAGGAGAAGGAAAACTCTGAATTCAAACCTGTTAAACTCTACTTAAAAATTGAACTTGTGTCATATCCTGCCTGAGCGGAGGGGTTGGTAAATATGATAAGCTGGCCAAACTACAAGACAGCCTTTTTGTTAGATTTAACTTTGTCTGGTACATGGCCACAAGTGTGGAGCACTTTGTAAGGACCATTATAATTGTCTTTATTGTATCTTAATTGCATCATCCATCATTTTCCTAATCCTCATTCTTTTTTTTGGCATCTGATCCAGGTTAGCTCTGATGTACTTCTTTATTCTTGTTTCCAATGTGCATTGTCCATTGCTATCATAGAATTGACAATTGCAATAAAAACCAGCTAGAATCAGATTTGATTTGACTGTGTTTTATGGAATATCGGACATTTACTGCCAAATTGTAAAATACATATACATAATTTGTCAGTGAAGAGTTTGTTGGTAACATTATCTTTAAAAGAACCAAAGCTCATTTGTTTGCACACAGTTAAATGCTTTCAAGAATTACTATATAACACTAATAATTCTAGTTGTTTGAATTTTTGAGACGAAGCTTGATTTTTATCATTCAGGGTTTTTGGACTATTGTCTTCATCTTTATTGTTATATTCACAATGTTTTGGCCAATATGTCCTGTAGCCTTCTTCGGGTGTTCGTCAAACTCAGGAGCCTGCATAGAACTTTGAACCACATCCTTTATTTAATTCACAGGGGTTGCTTGTTCTGATTCCGTTAACCATAACCAGATATAAGTGTTAAGTATTCCTGTATTGTTACTCGCCTTAAATCAGGATTAAACCTGCAACCTCCAGATGATTGTCTCTTTAGAAGCTTAGGGAACCAACGCCTATAACCATTATGCTATGCATCCTGATAGACAGTTCAGACGGAATTTTGGGGACTTTTAAACAATGTTCTCACATCAATATGATTACTACTACTATGTATGATTTTTTACCTGAGCTCATATTCCAATTTTTTTTTTATCTAACGATTTTTTTGTGATGAATATCATCTTTTGTCTCTTTTTCTTTTTTTTAGTTTTAAATTTGTCTGAAAGTTGCAGGTTCAATTCTGACTGCAGGCAAGTAACAATAAAGGAATAGTTAGCACTTATACCCTGTTATGGTGAATGGAATCAGAACAAGTGACTCGCATGGATTAAATAAAGGATGTGGTTTGAAATTCTGTATAGGCTTCTGAGTTTGACAAACATCTGAAAAAGGCTGGTGGACACATCAGCCAAAACATTTTGAATATAATAAAAAAAAGATGAAGACAATAGTCTGAAAACCCTGAACAATAAAAATCACCAATAATTCTATTCAACATTATTCATTTGTTTGCACACAGTTAAATGGTTTCAAGTATCGTAAATGATTAAATAGTTCTATTTAACAGATAGATGGGACCCCAATAGGTACCACCACTCTGAGTCAGAGTGGACCTTGGAGTAATGGTAATGAAGAGGTGCTCCATATTGCCCAAAGCTCCAGGACTGGAGCCTCACCATCAGATGGGTTAGTGTCATACCCAGGACACTCATTGGGAGGGGGTCTTGCCCCTCTACAGAAGTGCAGTCAACATGTTCTACAGGCCCAGCCAATAAGGCAGCAAGAATCAGGATATTGAAGGTTGATATGTAACAAGATTAATAATAATAAATATTGACGGATGAATTTCAAATATTATTTATTACTGTTTCTTATGAAAGTTGTTTTTTTGTTATTGTAGAACTAATAATGACCGAACATTTGCATGATGGTTAGAGTGTTCGCCAATGGCTCAGGAGACCTGGGTTCAATCCAGGTCAGGTCATATCAAAGACTCAAAAAAAGGGTACTTGATGCCTCCTGGCTTAACACTCAGAATTATAAGGTATGGATCAAGGGTAAAGTGGAGCAATCCAAGGAAAGGAGTAGTGCCTTCCCCTACACCTAGTAGTAGCTATCAAAAAGGGAGCCTTTGGGTCATTCTCGACTAAGGTTGCCAACTTACTTAGAACTAATTATCCAAGTAAGTTTCAATAAAAAGTAACAAGAATTAGGAAAATGAAGGATAATACCTGTGAAAATGATTAATAATAATGAATGAAATATTTTCAAATCTGTATAGAAAAGAAAGTAAAACGGGAATAGCAAGAAAGAAAAAAAAAGAGATGATGAATGATACTCACAGTCAGTGACAAGATAGATGAAAAGAAGGTGCCCTCATCATATCGAGCAAGTTTGCTTAGTACTGATTCCAAAACAGATAAGAGCTGTAAAATAAAAATAAAAAAAACAATATTTCAAATATTCTCTGAATATGAAAACAGACAAATTTAAATTTAAAAAAAAAAAAGAAAAAAAAAGATGATATTCATAAAAAAAAAGATTTCATCCTATGTAAGAACCAATCAAAGTAATGATACTGAATGCATAAATTAAGAAAAAATAACTTAAAGTTATATGATTTTATATCATCATCATGTCGTGCCACTAGCACAGATTCCCTGACCCTCTCTCGCCACCCCTCCCTATCATTCATCGCCTCTGGCAGTTCTTCAGGGCTACATCCCATATCCTCACATAGCTGCTGTATGTATGTTCGAGCTGGTCGTCCTGCTTTTGCCCGGCCACATGTGGGGGTCCATAGGAGTACATCACTTATGAGCTCATCTCTGCTTCCCCAGCAGTGTCCTGCATGTCTGGTTCGTCTAACTTGGATAGTTTTTGTGATGGGAGGCAGGTGGCCGTATAGTTGGTGCCTTGTGGGGTGTTGCCGCCAGGTCTTATTCAATATTGCTCGAAGCATTCTTGTGTAATGCCGTCTAGCTTCTTTTCCAGCCGTTTAGTTAGCGTCCAAGTAGTGCATCCATTCAGCAGTATCGATACGACCACTGCCTGGAAGAAACTGCGTTTCATTTTATCGGTCAGGTCTGATTTCCATATGATCAATAGCATATATATATATATATATATATATATATATATATATGGGAGGTAAGGTTTGGAATAAAATACAATGGTATGAGAAAAGAAAACAATAAGTAAAATTAAATTGATATGTTTTGGTGTAAGTACAGGTTCTTCTAAAATTAAACTTATTTTACAAAAAATCCCAAACTAGAGCAACACAGGATATATATATATATATATATATATATATATATGTATGTATGTATGTGTGCATCTAGAAAAATTAATAAACAGTAGTCCAAAAGTAATGAATTTATTAAGCAGGAAAGTCAACGCTATAACATTTCAGTATTAATATATAATCATCAGGGCTTTAAAATATATAAAGTGTTGAACGAATCACAAAGGATGTTCAATAAAATACAAGAAATAATGGAGGAAATATGTAAACAAAGAAAGAACATACAATGTTCAAACATTTATATATATATATATATATATATATAAATAGATTACTTCCCTTTTCTTGGTTATATGTTGACTTTTTCTGCCAAATAAATTTTATTTCTGTCAAAACTTATCCTTCCAGAGAAATAAGTCAATCTGATTTTTTGTATTGTCTTCCTTTCCTCATATATATATATGAAAATGTAGAAAGATGAAAAAAAAATACAAGGTCATTCAGAGGATGATTTTATTTGTAGAAATATTTTCCAGTGTTAAAGATTTTGGTGTTTAGACTTTAATCAGGGCTGATAAGTTATTAAATGAAACAAAAAAGACGAGAAAGTATTAAAACATTTTAATTCTATCAGTTGCTTTCTCATTCAAATTTGTGTGATGTAATTGATGTTCCAATTTTTTTTTCTTTTAAATCCATATCACATGAGACTATATATATATATATATATATGATAAGAAAATAAAAATTATCATATCAGTGTATCTATGTTAATATTCATATTATTTAGTTCAATCTACTTACTATAAACATTCCATAATATATATATATATATATTTATCTTTATTAAACTTCACTTTCTTCTTTCAATCTCTGGCTGTATAATTTGACTATCTGCTTATCTATTGTTCGCTATATATATCCATCATGAAGCTAAATTAATCTTAATAAAGGATTTTGTAACTTTTTGAATCATTCTGATCAAATAAAGAGACAAATTGAAAAAACTCTGTCTCTGATTGTATTGCAGTTTAAAATGATTTTAGATTCAATTAGTTTCTAGCATTTTTAATATGTAAACTAATATCTTACAAGTTGAGAGTATAGTTAATGAATACTAAACATACCTTTTCCACCAGGCATTTTCCCATTTGTGCTTGAACTTTTTCAAGAAACTCGTCAATTTTTGTGTGGTATTGGTGCTGGAATAAGAAAAACAAATATTTAAATAAAAAATGTTCAAAAGTATTGAAACTGAAACTACCAAGACAGAAAAGAACAATGTTCATTTTCTTCAAAATTGTCTTCTTGACATTACATACACATTTTCCACCAAATTTTCCATTCGTCAAAGCAGTTCTAAAATTTCTCATTTGATATGGTATCAATCTGTGCCAATGTATTTCTTTTAATGCCTTCAAATCTTATGAATTTTCTGATGAGTAAGCAAAAAAAAACAGCTAAAAGTCTGGTATAGAAACTGCTGCACTCACACAACCCTTTGTTTCACCAAAAAAATGCTGATGAAAAAAACTATCAAGAGTTGGTTCTGATTCGACTGTCTATGAATATTGCACATCAGTTAATTTGCCTTTGTAATGTCACTTGTCTTTTCCTCTGAACCTCGGCCCAGAGATTGATTTCACAACTTTCCAATAGATTCCAACAGAAAGGTGTAGGAGAATGCGCTACTCCATTCCCTGGATTGCCCCACTTTACCCTTGATCCTTAGCTTATAATGCTGACAGTTGAGTAAGGTGGCATCAAGTACCATTTTTTGAGTCTTTGGTATGACTCAACCTGGGATTGAACTCCAGTCTCCTGGATCATTGGCAAACACTCTACTCATTAGGCCAATGTCCCAGTCACTAAACTTTAAAAATTTTGATATTCAGTCTCAATACATTTTTATATAAAGATATCATCATCATCAAGGCGTGCCAACAGCATGGATTCCCTTAACTCTCTCTCACTATCTGTTCCTATCAGTCATCCCTCTTGGCAAGTTGTCTAGACAGCAACCAGTGTCTGCACAGAAATTATGAATGTCAACTGTTATGACCCATTATCAGGAGTCAATAAATAAATAACTCAACACAGAGATATGAGTGCTACACACGTATCCAAAAGTCTCTGAGGGGGAACTCCTTGGTTCAACGTACACGAAGACAGGCAAGGTGCTTACTACAACTGCTGCTCTCCGCTCTACCAGCTTAATTCTTGATTAATATTCTCTTTGGGTAAGTCCATTATTCTGGTCATGGGTGAGTCACCTACAACATCAACCAACATCGATGCATCCATGTGTTGAAGCCTACAAGAACACATTACTTATGAATTCAATTTTACTTTTTCAACATGTCCTGTTCCTCTTATTTGAATGGTTTGTAAGATGGGGGATAAGTGGCCTTACAGCTGCTGCTTTTAGGATTTGTTTAAAACAGCATGCAGCATCCTTGTTTAGTTTACCTCTAGCTAATTGTTTCACTGGAGTTCAAGTGGTGCAACCATACAGTAGTATTCACACAGATACAGTTTGGAAGAATTCTTGTTTAATCTTATCAGAGAGATCAGATTTCCAAATAGTCTTTTTTAACTATATTTTCCATGTAGTTGTTAACCTATCAACAGCAGTCCCTGCTTTACCTATGTGTATAATGACATCACTTTTAGTAGATGAGATATTTCTACCAAGGTATCTGAACTAGTCTTCTAATTTCAGAGGTTTGCCATTTGATGATTGTCATCATCTATTCATATAAAAGATCAGAAAAATGTTTGTTTTTACAGAAGTTAAGAAAAGACTTTCAATTCAACACGTTCATTTTTTTCCGGCAAAATTATTCTTTGTGATAACTATTAACAACAGTAACTGTAACATACCAATAATATACAGATGTGTGAAATAGACATAAGGAATTCAAAATACACGCGAAACACTTTACGACTTCTTGGTTCAGGTATGAAACCTTTTATTACCTTTGAGTTAAAGGTTTTTCAACATGAGGAGAGAGAGAGAGACACACAATTTCTTCAACAAACACGTGGCTCCCGTAGCACACAAATTTGTCTGGCCTCGCCCAGGTCTGAATCTCAACTCTCTCATTCGGAAGCAGGAACTCAACTCTGCTATTCTCAAATCCCCAAAATCCTCAGCGCTTCCAGGCATGACATCATTCACCTCCCCCGGTCCTATTTCCTATCTGGAAATTTTTATTTTGACATCTGTGAATGACACATCCTCCCGGCGCATGCGTGAACACCTGCGTTAATGTTGCATCTAACTAACCCATGCACTAAAGGTTCTCATCCTAACTAAACTGAAAGGCAAGATATAAAAAACGAGATCCCTCCGCAATTATATTACATAACTGTCTTTGAAATAATTGATGAAAAATTGTTCCCATTGATATTTTCAAAGGATTATAAAAGAAAAATGATAAATTTCCAAAAGGTAAAGATACTTACAATATTTTCACCACTGTCCAAGGCACACAGGTGTAATGCCTGAAAAGAATCAAGGTAGACATTTTACTTCTAGCCAATTAATAAAAAAGAAAGAAGCTTTAGGTTAAAAACTAAGCTGATAAATCAGATATCATTATCTTCTGATAAATGATTTTATTCAAAGAAACTGTTGTAGTATCATCCCTATTTTTGATACACAGTAGACTCTTCCAATAAAGATATAACATTTGACTGAAATCGACTCTGAGAGTTGGTAGCAAGGCTACACTGGCAACATTGTATTGTTTTACTGCAATAAATAACCTTTATTTTTCTCTCTAAATGTGTGTTTGTCTTATTTATTTTATGCCCTTTTCTGGATCTTCTCTCAAAAACTACGGGATTTCTTCATTAAAATTACTTTTAACTTGTTTGTATAGTTAAAGAAATTACCCTCATCTAAATTGACATCACTCTTTTAAAAAAGATTTTATACATTTTCTCAAATAAGATTAGCCTTTTCTCAAGTGATTTCACCCATTTCTTAAGTGGGTTTACCCTCTTCTAAATTTAAATTTCTTTAATCATTTTCATTTCTTTTTAAAAATATTATATATTAAAACTTTATGGCATTTCAACTCTTCAGTTATTTAATTCCAAATCCAGTTTATATATATATATATATATATATATATATATATTAAATATATGATTTGTAAACTAATAGTTTGTAGGTAACATTTTTAAATGAGCCAGAGCTCATTTGCTTGCACACAATTAAATGGTTTCAAGTATTGCTATTCAACACTAATAATTCTATTCAACATTATTGATTAATTTGCCCATGGTTAAATAGTTTCAAGTATTACTATTTATCATTTGCACACAATTAAATGGTTTGAAGTATTCCTAGCAAACACTAATAATCCAATTTAATATTAATCATTTGTTTAGACATAGTTAAATGGTTTCATGTATTCCTATCTAACACTAATAATCCAATTTAATATTAATCATTTATTTGCACATAGTTAAATGGTCTCAAGTATTCCTATCTAACACTAATAATTCAATTTAATATTAATCATTTGTTTGCACACAGATGGTTTCAAGTATTACCAGCAAACACTAATAATTCAATTTAATATCAATCATTTGTTTGCACATAGTTAAATGGTTTCCTGTAAAGTAAATGATTAAACAGTTCTGTTTGACCTATAGATGGGACACTAACAGGTAATACCACTCTGGATCAGGGTGGACCTAAAAGGAATGGCAATAAAAGGGTACTCCACATTCCCCAAAACTCCAGGACTAGTGGTACATCCAGGACACCCTTGTGTTCAGTAACTATGCATAGCAAATTAGCTCAGTGTACATCAAACCTTTGGTCTAATCTAAGAGAGATGCTTTCAAATTAATAAACATAAAAGTATCTGTTATAACTCAGCCTCCAAGTTCAAGGACAAATCGAAATGGAATTATGATGAAAATTATAACCCAAGGAAAAATCTCCAACAAGGTTTTTTTTTTTTTTCTTCATTGCAGCAAAAAAATATTTGACAAAATACAACCACAATACTCGGTTGTAAATTAAGTGAAAAGTACATGCCAAGTGTAGGTAATAAGCAACACTAATTTTTTTTGTTTTCTGCTTCAATAGATAAACAAAGATACAATCAAAGTTTTCTATTAGTCAACCAATAAAGCAGTCACTAAACTAGAAAAACTGGTTTCAAACTTCAAATAGAAAACAGGATCTAAAAAGAGGGATTTTTTTTTGTTGTTGTGAGTGAGAGAACTACCAATAGTTCACTTCTCTTTCCCCAGAGAAAAAGGAAAAGAAATTTGAAAGAGGCAGGTGCTTGATGTAGGTAAAGGTAAAATCTTTTGTAAGTATTTCTTAATTGTTCATGAAAAATAAAAATAAGTAAGTTTACTTTTTGCGTTTGACCTTTATTTTCCAAAGTCATCAGTTGGTCTGCAAACTTGATAAGTTATAGAAATATACAGCGGATTTAGTCAGTATATACTTATTTATATCTTTACAAGTGTATGTGTGTCCGTTTGTGTATGCCTGTTAAGAAAATAACGAATGAAAAGACATTTACTGTGTGTATATTGTTGAGTGTGTGTGCGTATATATATATATAGAGAGAGAGAGACAGAGACACAGAGAGAGAGAGAGAATTTGAATAGTATTGTGTGTGTGTGCAAAGAAAATAAGAATTAAATGATGGGTATTTAGTTTGCATGTGAGTGTATATATATATAAAAAAAAAAAAAATGAAGAGTGGATTTAATGTGGATGTTTATATTTGTATAAGTGCATGTGTTTTTATAAATAAAAAATGAAAAGGATATTTAGTAGATGTGTGTGGGTGTGATAATATTTGTATAAATATTATTGTATATATATGTAAAGAAAATAATGGATGAAAATGGTATAGATGTGTGTATGTTTGTCTGTTGTTTATGTGTACACTCAGTATGTATATGTGTGTGTGTGTGACTATGTGCAAGCAAAAAAAATGATAAATGAAGAGGGTATTAGAGTGAACCAGACATGCAGGACATTGCTGGAGAAGCAGGGACGAACTCATAAGAGATGTACTCTTATGGACCCCCACACATGGCCGTGCAAAAGCAGGACGACCAGCACGAACATACATTCAGCAGCTATGTGAGGATACGGGATGCTGTCCTGAAGACCTACCTAGGGCGATGAACGATAGGGAGGAGTGGCGAGAGAGGGTCAGGGATATCCGTGCTACCAGCGCGATGTGATGATGATGATGTGGAAGCTTGTTCATCAATATTTGCATAACTCTAAATAAATGTGTGTATATATATATATATATATATATATATATATATGTATGTATGTGTGCGTGCGTGTGTGTGTGTTAAGAGAAAATTATTTTTTAATTATTTTGCATAATCTACTTATCATTTGTTATGAAAATTTCCATAAAATTTTTTGTTTAAAAAAATCTTTGGAAAGATTCTTAAAGAATGGACTATATATATATAATCTTCTAATAAATGCTTTTAAGTTATCACTCTGTTTACATAATGAACAGTGTGACATTTTCTGTTTGTAGTTTTTGAGCACTTTGCTGAAGATCAAAGTGTAGTATCTGTTCTCTTCAACCATTTTCACATTTTTTTGCAAGACACAGAAAAAATGATATCATATTGGTCCAGGAGATTCTGACCTAAAAATTAGTTGGAGCGTTTTGATGCCTTTTTCTTATACTAGTCATCTTCGTCTTTGCTTCACATTAAAATAACAAGTCACATTCTATCCCCAAGAGGAAGAAGTTAAATACAGGATCAAAATGTAGTATCTGCATCCATGGAAATCAAACTAAATCAATTACAGGAAAAAACTAATTAAAAAAATTAAAATAATCATCTAGATATATATATACAACTGGATTTTCTTATTTAGTATCTATTCTTAAGGAAGATACTTCACTCTGGTCCAAGATAGAAACATCAAGGAGTGACTGATTATAGACAGAATGCACATATACTTTTCTTGGATCCTAGGCAGAGTACACAGATACTACACTTTGATCCTAGGAAGAAAGCACAGATATTACAGTTTGAACCTTGGCAGAATACACAGATACTACACTTTGATCCTAAGCAGAGCACAAACATACTATACTTTGATCCTAGGAAAAGTGCACAGAAACTACACTTTGAAAGATTTATCCAACATTCTACCAGAATATAGAGCGCCACACATAAATTGAGACTCATGAGTGGCCACTACAAAAAAATCCTTGGTTCACTTATCACTTCCTATTCTG
Organism: Sepioteuthis lessoniana; assembly: GCA_963585895.1. Taxonomy (NCBI): domain Eukaryota; kingdom Metazoa; phylum Mollusca; class Cephalopoda; order Myopsida; family Loliginidae; genus Sepioteuthis; species Sepioteuthis lessoniana. The sequence continues at coordinate 59,022,569 of OY757943.1, forward strand.
ATGCATCCCAGGCAGAAATTGATAAACTCAGCTCTGCTAGGTAGATATTGCCTGGAAATAAGGCTCCAGTAGATATGACACTATCCTAGGTAGAAGTACCAGTCCATATAAAATAATCCTGTCATTTTGACAGAAACTATATATATATATATATATATATATAACAAACTTCTTTATAAAAGAAAAGAAATTTTTGTTCAGTCTTTTCATGATGGAAACAAATGCTACAATCACCACTGGTATGACTTTGACTTTACTCTATAAGAGAGCTATTATTCTTGTCAGGTATATTTTTAGCTAAGAATATTAATCATTTTCTCTATTTCTTTCACTAAAAGAAAATAAAAATCAATTAATATGCTTTTTTGTAACCAAGTACCTATTATTCATGGTTACATTTTCAATTATAGAGATACAAGTGATGTCGGCTGCTTTTGTTTAAATAAGATACTTTAACAGAGACAAAAGAGGGTTGGAAAAGAGAGAGGGAGAGAAAGAGAGACCTTAAATACACCTGTAAGGAGAATAAAAAGGGAGTAAGGAAAAAATAGGAGGAGCCAGGGGAGAAAGAGAGGAGTTAAATTATCAATTAGAAGATCCAAAAGCCTTAGTTAAATAAAGAAACCAAACCAAAAATTAGTAAACCTCATATATATTTTTGCAATTTCATTTTTAGTTACAGAAGCATTAAAATTGATAGGGCCTTAGACAATGATTTTTTTCAATATATAAAGAGTACTCAACTGAATTGACACCTACAGATCTTATTCAACTTGCAACTGGCCTAAAAATGTATTTCAGTCTTTTTTCGATAGAACCAAGTACTCCAGACACTACTGGTATAACCTTAATCTGAAATAGCCCATACTTTTGAAAGTTTTACTTTTAGCTTAAAGTACTTGCCAATCTTCTTGATTATTTTCATGCTTATGTTCTGAATAGCGTGAAAAGCTACACCAATTTATTTGGCATTCTTTGAGGTGATGATGTTCAAATACTCAAACAGTTTGAAAATCATGACACCCACCCCCACCACAATATTTTTGGCTTCCCTGTTCCTCTCTGAATCAAGTAGAGACATGTTCATATCATTTGTTAGAGCTTAGTACACTGAAAGATATCATATGTAGAGCATTGCATTAGTAAAAAGTAAGTAAAGTTGGCGACCTTAGTATAGGGTGACCTGAAGGCTCCCTTTTTGATAGCTACTACACCAAGGTGTAGGGGAGGGTGCTAGTCCATTCCCGGGATTGCTCCACTTTAGCCTTGATCCTTACCTTATAATGCTGAGTGTTAAGCAAGGTGGCATCAAGTACCATTTTTTGAGTCTTTGGTATGAAAACTTTCAGAAGAGCAATAATCATCAAATGATTCTCTACATAGAGAAAAATGTAAGCTACAAAAAAAATATTCACTATCTCTTGAGAAGTTTCACATGAACTCTCAGCTAATTAAAAAATGTAAATTTACTCGGCACAGGATCCATGGCCACCTCAGGTTGTTAGCAAGCTAGACTAGAAAACCTATGTGAACGAGTTCAAGTCTCACTGGGTGCCCCATTCATATGGCTTTGTACCACATCTAACCAAAAATCTTAGTAAATTATTATTTGCTACAAGACCCAATTGAACAAGACTTCTACCAAGAATCAAAATTCTTTAAGATCAGCTGTCATCTTGCCATTGTATAAAATTAAATTGGCTTACTCTTGAAAATGTCACATTGCAAGATATTGAATGGATCTTATAATCAGAAAGCCCATAAAAACAAAAAACAAAAAAAAAAAACAAATCACAGAATAAGTAAAAATAAAAAAACATATGCAAAAACAGTAACCAATAAAGATAAAACCAAATAATCATAAAAGCTTTTCATAATAATCTTTGTATATTGTAATTCCATGATACAATATATCCCCCAAAATAAATATACCACAACCAATTCATTTCCAAAATGTTAACCCTTTTACAGGAAGACAATTATTTAAGCCTTATAGAGTGGGTGAATTATTTTCTATACATTAACATTAAATTGGTCAATGAAGTAGTCAATACCTTTCATTGACCAATAGAAAAAAAGAATAAAAATGTCACTCTGCCTATGTACCATTAGCGACAAAAATATCACCCTGCCAGCAAAAGATTAATTTTCTTCAAAACTTAAAGAAACTTAAAGAAACCATTAAATTGGTCAATGAGTAGTCAATAGGAAAATGTCTTTCATTGACTAATAAAAAAAAATAATAAAAATGTCACTCTGCCTATGTACCATTGGCGACAAAAATATCACTCTGCCAGCAAAAGATTAATTTTCTTCAAAAGAAACCAGGATTTTATCATTTCTAATGGAAAACAATACAATCAAAATTTATTTGTGACCAAATTCTAAAGAGATTAATTTATTTATCAAATAAGAAATAATTGCAGCATAAATAAATTCGGAAACTTTAATTATTATACAGTGTCGAGGTACTATAAACAGATAAGACTCAATACTTTATGGTTGGAGTGAACGAATTTTGTCAGCCTCAAATTAGGGGAAGTAATTATAAATTCAGTAAGACATAATCTAACAAAAGTTATCTACCTTGTTCTTACAATCGGTGATGACATTGACCATGACACAAACTTCAGAATGGATTATATAATCAGTCCCTTTGCCTCCTTTTTTCAGCCATGTTTCAAATGCTTTTAAGGTTCTATAAAGAAAAAGAATATTGATCATACAATGTCAAAAAAAATCTTACACAATTTGTCAATAACCAATTAACTCAGATTGAATTAGGGTCTCTGATATACATTTTTTCAAAATCATTTTATAAACATATTAGCATAAATAAATGTTTATTGGGACAGAACTTAAATAAAGAAATAGAATGCAGATACATATTGTTAAATGATTAAGGAATGATTTTTTTATATTAATCATTTTTCATTAATTATATTTTATCATTCAGTTTGGTAAGGCTTTGAACTATTCAGGTTAAGAGTTCAGGTGCATAGTCATTGGGTATAGTTTTACGCTCGCACGCAAAGGATGTGACAATCACCATTGTCATAAACCCCCAGACAGGAAATGAGGCTGGAGTGTAGATGACATCATGCCCGGAAGAGATGGTATTGAGAATTTGAGGATTTTGAAAAAGAGTCAGTTGAGGGTTGAGATTGGACGATGGAGGCAGAGAATTGAGTTCTCTGCCATTGAGTTGACAGTTGGATTTGGGCCACTGAAGATGTAGTTGGGTTTTTCGGATCTCTACTGACAGAGATCTTAAACATCGCAAGATGCGCCGCACATTTGTGGGGTCAGCATAGTAAGAATTGTGCCTCTCTCTCCTCGTGTCAAAGAACCGAAGTCAGAAATAAATAAACCGTTTGTACCTGAACAATAAAGTCCGCCTGTTTCCACCTGCATTTATATTGCTTTACTGTTGTGATTGATATTATGGCGCTATGGTATACAACATAATGAATGTATATGTATCATTAAGGTTTTTCAGACTATTGTCTTCATCTTTATTGTTATTTCCACAACGTTTCGGCCGATATGTCCTCCGGCCTTAATGATAAAAATCAACACACTTCGTCTCTGAAATTTAGACAACTAATAATGAATGTATTTGTATTGTGTGGTTTGGATATGTATACGTGTAATATACAACAATATGACTTTCTTAAGAAACAGAGTTTTTCGGAGCTTAATAATTATTGGAGTAGGAAATGGAATTATAAAAACTGAGTTCAAATACAGGACAAAACTGTTTGCATTTCCCATCATGCTAATTCCCCTGGGAAAGGCATAAATTTATCTCTTCTTCTCCCTTCAGTTATAGGTAAATGGTAAGGAGGCAGACTGAGTTCTTTGACCTTAGTATGGTAACCAGTCTAGAAAAAAACACACTGAATTCAAACCAGCTATACTCCATTTAAAAATTGACCTTGTGTCCTACTTGTGGTAGAGGAGATGAATAAATAAATACTCCTTAAAATAATTAAACTGGTTGCCTAGAAATCTCATACTGAGATCTTAAATCAACTGAAGGAAACCAGAATCTAGAATTTCTCACAGTACACAGGATTCCTTGGTCGATATTGGTTAACAGTTTAAAAACAGTCAATTAAACTCAAACTATAGAAAACTTTGTCTTGATTTTACAATGAATAAGAAATCATCAAGTCATACAATTTAAGTTAACATCACTGAGTTGATAATTCATTATTAAGATTTTTTACAATAACTTCACATGTGAATTTCACAGAATTCTATTTCTCATTAAGTGTATTAATATGCCATCTAGTTAGTCAATTCAAATCTTAGATCATTGAATTAATGTTTCATTGTGAGAAAGTCAAGAATACAACAAAGAATTTTTTGACAAGACTACATCTTGATCTAACAGACCCACAAAGTCTAGCCCAGTCAGCTGGAGCTGTAAAATACACCAACTGCATCTTGATCAGACTGACCCGCAAAGTCTAGCCTAGTCAACCAGGGCTGTCGAATACACCAACTGCATCTTGATCAGACAGAACCAAAGTCTAGCCTAGTCAGCTGGAGCAATAGAGTTTTCCTTCTCCTAGACTGGTTGCCAAATCAAGGCTAAAACACTCAGTCTGCCCTACTATTTACTTATAGCTGGAGGGAGAATTGTCAGATTCATAGCTTTCCCAAAGGTATTAGTGCTATGTGAAATGCAATCAGCCACATCCAGGATTTGAACTTAGATCTCCATGTCCATTTCCTAAACCATAACGCCAACAGGCACCTCTCGTGATTTTTGATTAAAGGAAGAAAGTGTAAATTTTTTTTAAAGTTTTTGTTTTGATTTGTTTAAAAACAAGGGAATGTAAATCTGGATTGAATAACTGTAAAAATCATACAAAAGATTCAGGGGTTTTTGAAACTTTAGGTTGTGTCTTCAGTCATTTTTTTAGAAAGGTACAATTTGTTTCAATAGAATTTAAACAAGGTTCATTTTCATTGTCTCACATAACTTAAAGAATTGTGTGAACTAACTTTTTACAGATTTTTTTAATCTAAAATAAAAGAAAAAATACAAATTCTTTCAATGAAAATTAAATCAAATTTTTAAATAAAAAAGCAGTTATTTTTTGACTAAAGTGAAATCAAATTGTTAAAAAAAAAAAGAAGCAGGGTTTTTTCCTACCAAAATAAAATCAAATTGTTAAAAAAAAAATTTTTATTTGACCAAAATCAAATCAAATTGTAAAACAAAAAATGCACTTTTTTTTTACCAAAAATCAAATCAAATTGTAAAACAAAAAATGCACTTTTTTTTTTTACCAAAATCAAATCAAATTGTAAAACAAAAAAAGCAGTATTTTTTCTAGGAAAATAAAATTAAAAGTGAGCAGCCTACCGTTTGGCTGCTGCTTCAATCATATCAGCTGCCATGATCTTCAGTCTATTGTCCAGATGTTCAGCAAATACTTCTTCAGGCCATCGCAGGTCACGAATGAACGACTGGAGTGCATCTAATTTCCATAACATATCTTCAGATGTAGCACATCCATTGCTAAAAGATGGAACAATGGAGAAAATAAGAAAAAATTAGCAAAAGAAATGAATATGGAATCACAGTTAAGAATGGCTTATGTTATATTAAGAGATAATCAGGTGTCAAGTGTACAGAGTATTTTCATTGTATTTTCCTTAAAATCAAATATAATCAAGTGGGGTTTTTTTTTAAATTAATTTTGCCATAATTTCATTGGAGATTTTAACATAAACTCTCTATCCAATTTATATAAATGCTGTTCTAAATTTCTATAATTTTCTTTGCATGTTTCTATTTTACATAGCAGGACTAGAGTCAAGGAAAATGTGATGTTTGGAATTCAATCTATTCAACAGTATCGCTTGACCTCACATGGTGCATATCAATATTAATTGGGGTCCAATGAAAGCAAAGCACACAATCAGATTATATGAATTTAAGTGTGTATATATATATATGTGCTCCTAACCATGAAGACATATAAAAGAATATAAATCAATATATTTTTAAGAAACTATTTGGAAGGGATGCAACATTTTCAAAATAAGTCCATCATATAGAAAAATGTTAGGAAGAGGACTTTGTTCATCATTGCTAATATGGCTGTTAATATTCAATAATGTGGCTTAATCTTTTATGGTAAATATTAATGTAACTAATCAATATTAAACATGGTCGAATGAAAGCAGAGCACATGCTCAGATCACATGAAATTAGGTAAATGCATGCTTTAGTGTTTTTGATGGTAAATGCATTAAAAAAGGCCAACAGTTGTCTACACCAGTGATTGAATGAATTTGGATAGTGATCATTCAAGCAGTTGATAGTAAGTTAAAGAGGAGAGTGTAAGGTAGTGTCAAGTTGGTTTTGTGGTTAGCAGAAATGTGGGAGTCAGATTTCACTTTGGTCCTGCTACTCATCCAATGGCTAGATGATTTAACAGAAGAAACCTTATTCCTCATTCAATTTCTCTTTTTCAAGCAAATTAAAGACACAGCAGCAGCAACAACAACAAAAGATGTTTGGTTTGTATTTCTATGTTCTAACCTCTAAGAAAATGATTCCTGACTTTAGAATTAGGAATGAAATATTTTATGAATTTAATCTTACCTCAAGAAAAGTTTTAATTACAACACTGGGCTGTTCAACAAATTTTATTACAACTGGTATTGGGATCAACTTTTTTAGAAAAATTTGTTACAATACTAGAGTATTGAACCGGAAATGATAGCAATTTAATATTAGAAATATATTTTGCCATAACATCAGATTTTGTTAAATTTAGTTACCTGTACTGCAACTGTCCCAGAGTTTTGGGAATGTAGGAATAACGTTAAACTGCATTCAATGGTACAGCTCTAATTCTGACCCACAGGGGAAAGTGGAGTCACCTTTTTATTTCCATTACATTCAGATCTACTTTGATTAAAAAGTACTTTTAATACACACTAATATTTGTTTTTCATACTTGATAGAAATTAGAGACTGATTCAGAAATAATTTATTTTGCTTGTGTTTTTTATCATACTACAAAGAGTCATCTGTTGAACATAATAAATTTTATTATGAGTCATCTGTTGAACATAATAAATTTTTGTCTATTAAAAAATTTTCTTTTTTTTCCCCCTTCTTTTAATGAAACTTTTTCCTTTGTCTCCATTCTTTTTTTTTTTAAGATTTTAACTCTATACTCACCAAACTTTAGTCTTGGATTTATTCCTGTATCCCTAAGAATTCAAATACAAACTCAATGTTTTCACTGTTTGAAAATCATTAAACTGAATTCTCACAAGTCTTCATGACAAAAATGAATGTGATTTGTATTCTAATGGACACAAGTTGCCACCAGTTAAATGAATCCAGCAGTATTAGAAGACTGAAGAGTGTCGAATAGAAATGGACCATCCCATGAAATAACAGGAGCTTCCATAGACAAACATTGAAGTAGAGAAATAAGTTCCTCTGATAATATAAAAGAGCCCAGTCTTCAGAGGTAAAATTTGGGGGTTTTGTATATGCTTGAGACTCAATAAAGTAATTACTTTTGATTACAGTATAAACTATTTCATCTTGCTACTTTACAGAGAGTACATGGCCAAGGTATGAATCAATAGTATATTTTGTAAATGATATAATTTTGAGTGGAATTGTTGTGAAATTCTATTTAAAGCTTTATTACAAAATGACACTAAGTTAAAGTGTGTGTGTGTGTGTGTGTGTGTGTGTGTGTGTGTGTGTGTGTGTGTGTGTGTGTGTGTGTGTGTGTATATATATATATATATGTGTGTGTGTGTGTGTGTGTGTGTGTGTGTGTGTGTGTGTGCAAAGAACAAATATACAAATCTGATCCAAATTTTAAAATAGAATATTTATAAATGAAATTTGACATATAATTTCGGACTTTTTGTTCAGGAGAAGCTGAAAAGTTCTTAAACCAAACAAGAAGGGAATAATGTTTTCTTTTTGTTTTGTGGAAGGGTTAAAAAAATAAAAAAACTTGAGAAACAATGTGCCAACTGTGTTGAACTCCTAAACATGTGTAATAGCATTTATATTTCATAACTCTAGATTATCCCCTTTCTTGATCAGGCTGAGAGCTTTTCAACATTCCCTAATAATAAACAAACAACACATTCAAAACACCTGAAATGATAAAATTCAAATATAAAATACAACTATTTCCAAAAATTGATGCTAGTTTTTATAAAACTAGGTTAATATCATAGGACAGGGGTTCCCAACCTTGTGTCCATGGTCACCAAGGTATCTGTCAATTCATTTGTATGTTCCCCTCACACATTGGATACTATTAATGTTTATCTAAACATATTTTTATAGTAGTGGATGTTTTTGATTTTAATGTGACAATTACATATTTTGATACCCTGGGTACCTGACATATCCCACCCACTTTCTCCAATACCCTACTCAAAAATTCACAAGATGCCATCACCACAAACCCCTTAAAAATTCATTAACTTTTATTAAAATCCTTAATTTCATAATTACTTAAAAGTTTTATAAAGAAAACTTTTTATTTATGAATTATCATTTATAGAAAACTAGTCTTTTATTTATAGAATTATTATTTTATATAGAATCATATTTTATTTATAGTTATTTTATATAGAAAACCTTTTATTTATAAAATTATTATTATTTATAGAAAACTAGTATTTTATTTATATAAAGGAAATAATCTTTTCAATATTCATTAAAGTCAACAATAAGATTACTTGAGCTCTCGGTCAGAGATTACTAAAGGGATCAATATCAACCCTTGGGAGTTGCTGGAATTGTCTAAGGGGCTGATAAATGCTTTTGAATCAGAAGGGAGTTGTGAGAATACAAAATTGAACTTTATAAGGTTGAAAGTTGACATAAAGAAATAAAAACAGACTGATTACTATTCCTATGCTAAATGAGTGCAAACAGATACGACACTGAGTATTTCCCTATATTATGTATAATATGTTAATTTATTTGACTGTAGTAATTCACTAACCTTTTTGTTTAAATGTGGCACAAGGCCATACATGAATGGGGCACCTAATGAGACTCAAACTCACTCATCTAGGTTTGCTATTCTAGCTAGCTAACCATTACACCATCAGAGGTGCCCAATTTATTACACTGTATTTCAATAAGAATGAAAAATTTAAGTTGAATTTTTAAATTATTTTCAATATTTTGTATATTTCTCATGATTTCAAAATAATTTAAAACAGTTTGTTTTTTCTTACTCTATCACTATATTTCAAAAGTGATATTCGGTGGGAGTGGAACAACAGTCACAAATGATTAGATATACAGTTTCCCTTATTAATGCATATGGAAACTGTACAACTACTTGTTCATTTATTGTCTATGTCGGGTAGTCAATAAGGGATAAAGGATTATGAAGGGTCAATGTTTTAAAAAGTTTGGTGACCCTAACTCTTAGTATTTCCTTTCTTGGTCAGGCAGAGAATTTTTCTGTACCCCTTATATATAAATGTTAATGTTATAAACATCAACATATTATTATTATTAGTAGTAGTAGTAGTAGTAGCAGTATTAGTAGTATCTGTAAAACCTTTCAAGGGTTTTCTGTCAAATAACTGTCCATATATTTCCATTTCATCCAATCTTTTGCCAGTTTTTTCACAGTTAACACATAGTTTTATGTTGCTTCGCCCATGGCTTAGGAGACTAGGGTTCAATCCCAGGTTGAGTCATATCAAAGACTCTAAAAATAGTACTTGATGTCTCCTTGCTTAACACTCAGCATTTCAGGTATGGATCAAGGGTAAAGTGAGTCAATCCTGGGAAAGGAGTAGCACCCTCTCCTACAACTTGGTGTAGTAGCTTTTGAAAAGGAGCCTTCAGGTCACCCTCGACTACAATTGCCAACTTTACATACTTTATGTCACTCCTTCATTTTGACAGTTATCCTCCAGGTATTCTATTGGTCAAATCATTCGTGTAGGAATGCATGACATAGGTAGTATCGTTTTTGTATACCACATGACCAAATCAATTCAATTTTTTCTTCTTGATAATATCAGTGATTTTACTCACTCTGTCAAATATCATACTAAACATCAACTTATATAATGGGTGGTTGTTTGGGTTTTATGGCATATCAACCTTCATAGTTTATTTAATGCAAAATTCTGTATATATATATATATATATGTTTAACCAAAGATTTCTAATGAATACTTTATAGCTAACATTTTAGATAAGCAGGATCTCATTTGTTTGCACAGGATCAAATGATCTCAATTCATCATATTTTTTGGTACAATCCTGTTTCTCTCAAAGACAGAACATCTTCCATTTTGATGTTCTCAAACAGATCTCTAAAACTATTCACCTTGAAAAACCACTTTCTGATGACAGCAAAAGCCTTACAGTCTATGAGAACGTGTTTAACGTTTCAAGGTGTTTGACATGTCAAACACTGTGGTTGATGTTCCCATTTCAGAATGAAAGAGTGACTTCAACTTGTATAAGCAATGTGCAATTGGGATATTATGACTTGTTTTCTCAATTTTCAGAATAATGGTCTCCATTCTCCCAAAGTGAGTTGGATCTGGAAGAGTTTATTGTGGGTGTAATTATTCTAGCTTTGTTGCCATTTTATGTAAAGAAATTTATTGATTTTGGGTTTCAGGTCAGTATATGGAATCCTGAATTTGTTAGGGATTAGATCTAAGGCCGATTTGGCACATTATAGAAGTTTAGTTTGGTTGGATTTAATGGCACATCAACCTTGATAGGTTATTTAATGCCAGAGCCTTTTTACATATATTATATATATCTGATTTGTAAATGCATATTTTTAGGTTGGTGATGGTTGGGGTTTTATGGCAAATCAACCTCTTAAGAGTCATTGAGTGTCAAATTCTGATATGTATGTGTGTGTGTGTGTGCATATATATATATATTTATATAAATGAATATTAATTGTAAATAAATAGTCCGGAATCAGTGTTTTAAAATAGGTCAAAGTTTTTTGTTTGTATAAACTTGATGGTCAAAGGTTTTGGCAACACAGCCTATATCTTTAATAGGAGGCCAATTGTTTTTAAGACATTGATTATGCTTTTGAGATCAATTTTTTAAAATAGTTCCTTCATGCTGTTCGCCTTATAAAACGTTTTCTTTGTGTGGTTGAGTTTTGTGCATTCTATCAAAATGTGCTTGATTGATTATTGATTTCCACTCGGAAATTTTGAGGGAGGTTCTTCTATAAGAATGAAGGAGTGAGTCAGTCGAGTGTGTCCAATGCGTAGTCGAGTAAGGGTAGTTTCTTCTCTTCTAGTATTATTAGGATCCAGTTTCCTTTCTTTTAAAATTGGTTGTATTTGAAAGAGCTTATTCATCCCATAATTGTTGCCATTTTTTGGTAACTATTTGTTTGATTTTAGGTTTGAGGTCAGTATATGGAGTTTTAATGTTTTTATCGGGAGTCATATTGATTGCTGCTTTAATAACAATTTATTGATAATTATAGTTTATTATAAACTTGGGAGATTTTTACAATTATCTTCTTTCCTGTTATCCTTTGATAAATATATAAACTTTTAATGGTATTATTACAATAACACTTTTCAATTCATAGGTAAACGTTATTAATGGACTAATTCATATTCATGTTTAAAATCCTTGTTCGTCCCATATCACTAATTACCATTTAATACTAACTCTAAATAAATTTTATCATACATAAACATTCTGGAAAAAGTATTATTGAAGTACTCAAATGTGATAATCAACCAAACAAAAAGCCTCTTCATAAGTATAAACTAGATTCATAAATTCTCATTATTTTTCAGGTGGTAAATTCATATGTTTTAATGATACTAAAATGAACAATGCTCAGTATTCTCCGTGTGGATAGTTCATTCATAACTGACACAATATCAGAATCACCAGGGAGAGAAGTGAAGAAGATGAAGACCACACCCTGGTGTTCCATGCATCTTGTGCAATGAGGAGAAAAGAGACAGAGAAGGAGAAGAAAGAGAGACAGAAGTTAGTTCACTACTAGAATTAAGTTATTAAACAACAAAAATTTCTTTTTTTTATTCTTTTTTTTTAAATATAAATTTTTTCTTTATTTTTTTTTTTTTTTAGCTAAAGAAAGAAGTGGGTGCTGAAAAGTTTTTAAAAATTCTTAAATAAAGAGGGATTACTAGTTTTTAAAATTTCTTTTATTGATTTTTTTTAACGGCTTATGAACCTTGAGAAATAATATTCTAAGTGTTGAACTACGAGATAAATATGTAAAACAGAAAGACTATTCCTTTCTTGGTCAGGTTGAGAACTTTTCAGCACCCCTTGTGTATTTCATTTATAGTTACAATGATATATTGACTAAAAAATTTAAGGAAAATCATTTTTATATTCTGTCAAAATGATTTAAATCTTTTTAAAGTAATATTACTAATTTTTGAAGAAAGAAATTGTTGATTTCCAAAGATATTACTCCCAAAGAAGAGAGGAAAAACATTTTCTTAAAAATATTAGCTTTGATTTTAAAAGAAAAACAAAAGAGGAGAAAGTAAAGACAAATGTGAACATAAAAATCTAATATTAGTAAAACACTTAAAGAAAAAGAAAGATTTTGTGAGTCAAACATGCGTCTAACGGTCCAGATTAAAAGCAAAATTAAGATAACCTAAAGTCAAACTTATTTAAAGACCTTTTTTGCCTGTTTACCAAAACTTTTCTCATTCCCCAATGATACCTGCATCAGAAAAATAAGGTCTAAAAAAAGCTTGGCTTTGAGTTACCCTTACTATGCTTTTAAACCATTAATAAGGGCGAAATCAAAGTTCATTAACGTTTGTACAATACTGGACAAAAAAAAAAAATTCAAAGACTTAGACACACATAGGAAGTGATTATTTTCTTTGATTATTGTTGTCAAAGATCCCCAAGTTGTATTGAAAAGTCATAATTTTCTAAAAAGAAAATTCTCAGAAATCCAAAAATATAGAAAATTTCTAAGAATTTCTTTTTAGAAAATTGGCTTTCACAACAACTTAGGGAACTTTGGCAATAATAATCAAAGAAAATAATCACTTCCTATGTGTGTCTAAGCCATTAAAGTTTCCTTAAAATTAGGAGCAATAATAAAAAAAAATGGTTCAAATTTTTTACTGCCAGTTTTTTTGCTTTTATGGGAGGCGGGGAGAGCTTTTTGTCAAATACTCTGTATATAAATAGTACATTTTCAGTTTCTTGCTTATTAACTTTTCCAGAAGGTAAAACAGTTTGTTTTTTTTGTAAGGCTTATTACATAGAAAAATAAGTTTGGTTAGATTATTTGGTTTAATGGCATATCAACCCTTGTAGGTTATTTAATGCCAACTCCCGTTTTTATAGATATTTGTCAGACATTAATGATTCCATTTAATATTAATGATTTGATTGCACACAGTTAAGTTTCGTCTGGTTTGGTTTTATGGCATATCAGCCATGCCAGATTATTTATACATATATATCAAATATATATGATTTATAAGTACATTTTGTTGATAACATTTTTAAACAAGCCCGAGCTCATTTTTTTGCACACAGTTAAATGGTTTCAAGTATTGCTACATAAAAGTAACAATTTAACATCAGTCATTTGTTTGCACATATTTAAATAGATATACATGATATATAAAAGATTTGTTTGTCAGTAATTTCATTTTAAACAAGTTAGAACTAATCTGTTTGCACACAAGTATTACTTTTGTTTCTACACAGTTAAATCATTTCAATTATTGCTAACACTAATAATTCTTTTCAACATTACTCATTCATTTGTACACTATTAAATGGTTTCAAGTATTGCTATATATCACTAACAATTCAATTAAACATCAGTCATTTGATTACACACATGATCAAACAGTTCTATTTCTAGCAATTCAATTCAGCATAAGTTATTTATTTGCACACAGGTTAAATACCAAACAGTTCTATTTGACCACTCCAGGTTGGAGTGGACATGGGAGTAATGGCAATGAAGAGGTAATCCACATTCCCTAAAGCTCCACTATATACACCATAGCAAGACTATAGTATCAAAACGCTCTCATTTAGAGAATAAAGTAATTTACAACTTAATATTGTGGGGTCTGCATACAATGCACCCTAATCATTATAATTTGCCAAGGGAGATATATATTAAATATTGTTTATAGGTTACATCGTTTTTTATGTACTTGCAATTAATTATAAGGGTGTAACTGCACTGAACCACCTGAAAGGCTTTTAAACAATTATCAATAAATAACATTGTTATTCAATGCCTTTTTTAAAATCTTAATGCCTGACATGATTTTTGAAAATATTAATGTTTATAAATATGTTTGAGCAGTTATTTACTCCTATAAAGATTATTTTGTGTTTGTTTTTTTTAAGCTTATTATGACGCATAATCGTTTAAACAAGAAATAAAAGTTGTTTTCTTGGTGTTAAATAATCAGACACAGAAGGCAGTCATGTTGTATTTGATAGATGGTGTCAGTCGAACCCTCCACCCATCATAATTTAACTATATATATATATATATATATATATATATATATATATATCACATTTTAATACAACAGGAGATACAAGTTTACCTCCACAACAAAACAAACAACTATATCGAATGTTTTCAGAATATCCAATGCAATATTTGATAATATATAAAATGTCTTCATTCCCTAACCACACAAAAAAAATGTCTCCCAAATCTTACATAAACAGTTGAGGTATCTGACACTGAAAACAACTCGTACCAAATCTAACTGCCTAAAATATTAAAAGTAAATGTTTACTTTGCACCAATGGAGGAGTTTCATATACACTAACTAAATCTGCTGCAAAAGGATAAGACTACCCCCTATTCCTAAAAAAACGGGGTTGAGATATGAAATTTAATTGCATCTTGTACTGAGCCTCCAGGAAGTTTGGAATACCACTTTATTATTATTCCCAGACCCACTAGAACCTGTTAGGGTCCGATTGATGGCTCAAATAGATCTGTTTGAAAATTATTCACATCAGATAACTATGTGCAAACAAATGTATTAATTATTAAATAGGAATAGTTACTTAAAAGCGTATAATTGCATATAGATTATTAGTATTAGATAAGAGTCGTTGATAACATAACTATGTGCAAACAAATAGTTATTATAGATAAATAAAAGAAGATTGTGATTTTTAAAAAATTATTGCAATGAAACATTCAAGAATTTAGAAAAGAATTAAATTTCAATATCAAATACCCCATAGTGGGTTGATATGCCATTAAATAAACCAAAGTAAACCAAACCTAAATATTTACTACCATCAAATATAGTTGCAAACATCGAGGGAGAGAATCTACAAAAATTGTTTTACATTTTTCAAGAAAATATGTTATGTAATGGTGATCAGATTTATTCAAAATATTTACTAAGCTTAGATTTTTTTTCTAACTCTTTATTCTATTTAGAATGCTTTTTATTTCATCAGCATCATTATTTAACTCTTTGGGAAGTTTTTTTTTTTTGTTTTTTTCACCAACCTTAGCTGATGGTTTCTCACTGGAGTTTATTTATTTATTTAATTTTTTTTTATGTTTGTGCAGTGAAATTTAAAAACGAAGCAGTCTCTGAAAGACAAATTCATTGGAACTAAAAAAATTTTTGCTGTCTTTTTCAAGGGAAAGCATTCAAGTTAGATATTTGAATTACCTCCCTTGTTTCTTTAATGACCTACTGCAGTAAACAAAATGTCAGTTACTCAAAGAAAAGACATTTAAAATAAAGCTCCATATTTTGTTTAGTAACATTAGACATTTTCTATCTTTAAAGACAAATTTACTAAGAATCTACAACTAGTTATTGAAAATTAGATGAAAAGAAGATGTATAAAGATTGATTGAATTTAAACTACCTAGATGCTGCTTAAAGACTAACCTAATATTATATTCGGCTTGTTGGCCATATACAGACACAAAGTGAGCACAACGTTTAATCAGCAACCGGATATATAAAAAAAAAAAAAACAACTTAGTTCTAAGCAAAATTTTTTTACTATGACTCATACAATAACTATAAATGATTAATAAATAAAAATGTTATTTAATTTTTAAATCCTAGGTTGATTTTTGTGACATCCTGTAAAATAGACAAATGTGTAAATACATTATTTACTTTATGTAAAAAATAAAAGATCTAAAAAATCATCTAATAAAAGTTTTTAATTATCCATATTTTATAAGAATATAATTAAAAGGAAAAAGAGAAGGAAAGTAGAAAACAGGAGAGCTGAAAAGAAGAGAAACTAAAATATATATTTCTGAAAAGAAAAAGAAAAAAAAAAAAATCAAGATGCTTGCAAAAGACATTTTCTTTCTGCTTTGAGAATGTTTTTTTGTTTATTGTTTTAGCTGTGAAAGATAAGTCTGCAGGCAAGAATGGAAAAAAAAAAGAAAGAAAAACCAAGATGAAGAAGAAAAAGAAAGAGTTATAATGAAAAAATTAAATAAACTACAGAAATAAGAAAGAAGCAATTCTTTTTTTCTTGTCAAACGTTTTTTGTTAATTTTTTTTTTTGTTTTTAACTGCACATCCAGAGAGGAAAAAAAATGAAATGAAGGAAATTGAAGGGAAAAAAAAAAGATCTATCTGAATTACATCAGGCTTCATGTTTGCTGAATGAAGAATAAGCAAATATCATGCTCAAATTTATGAGAAAAAAATTATCTGATCTTTTTTTTTTTTTTAATGAGATGAAATAAAAGTCATTTGAAAGAAAGAAAATATGTTCAAAATGAGGAAAAAGAGAGTAATCTTTGTCATGCTTCTAAGACAAAACCTCTCTCTATTTTTTTTTATGTTTTTTTTGTAAATTTTGAATAAAATGATTAACAAATACCCAAGATACCATTATATTTTAATTCTTTAAACAAATATTTTCCAATTAATTTCTTAATTTTAATTATTATTTTTTGATACATCTTGAGTTTTTCATTCTAGTAGAGACTGATGTCCTTCAAATCTGAGTGACAGATTATAATTCTAATAATTATTTTCTTATTTTTCTTCTTATTTATTATTATCATTATTGTTGTAATATATTTTTAATAATAATAATAATAATAATGATAATAATATTTTGAATAAAAATGATACTTGTGATAATAATAATAATACAAGGTGTTTCAAAAAGATGTTAATGCTGCTATGAGAGTTTCTTTATGATATCATAATTTAAAGTCTCCGCCTGTTCACAATCCATGTCAACACAATATTAGAATTTTCTCCAAGTGGTCTAAGTAATACCAGTTTAACTTTACCAATAAATATACTTCCATAGAATTATTAACATCTTTTAATTACTTGTGGGACATTCCAATAATGTGTTGACAGAGATGGTAAACATGTGGAGACCATATGAAATTATATCATAAAGGTGCTCCCATAGTGGTGTTAATCTTTTTAAAATCACCCTGTACTTGTAATTATATTCGTTTTTGTTTTTTTGTTTCAATAATAATAATCTATGGTATAAAACGCATATCTTCAAAATCATTATTTTTAAAGTAACATGAATTTTTTTTAGATAAAATCATTTACTAAATAGACAATTGTAGTACAGATGAGGCTCTTTAGCCTTGATTAGGCAACTAGTCTAGAAGAAAGAAAAAAAAACTCAACTTAAAATCAGAGGGTGAGCAACTCTACCCTATAAAAACCTATTTACTATTAAAATGAATGTACCATCAAAGTGTCAATAGGATACAAATACGGATTTACCATTTATCAACAGATTGTATATACCTATACATAAGTATTTCATATGTAGGTCAACACTTAATTGAGGGACATAAAATTATTAATTTATCAAATTGATTATTTTAAGCTAATTATTGTTCTTAGTTTGAATTTCAACCTTCATTCATTTGTGAGTCAATCCTAGTTTTTTCCTTAAAAGGGGAACCAGATAATACTCTAGAAACTTTAAGGGATTTTTTTTTTTACTTTAGTTGAGTTTCTTCGTTGAATGGCATATCAACCTGTGTGGATTATTTAATGCCAAAGCCATCCTTGTAGAAGAACAGCAGAGATACTATTTGACTCATAGATGGAAGATTAAGGGGTTCATGCCTTTCCCAAAGGTATTAGTCTGAAAGTGAATGTAATAGTCTGACTGGAGTTTGAACTCGTTTACTTTGAGGCTGCAGTCTAACATAGAGGGATAATGGGGTTCATGCCTTTCCTAAGGATATTAGTCTGAAAGTGAATGTAATAGTCTGACTGGAGTTTGAACTCGTTTACTTTGAGGCTGCAGTCTAACATAGAGGGATAAGGGGATTCATGCCTTTCCCAAGGGTTTTAGTCTGAAAGTGAATGTAATAGTGTGACTGGAGTTTGAACTCGCTTACTTTGAGGCTACAGTCCAGCTCTTTAACATAGAGGGATAAGGGGGTTCATGCCTTTCCCAAGGGTATTAGTCTGAAAGTGAATGTAATAGTGTGACTGGAGTTTGAACTCACTTACTTTGAGGCTACAGTCCAGCTCTTTAACATAGAGGGATAAGGGGGTTCATGCCTTTCCCAAGGGTATTAGTCTGAAAGTAAATGTAATAGTGTGACTGGAGTTTGAACTCACTTACTTTGAGGCTACAGTCCAGCTCTTTAACATAGAGGGATAAGGGGGTTCATGCCTTTCCCAAGGGTATTAGTCTGAAAGTAAATGTAATAGTGTGACTGGAGTTTGAACTCACTTACTTTGAGGCTACAGTCCAGCTCTTTAACATAGAGGGATAAGGGGGTTCATGCCTTTCCCAAGGGTATTAGTCTGAAAGTAAATGTAATAGTGTGACTGGAGTTTGAACTCACTTACTTTGAGGCTACAGTCCAGCTCTTTAACATAGAGGGATAAGGGGGTTCATGCCTTTCCCAAGGGTATTAGTCTGAAAGTGAATGTAATAGTGTGACTGGAGTTTGAACTCACTTACTTTGAGGCTACAGTCCAGCTCTTTAACATAGAGGGATAAGGGGGTTCATGCCTTTCCCAAGGGTATTAGTCTGAAAGTGAATGTAATAGTGTGACTGGAGTTTGAACTCACTTACTTTGAGGCTACAGTCCAGCTCTTTAACTATTACACAGCAGGGACTCATCTCAGCTTTTCTTTGATTTATTCATAAATATCACTGGGTTTGTTACATAGAAATAAAGCCCTCCTTTTTTTTTATAATTATTTTGTAGCATGTAGTAAATGATTTTTTGTTGAATTGTTTTAAAGTATTTTTTTTATTTTGTAGGATAAAGGTGCTTGATTAAAGATGTGTCAAGCGTGTGTATATGTATGTATGTATGTAAATGTACAAATATGAAATAGGGGGGTGTCCTCGTGGTGTAATGGTTAAAGCGATGGACTGCGGATTCGTAATACGCGAGTTCGTACTCCAGTCACGCTATTCTGTTCACTTTCAGGCAAATACCCTTGGGAAAGGTATAAACCCCCTTATCCTCCCAGCTATGGGTTAAATAGTACCACTACTGTTCTTCTAGGAGAATGGCTTTGGCATTAAATAACCTAAAAAGAGTTGATATGCCATTAAACAAAGAAACCAAACCAAACCAAATATGAAATAAACTCCAGATTTTCAAAGGATGATGTTATATAGAGTTGAATTATTGGTTACTATAATATGTTTTTTTTTTTAAACAGGGTTTATAATGTTGGGCTTTTGTTTCATTTAACAAATACAAAATTCATTTTAGATTTAAATCCAGAAAATAGATCACATAATCAAAAGCCTTGATAAAGGTTTAATGTTTAAAAAACTAAAAAGTTTAACAGTGGCAAATAATTAATCTATAGATAAAATCATCTTCTGTAGACCTTGAATTTTTTCATATTTCTACATTTTCATACCATCAGATTCAGATTTATTTCCTATGCATATGTGTACATATTAAGTATGAACAAAACCACAGATTTGTAAATACCTAATAAGTTCTGATTCTTAAATTTTACAAAAAATCAGCTAACAGATTTTTATAACATTTTTGGTACTAATGCCATAAAAGACAAAGTTTCTTTAAAAGGAGGTTTCTACTTAGAATTTTGAAAGTAACATGAGTTTTTTTCATGTCAACTTCTTCATTAATTAATTTAGATAATTTTTTTTTTAAAGAATGACACTAATAATGATTTATATATTCTTTGAAAGAATTCATTGGATAAATATGTCTTGTTTAACTTATTTTTAAACAAATAGTCTCATTTTCAAAATGGAAGCCTTACATTTTGAGAATCTAAAAATGTGAATAATAAAGTAATTATTATTCCTCTCAAGGCAATTTTTCACTTATTCATTTACAAATATTTTTAGAAATGTGGTCAGAAAAAGGAGAAAATATTCACATAACATTTTTTAGGGATGTTTTTTTTTTTCAAATTGATAATTCTGGTTAAATTTTTTTACTCTAACAATCTGAGATTTTGTTTTGTAAATGTAACAATACTGAATCAATACAATTGAAATGGTGAAAAAATAGTAATCAGAATTATATTCACATATTTTCATCTGTTTGTATGTGATTTTTTTTTTTTTTTACTATTTTTGGTTTGTTTTCTTTGTTTAATGGTATATCAACCTTTATGGGTTATTTAATGCCAAAGCCATCTTTGTAGAAAAACAGCAGTGATACTATTTAACTCATAGCTGGGGAATATAAGGGCTTTCGTACCATTCCCCATAGTATTAGTTAAAATGTGGTTGTAAAAGAGCACAACTGGAGTCCGGACTCACTATGATGTCACAGTCCTACATTTTATCCATTCCATCATGGAACTACCCCTGACTCTTTTGAATAGGAAACTCTCACATAACAAACACAAAGAGACAACAATCCTCTTTCAATAATCAGTTGGTTGACTGCCAAAATATCTTTTATAAAGTAAAAAAATTGTCTTTGTACATTTCTTAGTACTTTTCTTTTAGTGCTTATTTTCTATTTTCATAGAAAATACTTTTCTTTAATTTAATTCAAAAGATTTACTATTTTGAAAAGATAAACCTCAAATATTAGATACAAAACAAAAAGATTATGACCCTTTTTCAATCGCTATACATCTGAAAGTGAGTGGCAGGTATAAATGGTCTCATCAAATATAATCCTCAAATAATATAAATGAAATACACAAATCGATCAATTAACAAGCCAGTTTAGGTTTTAACCTATGAAGGTTGGTGTTTATAGATTTAAAGAGAAATTTCTTTCAAGCAAAGAAGGGAAAAAAAAATTAAAATTAATTTTTTTTGATTTTTGATTCATGTTTTAAATATAGATTATCAATTCTCACAAAGTTTTTGTTCAAACAAATACTTCCTTTTGTTCAAAAACCTAATACATACACATACATTCGTTTTTTATATAAATCATAATTAAATAAACTTATAATCAGAAAAATATCTATATATCATAAATTTCCATAATCATATTGGGATTAAAATATACTGATAGAAGCTTTAAATTTTTCAAATTTCAAATTTCAAATGACTAATTTATAAGATAAAAGAACGACTAGACGCGACGGTGCTGATTCTCAATACTTTCTTAATAGCAGTTTTTGGTAAACCACAGGATTGTGTCAGTGCAGTACCTCACCAGACCTACCCTCACTTGCCCAGTTGTGGCTGGGTCTTGCAGTATACACAGACAACATCGGTGCAGAGGAGTATGACCCCCACCAACAATTGTCCTAGATATGATACTAAGCAATTTGATGGTGAGGTTCCAGTAATGCTGGAGCTTTAGGGAATGCAGAGTACCCCTTCACTGCCATCACTCACAGGTCCACTCTGGCCCGGAGTGGTAGCATCTGATAGGGTCCTATCTATGGGTCAAATAGAACTAAACTGCATACTTATGCTAAACTGAATTGTTTGAAATAGAACTTTTCTGACATTTACCTGTATATATAATTATCCTAAACAGAATTGGTTGAATTAGAACTGTCTGACTTAACTGAATAGCTTGAAATAGAAATGTTTTTTGAAAATTTAACTGTGTACTCATGCTAAACTGAATTGTTTGAAATAGAACTAATTATTTGTATAAAAATGGATTTGGCATTAAACAAACAACAAAGATTGATATGCCATAAAAACCAACAGACCGAGCCTCATGCAAATTTTTTGTTTCTTTAATTGAAAATTCATCAAGACTGTAAGAGGTGAGAACAATAAAATAAATACATTAGTATCTCTTCATATCTTATATAAAGAGAAGTTTTAGAAGTGCTTCAGCCAATAGAAAACTCACTGGAAGAAGTACACTGAATGTTAAGTTCACTATTTCAAAGAAAATTATTTTCATTCAGTTTACATTTGTCTTGATAAACTGAGGCTGAATCTCTGTACTTTTTAAACTTTATATATAAAATGTTGTCATCCACAGACAGTTTCATTGTATCACAACTCTTCAGTATGGCTAGATATGTAAGACACTTTAAGCTGAGATGCAGTATTTTCACTTTTGACATTAATTTTCACGTGTCTGACTAAATTGAATAGACACATCACTTCTGCCTATTTTATTAGTTGATCCATTCAAGTCTTTGTAAGAATTGTTTGACATCTGAATGGAAAGAATTTAAAAAGGAGCCATAATTTTCACAAATACTTTCAGCCCCTGCTAGAGCAATCTTTGGGTGTATGAACAGTGAAATGACAAACTCAATGAGTCATTAGTACTGTGCAGTTATGAATAGAATAAAAATGCAAGTATGACTATGTGCATTTTTATATATATATATATATATATATACACGCATATATATATATATATATATATATATACACACACACACGCATATATATATATATATATATATATATATATATATATATATATACACACACACACGCATATATACATATATATATATACACACACACGCATATATACATATATATATATACACACACACACACGCATATATACATATATATATACACACACACACGCATATATACATATA
>OY757943.1:59050609-59123109 GCA_963585895.1 Sepioteuthis lessoniana
AGATAGATAGATAGATAGATAGATATCAGACTTAGATAGATAGATAGATAGATATCAGACTGAGATAGATAGATAGATAGATAGATAGATATCAGACTTAGATAGATAGATATCAGACTGAGATAGATAGATAGATAGATAGATAGATATCAGACTTAGATAGATAGATAGATAACAGACTGAGATAGATAGATATCAGACTGAGATAGATAGATAGATATCAGACTGAGATAGATAGATAGATAGATAGATATCAGACTTAGATAGATAGATAGATATCAGACTGAGATAGATAGATAGATAGATAGATATCAGACTTAGATAGATAGATAGATAGATAGATAGATAGATAGATAGATGTACACCGCTAACAATTCTTCATAAAAAGTTAATTTTCTTTTAAACGAGAGATACAATGATTCTAACATTTCTAGTTAAACATTATGCAATCAAAACAGATATTATTAGGTATTATCTAAGACCAAACTCTACAGCATTGAAACTCTATAAGCAAAAATAAAATCATGACACCTTTGTGACCAAAGATAAAATTGCATGAATATATATAAAAAGTCTCCTTATTTTTGGACCACTACATGATCATATTTTTGTTACAAACGCATTCAATGCTGTAGTGAATAATAATTTGGTAAGGAACAATACTTAATAATATCCATTTTGTTTGTATAATACATTTTTCATTGTATAATGTTCCACTTGAAAGAATGAAATCCTGGTTGAAAAGAAAATTAAATTTTTAAAGAAAATTGTTTGGGATGTATTCATGGTAGATTGATAGATAGATAGGATATTACTTTATCTCTCTTATAGTTTAAAAAAGAGGAACGCCTGTAAAAGGATATTATTATTATTACCTTTTTTCTTTAACTTTTCAAAAGAGGTGTTTGGTGAAGTATATACTTGCATGCACAACAATGGCCATGCAAGTCAAAAGTTCAGCAAACCAATAATGTTTTGAAAAGCATGCACAAGTCATTAAACTGAATGCAAGCAATGGGGTAAGTGGTCAGCATAGTCTCAAGACCAGCGCAGTGGACCGGCAACCTTGACTGATTTTTTTTTTTTGTTTTTTTTTTTAAGCACTAAGAAAAAAAAAACAATGGAGAAAAAAAAGAAGATGGTTTGCCTTCGAGCCTCACCACACAGGCAATAGAAAAGTTTATTTAAATTTCTAAATCTATGAAGAAAAAAGTAGAAAACGGAAATGCACAGGATTTTATAAAAATAAAGAAAAAAAAGTAAAAAGAGAGAAAGAGAGAAAAGAAAAAGAAATTCAAACTGGATGTTGAAAAATCCAACAAAAAAGCACTGAAAGCCAGCTAGTGTCCCACCAAAAGTTTTTGTTTACAACATTTTTTTCCATATATTTTCTTCCAAATTTGGGAGCAAGTGTTTCTAACCGAATTGTGTGGGGGTTTTGTATAAGTGTGTGTTGATGATAATGAATTAATTGAGGACCAAAACCTGGGAATTTTTTCTAATCTTAATGTATCAATACTTTAAGGATATAAACAATGATAAAGAAAATGACCTTAAAAATTATCCTTAAATTCACTGTTATAACCTGACATAAATTAGAATCATACTAATGTCAAGGGAAGTAACTCTCCAGGGTTAAAGAGTTACCTCCCTTTATTATCAAGATTAATGATATTTATTCGGGGATTTATTTTCGATTTCTTTCTATCGTTTTATTATAATGATGCACATTATTATATTTTTCTTTGGAGGAAGGTAAAATCGAAGACATTATAAATTCATTACTTTCAATATCCGTATAAGTAAGAATTATATTCTCTCATCATCTACAAAATTTACAAGTTTAAAAATAAATAATTGTATATTGGGCAAGTTTTTTTTTTAGAGTTCTTTCAAGCTGTTATAATTTTTTTATTGGGTCTATATTAAAATATGATAATAAATTTAATAATTATACACCATCAATAATGTTGTTGTTATTGTTATGATGTTGATAGTGGTGGTAGTCAAAAGTATTTCCTCAGCAGTGGTGTCCTGTTGTGACTTAAGACCAAACACGAGTTTTGTGAAATCCTAATAGTGTATAGACACACAATTCATGAGCTCCATTGTTCATGGCTATTTGCTATCTCGATAGTTTTTTCTCTGATCTGGTCATTTTTGGTTGGGTATTCACACTATTCAGTTAGTTCATATAGGACACTGATTAATATTTCAGTGGGTTTTTCAGGATACAAAGTTCTTAGATGAAACTTGGTTCATTATAAGATCATGAGAGGTAGACATTGAATTTGCTCAAAATTATTTTGAAATTCTTCTCATCCTCTTTTTTCTGAAATAAGAAAGATCTGTAAATATTTTCTGTCTCCATTCTCCAGCAGTAAAGTAGTGTATATATTTACACAATCCTTCGATCACAAGCAGGGCGTGACACAAAATCAAATTTAAAGCTTGTTTAAATTCATAGTTTTCCTTCTCTTAAACTGGTTGTCTAATGAAGCCTAAAGAACCTAGTCTGCCATACTATTTACCCATAGCAGTAGAGTATTAATTTGCATTTCACTACTTTCATCACACAATCTGGATGAGGATTGTAATGTTTCAAAACTCAGGCACCATATCAGCTCATCCATGTGAATTCAAAAGCTTTGTGCTGGTGGGGGTATTTTTGAAAAACATTTTTCTCTGTGGTTGGAAGAAGTAAAAATACTTATTTTTCTTCTTCTTCTTTTGAATAATAACTTAGTCCACTTTTGATTTTATCTAACAAGTTTGTGTCGTCTACTAACAATTTCTTGGCTTCCAATCTTGGGCAAGTGCCCTTTGGAAAGTTATGAATCTATTTCTTCTATCCTCAGTTACGGATAATTGTTGGGATAGACGGGGTTCTTTAGCCTTAGTAAGGCAACCAGTCTAGGAGAAGGAAAATTCTGCTGTACACTGTATAAATATTGATGCGTTGCATCTTGCTCATAGCAGAGGAGTTAGGTAAATACATACTGCCACTTCTGATACGATGTTCCATTTGTTGGATGAAATTATAATGAATTCATAGCCACTTAAGTTTGGGCATAAAGAATACCGAAAAAGGGGATTATAAATGCATGTTTGTAAGAGACAACTATTTATTCAAAACTCAAGTTCCATCAACAACAGCAACTGGAAATAGACATCAGCCGGCCACTGATGCTTATATAACAATATGCTCTATATAAAGTCATGGCTGATTTTCTATCTCATAGACTTCAAGCAATAGAATCAAGTGGGTTCATCCTTCAAACTTTCTTTAACCTGCTCAAATCCACTGAATTTTTTAGTATTTATATTAATGATTGGGAAGAGTTTGATAACCAACTGTTTTGATATAAAGCTACTGAATTTGGTATGAATATTTATTGGACTCAAAAGAATGTTTAAAAAAACAAATTGTTCTTCAGATGGAGTGAGTGTTGCAGAGCGTGGTCTGGAACAGAAGGTAATAATCAGCAAGAAGCCATGTTGCTGCAAGTAGTAACTAAACTAGTTTATATTTCTGAACTTTAAAAAGAAAAAAGTTCAGTTATTTATTGTACTGAATATGATTATTCACATCTGATTAAGCATTGATAATATTGTTCATAGGCAGTTCTTCACACTAGAGCTGTAAAATAATTGTGTAGTATGATTGTTTAATTAATCTAAGCAAAAAATAAAAATATTTAGATGAATAAATCTCTTAAGTATCAGTCACTTAAATTCAATAAAATATTTCTTGAAAAAACTGTATAAAATTTTATACAATTTTCATATTCAATCTTCATAAGATATTATAAAAGCATGATTGGTAAGAGTCTTTTTTGATATGTATATCTATCATTATTGTAACAATTACTATTCATGGCCCTTTTTTCAATTAACAACAAAGATTGTGAAATAACCAGCTGTGGTTCAAGTCTTGTCATGAACAGATACCTCAGCAATCTAATCTTCTAAAACAAGTCTTTTATCAATGACACAGTTATTTCTAGACACTTTATTTGAATCTCTTATTGTAGATTTAAATTAATTTATCAATTATATCATTATCTCTGGTATCTTCACATTCACACCTAAAAGACCAGGATATCGTTAAATGCAATGTCTTACCACCTTCAATAAAATGCAACATATGATAATAAGTAAATCAATATTTAGTAATTTTTCAAATTCAATGTAAGTATAAAGCTCTATTCTTCTCTAAACCTAATTGGATTGGACATTATTACCTCTGTCCCATAACAATTGTTACATTTTTATATAAATTTCATACACTAAATACAACAATTATGATGGGAAATATCTTGTATTTTTCTAAATTAGTATTTTAGTATAATTCACAAAATACATGCCAAGAGGACAGCATGAGTAGTGTGGACAACTCTACCTCTACTGACCCAAACACTCACTGACCTCTTTACTGCACAAGATCCTATTGATGAAGATGCCATTTATACCATTAGTTATCATTCTGCTTCACAACAGAATAAGCACTGCAACCAATACCGACAAGGCATGTCACAAACTATTTGCAAAGAAGAGCAATATGCAGCTGATCCTACCAACAAGTGCAACCTTGAAGCAGCAAATCCGACAAACAATATGCTAAGCCTTCATCCCAGCACCAACACTGGCATCAACAATCACCAACCAGCTGAGGTTAGAGCAAGACCAGCGATGTGTACAAACCTCTCAGGACAACATCAAAGGTCTGCCAGGAGTTTGTTTCAAACAAATACCAGAAGAGCTGCATCAAAAAGTTCAAGTAGGTCAGTCTGGAATGCACACCACTGTGGGCTTACAATGGGGAGTGCTCACAGAACTGAACTCACAAACTTAAGATGAAGATTCCAAACTGTTCAAGACAGTAAACAGGTACTGTAAAACAGTGAACTTATCCACATATTGCAAATTATATATTAGTTAACATGATAATTAAATGTAGTAGTAATGTTCTTTGAGCATAGAAGTAAGAGATTTGACTTGGCTGGGATTGATCTGATGAGAACAAGTCACCATAATCATATCATATTTACCAACCCCTCCACTCGGGCAGGATGTGACACAAGGTCAATTTTTAAGCAAAGTTTAACAGGTTTGAATTCAGAGTTTTCCTTCTTCTAGACTAGTTGCCTCACCAAAGCTGAAGAACCTAGTCTGCCCTACTATTTACCCATAGCTGGAGGGAGAATAATTGGATTCATACCTTTCCCAAGGGTATTAGTGCTATGTGAAATGCAATCAGTCTCGGCCAGGATTTGAACTCGTGTTGCCGTGTCCATTTCCTAGGACGGTAACCATTACACCATGGCCACCTCCTAAGTCGCCATAATAATAACTATCTGGATCTGTTGAATTATCAATGGAATTAACATAACTGTGTTAATAATTTTCTTAATTGGTGAGGATAATTAGCCTAAATTGGTGAGGATAATTAGCCTAAATATATTAATTAATATCAGCAGAATCTCCCTATATTTCACTAAGAGCTATCTAGCATGTCTTGATTCAAAACTTTCAATAAACATTCAAAAAAACTTTCAGCAGCAAATTTCATGTAACTTCTGAGTGTCATTAAGAGGGTCTGCTACCAGAGGCAGTTGAACAACGGTTCCACATCCAAATTTGTTCATTGTATATTTATCTAGCTGTGCCAAAAATGGTGCTTTTTTTTTATAGGTTTGGTTTGGTTTGGTTTCTTTATTTAATGGCATATCAACCTCTGTGGGTTATTTAATGCCAAAGCCATTCTCCTAGAAGAACAGTAGTGGTACTATTTAACCCATAGCTGGGAGGATAAGGGGGTTCATACCTTTCCCAAGGGCATTTGCCCGAAAGTGAATGTATTAGCGCAACTGGAGTACGAACTCGCATACTACGATTCCGCAGTCCATCGCTTTAACCATTACACCACGAGGACACCCCCTTTTTTTTATAGTAAAGATCATTTCCAATGTATTTTTATTGTACAAGTCAGTCTCTATGCATTCTTATAGTAAAAATCACTAAGAATAGATGTGTCTCTACCATTAAGCAATAATCAGTGGGAAACCATACTGCTGCAAGACCTAACTAAGCATACAGAATTCAAATTGTAAATTTCAAAAAGAGAAAGCCTAATGAATTTTCTAATGAAAATGATTATTCTCATATAATCTACATTTACCAATTAGGTTTTATATTTGGTTTGGTTTGGTTTCTTTGTTTAAAGGCATATCAACCTTTATAGGTAATTCAATGCCAAAGCCATCCTTCTAGAAGAAAAGTAGTGGTATTATTTAACTTGTAGCTGGGAGGATAAGAGGGTTCATGCCTTTTCCAAGGGTATTTGTCGGGAGTTTGAACTCGTTTACTACAATTCCACAGTCCATCACTTTTACCATTACATCACGAGAAAACCCCCTATGAGGCTTTAGTGGTTTAATCTAAAGACATAAAATTATATGGTATTATTAATAAAATGGTTTCACATAAAAGACAAGTAGCAAACAATATTCTGCACAAACTATGCAGATGATCTAGCACTTCTTGCAAATACACCTACCCAAGCTGAATCTCTACTGTATAGCCTGGAGCAAGCAGCAGGAGATATTGATATTGAAATAAAACAGAGTTCATGTATTTTAAACAAGAAGGAGCCATTTCCACTTTAAGTGGCAAAGCTCTGAAATTAATAAACCAGTTCACATACCTTGGCAGCAATATCTCATCTACTGAAAGTGATGTAAACATAAACCTGGTGAAGGTGTGGACTGTTATCAACAAGTTATTGATCATACAGAAGTCTGATTTTTCTGATAAAATAAAACGGTATTTCTTCCAAGCAATGGCTGTGTTAGTACTACTGTATGGATGCACCACATGGATGCTAATGAAACACATGGAGAAAAGGCTAGATGGGAACTATCGGAGAACTCTACATGATGTTTTGAACAAATCCTGGAAGAAACAGCTTACAAAATAGCAGCTGTTCGGCCACTTACCTCCCATCTCACAAACCATCCAAGACAAATAAGACATGCTGGGCACAGCTGGAGAAGAAAGAACAAGCTCATAAGCAATGTTCTCTTATGGACTCTTATACATGGACACACCAGTATTGGTTAACAAGTAAGGACTTACATACATCAGCTCTGTGTGGACACAGGATGCAGTTTAGAAGACCTGCTAAGAGTGATAGATGACAGAGACAGATGGTGAGAGAGAATCAGGGAACCCTGTGCTATGGTTTTTTAATCAGAATTAATGGTACTTGTCTAGAGGAAGTTTGGCCATTGTATATTACCACAGAGATTCCCTCAACAAGCGATTCTGGACAAGTAACAAACAAACAACCCAAACAGAAAAATGTTTAAATTGATAAATCTCTTTAGAATCACTCACTTTGATTTTTTTAAATATTTCTCTTCTGAACTCCCTCAATTTTTCATAGAAAATATCAGAAGACTTCATATTAACTTTGTATATAAAAAAATGTAATTGGTAAAATTCTTTTCTGTTATGTGGATTTATTTTTGATAATAACAATTTACCTTCCATAATTGTTTGATGTAATTAGATAACAAAGATGGTAAAATATTCAGCCTCAATCTGAATTTTGACCTCTTACCAGTGGAGATGGATATTTCAGCTAATTTCTTTTTAATCTTTGTAATAACAATACTCTTTGATTAGTTTTTAGCAAATGGCGTGATCTCAGTTCTCTATCAAAAATAATGTCATTACCAAGATAAAGAAATAAATTTGTTTAAAAAGATAAATATTAAAACAAATTTTAAAAAATGAAAATTCAATTACAATAAAATTGAAGAAAAGAAATAAAAAAATTAATAAAAAAAGAAAAAGTTTAAATAAATGCAATATACATTAAAAAAAATGTTAATAATTTTCAGATAACATAAGTCATACAGTAAATAAAAAAAACAAAAACAAAAAACAATCTATAGAAAGAAAAGGGTTTTAAAATTAGAGATGTTTCAAAATGCACTCATTATACAATGGATAACAAATGTGTTGGGTCTCTGAGTGCAAATGCAAGGTTTGGCGATACTTTTGATGACCTCGGTATCTCCAGGTACAGGAAGTGTAAATATCACCAGGAGTGCACCTGCAAAGTTGTAAAGTAGACAGTGTCCCAACACCTGGAAGTTGGTGGGGAAGAGACCAGGTGGAGGATCACATGATAGAAAAAGAGACAAGACAGGAGACAATCAGTCAGAGCCTACACACCAGTTGGGAACTGATGAAAGATTAGAGACAAAAAGTGTTCTTAAAATTGATTGGTTGTAGCCAATTGGATGAAAAATGCTCTCAAGCCAATCTGAAGACAATAAATCAAATGTATAAAACTGACAGTGTATTATGACAATTCATGACATTTAGGGTTCTAGTTGAGAACAAGTGACAGCAAGTAAAACAGCCTGTCGACCCCACCACACAACACATGCACTCATCATTTATATAAAACAATTCTGCAAGGAATACAGTTTGTGTATTATAAGCCCCACTAAAAGGATTTTCATCTCCTTTTCTGCTCTTAAATAACTTATTTTGATTTCTTTATATTATCCTACATGGTACGGATCCTAAAAGGTGTAATATTAAGAGTAAACAAAAGCACTCAAAATATAGTTGAGATTATGGTAAAGAACCTCATTAGCCTAGCAGCTTGAAGGAACTTTAGATGCCTTCACTCATGTTTTCTTCAAAGATATTTAACCAATCTCATCAGGTCAGGATGTGGACACAAAGTTAAGTTTCTTGCAAGGAGTCTCTTGAATATGGGTGAGTGGTGACAAAAAATGCTCTGTCAGCAATATCCTTTATGGGGCACCTTCCTCCCTTTTTAACATAATAGAGGAGCTTCTGTCTGGAGGGTGAAGATCAACTCTGGAAGCTGAATCAGATAATTTATTCCCAGCCATTGATGACCCAAGGGGTGAAGGTGATACTGGTTACAAATAAATATCTCTATTTTTTTCTTTTTTTTTTGATTTTTGAAAATTTTGATATTTTTTTAACATACTGCTTTGAAATTGTCTATTTGATGCTACTTGAACATGCCTTCAGCAATAAACTCAATCTTAGGGTGTTTCAAGCTTTTGAGCATCAAACACACTCACTTGGGGGGGGGGATCAGTCCTCAGCTTGTACCCAAATGTTGCACTCATCCAGAGATCACCCTTATCCTCCACAGCCATTGCAAGGCTTTTTTTTGTCACTGTATAAAAACAACCGTACATAATGGTAATTTATGACATTTAGGGCCCCAATTGAGGATAAGAGACAGCAAGTACAAGTCACTTAGAAACCCAACATTGCAACTCTCATCACTCATAAACAATTCATATTTCATTTACAATTCTATAAACGATTAGAAATCAAAATGGCTAGTTCTTTAACTACCTCCTCATAGGGATAATAATCATTTATGAAGTTTTGCTCAGTTTAGAACAAAGTCAGAAGTATGGAGCACACAGTGAGAACCAAACTCATCAGTAATGGTTGACTATGTGACACAAGATCAGTTTGGTGTGGATGCATATACATGGACAAGGATGTAAATTGCTTGGTTCCTATGATAGAATCACAAAGACATCAGATGACTTCAACACCCCCCCTCTTTGCGTGATGGGAAGTT
Source organism: Sepioteuthis lessoniana (assembly GCA_963585895.1). Taxonomy (NCBI): domain Eukaryota; kingdom Metazoa; phylum Mollusca; class Cephalopoda; order Myopsida; family Loliginidae; genus Sepioteuthis; species Sepioteuthis lessoniana. The sequence continues at coordinate 59,060,265 of OY757943.1, forward strand.
GCTGTCCCAGAGTTGGAATCCCCAGAAGCAAGTCTTTTTGCCACATCCAGCATGAAAACAAGAACACAACTGAAGTACAGATACAGACAGCATACACTGATTTTTGTCTGAAATTTGCAAAGTCAAAACAGACAGGCATCAAATCCTTCTACGTCAATAAACACTTAATGAGTTTAGGGTAACTTAAAATAACAAGTGAGAATTGTCTTAACAAAGGATAAAGAACTTTTTCATGTTTAAAGGACACATGGAAATTTGTTTTCTACTAATAAGGTCAGACTCAGTAACTTTTTAGTATATTTACAACAAAATCTAAAGTTAAATTCGTTTATCAGCATAGATCATCAGTTTTAAAATAAACTTTAAACTATGTAGAATACTATTTTGGTTTTCTATTGAATTTGACATCGTCAAATAATTCACATAAATATAACTTAATCAACAATTCATCAAGATCTTCTACGCTGACTTTTTCATGGAAATTCTATTCTTGTTCAGGGTATTAACATGTCAGTTAATTCAAATCTTACATCATTGAATTAAAACTTTGTTGCTTGAAAGTTGTGATTACAACAAAGGATTATACAAAGAGGTCACATCTTCATCAAGTATTCTCCCAATGTGATAAAAAAAACCCAGCAAAGTACCGTTTTATTGTAAGATACTGCTGACTGTACTCTGATGTAGTGGTAATGATGTTTTGGTTCTGAAACCCTGCCTGGCCCAGAATCATTCTCTGATGAAGGTTTTCTTGTCTGCTCAAATGTTCAGGATATAAATATATATTAGTCAAATGACACTAGAAGTGACAGCTGAAAAAGATCATATATTCACTACCTTGTCACAAAGAATACGCACCACAATGTCAGAGTAGAATCAAATTATCACATCAGAAAATGATGCCAAAGCATCTCAATAAAGTTTGTTACCTGTGTCAATAGCAATGTAAATCTTATACTGAGGATTGTAAATTGATGGAAGGGATTCAGAGTCAGGAGTTCCCCATAGGATTCCTTTATCAGTAAGGATTACCAATTTAAAAAATTGCTTAGTGGAACTTAAACTATATAGAATGTTATGTATACAATCCAATAATAAAATCATGTCATACAATTCAAATGAATATCATAGAATAAATGATACATTATTTAGATCTTGTACAATGACTTCACATGTAAAATTCATGGAAGTTCTTTTCTCATTCCCATTTGGCCAAATATTGTCAGTTAATTAAAATCTTACATTATTGAATTAGCACTTCATAACTTGAAACAAAGAATTATACAAAGTGGCTGCGTGTTAATCTGGTAATTCTACAATGTGATGTAAAACCAACAAAGTTTGGTGATATAGTACGATACTGCTGGGCCACTCTGGGTTAATTGTAATGATGGTTTAGTGCCAAAATCCTGCCTGATACCAGGATCATCATCTGATGAAGGCTTTTTTGACTGCATAACTGGATTTTTTTTTGCATCCTGTGTACATATTATAATTAAATCAATACGTATTTATGACTTAAAAGAAATAACTAACCTTTTAATAATTTTTCTGAGATTGTTTTACTTGGACGCTAACTAAACAGCTGAAGAAGAAACTAGACGGCAATTACACAAGAATGTTGAGAGCAATATTGAACAAGTCCTGGCGACAACACCCCACAAGACACCAACTATACGGCCACTTGCCTCCCATCACGAAAACTATACAAGTTAGACGAACCAGACACGCAGGACACTGCTGGAGAAGCAGGGATGAGTTCATCATCAGTGATGTACTCCTATGGACGCCCGCATATGACCAAGCAAAAGCAGGACGACCAGCTCGAACATACATACAGCAGCTATGTCAGGATACGGGATGTAACCCTGAAGACCTGCCAAAAGCAATGAATGATAGGGAGAAGTGGCGAGAGAGAGTCAGGGATATCCGTGCTGGCGGCACGACATGATGATGTTTTGCATAAGAAAGACTGCAACTCCTCTACCTCTTATAGGTCAATACTATGTATCTAAAAATGAGATAATCTTTTCTAATTACTGCCATAAATTAGGCTGTGAAGGTCTAATGATTATCATTATAGGAAATGGACACAATGAGCTAAATTCAAATGGTATGGCAACCAGTCTAGGAGAAAGAAAACTCTGAATTCAAACCTGTTAAAGTTTGTTTAAAAATTGACCAAATGTGGTATCCCACTCACAATGGAAGAATTGGATAAATGCTGTCAGAAACATTTCCGTTATTCATAATGTTTTCACAGTGAAAGTTAAATGGTTTTGTGAATTTCAAATATAACTCTGAAATCTCAATAACAAATTCGATATATTGTATATCTATATAACTTTCTCATTCATTAATGAACAAGAAAACCATTTCTAATACTGTAAGGAGTGTTAGAAATGGATTTTCACAGAGGGAGAAGTCTCATTTTAAAAATTCTTATCTAAGCTTTACATATTGGCTAGATTATACAAAGTGTGATCAAAAAGTATCAAGACTGAATAAATGAATTTTTTTCAAATTTAAAATCTAAAATCTAAATGAAGATAGGTATACAACTGAGCAATTTATATAATGATGTGACGATGTCCAGACATCTAAACTGCCGCTTATCAATTCTTGATACTTTTTGAACAGCAGTTCTCTTCTTCCTCCAACTATGAGTGAATAATACAACAGACTGGGCTCTCTAGCTTTGTATGCAGGGAGACGAGTCAAGAAGGAAAAGTCTGAACTTTGAACTGAAGATTTTGCTTTAATCCAAGATTGTTCAAGTACAGCACCCTCAAAAGGACATTAATAGAAATATACTTCAAACCTTATCAAAAAAGTTTCAGAGGTGATTCAGCCAGTTGAAAACTCACTGGAATAATTATTTTGAATGGCAAGGGGACCAATAAAATTAACATTTCATTATTTGTTAATTTTTTGTCTTGGTAAATACAGCTGCAGTCTTAATACTTTTTAAACACACCTTATATGACCGTGTTGTTAAGATTAGAGGAATTACCTGTCATGGTGACTCAAAGGCTTTCAAAAACGTTACAAGAATATAACTAATATAGATATATGATTATTTACTAAACTTACCTTTCATCAGACACAAATCCACAATATGAAACAGCCAGTGAGAACCAGATTTGTTACAGAGTAGTAAGTATTTACTAAGTTGAGAGTTGTTTGGGTACAATATCACATGTATGGAGCACACAGTGAGGATCAAACTCACTACTCAGTAGTAATACTTTACAACACCAGCTTGCTAACTATTGGCCTATGATGAGTAAGTGTATAGATGTATACACTCAAGTACCTGTTGTGTGTATTTACCCAACCCCCCTGCTCCAGGTAGGATACTTCTCAAGGTCAATTTTATATTGGAGTACAGCAGGTTTGAATTCAAATTTTTTCCTTCTCCTAGATCACTTGCCATACCAAGACTAAAGAGTACATAGTCTGCCCTACTATTTACTCATAGTTGGAAGTAAGGAGTCATGCTTTTACCAAGAATATTAGCACAAAGTGAAATTCAAACAGCCTTGTTCAGGTTTAGAATTCAGGCTGTCGGGTTGATTTTCAGGGGTGGTAACCTTTACACTATGAGTACCTCTGTGTGTGTGTATATATATATGTATAGTACTGAAGGTACATAGATATATATATGGAAATAGATATTTATCTACATGTTAAGAGAGAAAGAAAGAGAGAGATAGTGTGTGTGTGTGTGTGTGTGTGTGTGTGTGTGTGTGTGTGTGTAGATTTGTAGTTTAAATATAGAAAGGTGTAGGCTTCAATTTCTTGTCCACAATGCTGGAGACTAAGACCCTCCAAAAAACACCTGCCGCTCTCTCACTGCGTCAATTCTATATACTTCTCTTTTGATACATCCAGGTGCTAGAAACTCAGTCTAACAATTTTTGCCCTCATATATCCAGGTATCTGAACCAAACCACATGTCCAAGAGGAAAAAAAATAATAGAAAAGTGAAGTCAAATGTGAGTGGATATTTTATATGTAAAACAAAAAGTTGGCAACTGTAGTCAAAGGCAGCGTGAAGGTTCCCTTTTCATTGGCTACTACACTAAGATGTAGAAAAGAGCACTACTCCTTTCCCTAGATTGCTCCACTTCACCCTTGATCTGTACCTTATAATGCTGAGTGTTAAGCAAGGTAGCATCAAGTATCATTTTTTGAGTCTTTGGTATGACTTGGGCTGGGAATGAACCCTGGTCTTCAGGGCCATTAGCAAACACTCTACTCACTAGATGTATTAAACCAGAAATGAGAAGGATTTTGGTAGAAATTTATCACTTACCATCAATGAAATCGGAAAGCAAGTTATTTGCAAACAGAGAGAAAAACTGCTAGGGATTACATTTTTTTTTAATTGCAAGCTGTCCACAGACCACAAGATATATAAGGAATGATTATATAGATTTTAGGACAAGGATATGTGCATTTCATTTTGTGCTAATGCCTTTGGGAAAGGCATGAATTCATCTATTCTCCTAGCTATGGGTAACTAGTTGGGTAGTTTGGTTTCTTTAGACTTGTTATGATAGCCAGCCAAAGAGAAGGAAAACTTTGAATTCAAACCAGCTGTAGTCTACTTAAAAGCAGACCTTGTTTTGTATCCAGCTCACGACAGAGATTTTGGATAAGTACACATTTATGTAAATACTGGGTGTGCGTGTGTATGTGTGTCTGTGAGTTGGTAAACACAGGTTTATAGAGTGAAACATTAGGAATCGGCTGTGAGTGTATTTGTGTGCGTGTGCAAAAGAACACATGGTGCAGAGCTTTTCAAACTTTGCATTGGCAACACACTTTGTAGAAGTAAAAAAAACTATTACAACACGTAGATTTGGGTTTTTTTACTGATCCTTGATTAGTTTAGAATGTGGGTCTAAGGTTGTTGACAATACCTAGTGTTTAGAAAGTAAATCATCTAAGTTCTGAGTAGAGTTACTGATGCTTACCTTCAATGATCTAGTGAGAACTAGTAGACAATATCACTTTCATCATTAGTCAACATTTACATTTTCTTAGTCAAAATGAGTATTTAACTAAAAATGTATATAAAATAAAATAATCAAATGAAAAATTTAGTAAATAATAAAAGTAAAAACGGGTAATATAGCACTGTAATTTACAAATGGTATAATAGGTATGAAAACCAGTCGACAATTGTTAGTAAATTTGATTCTTAATGGATGCTCCATACTTCTGGCCTTGTACCAAACTAAGCTTTCCTAAAGGACTGCCTTGTAATTTAATGTTTAGTGAGCTAGGCTAGCAGGCCATTGATAGTAAGTTTGATTCTTAGTGGATGCTCCATAATTCTGGCCTTGTACCAAACTAAGCTTTCCTAAGGGACTGCCTTCTAGTTTAATGTTTAGTGAGTAAGGCTAGCAGGCCATTGATAGTGAGTTTGATTCTTAGTAGATGCTCCATAATTCTGGCCTTGTACCAAACTAAGCTTTCCCAAAGGACTGCCTTGTAATTTAATGTTTAGTGATCTAGGCTAACAGACCATTGCTAGTGAGGTTATTTACATGGATGTTGTAGTAATGGTGGTTGACCAACCAGAATTAATCTTATTGCTATACTAGTTGGCCACTTTTTGAAGTGCTGGAGCGTGTCAAGTCATAAGACGAAGAATTGTCTGTTTCATAAACGATAGTCTCATCAGAGACATTAATGCATAGTAAATTACAAATATACTTTTTTTGTCAAAAAATATAAACCTCTGCTAAATCAATCATTACCACTATTTCTGCAGACTGGGTGCTCTGAATTTCTCTTGGATTTCCAGAACACAAAGGAAGATTGTAGGCACTCCTTGAGGATCACTATCATCAAAGTTACCAAATACATCATCATTGAATGCTACCAATTGTAGTCGGTATACATTACTAATATTTTAAATGGCAATATGTGACTTTTCTTACTTTGCCTTCTTGATTAGTTCTATTTACCTGTTTCTACTTTGTTCTTTTTGAGACAACCAATCAGGTTACTCCAATTAAAATTCAAATCAAGCTGAGTTTACATTCTCAGCCAATTCATTTTTCCATATCTAACTTCATCATTGAGACCAGAGTTCAAATACTAAGATACTACTCCTAAAAGTGTACTTAATTTAATAGTTATCATTGTAGGATATGGAATTGGTATTCAGAGTTCAAATCCTAGACTAAGCTATTTGTATTTCCCTTTGTATTAATGCTTCTGGAGAAAAGGCGGGAATTTAGCTTTTCTCCTCTCCCAGCTACAGTTAAATAATAGGGAAAACTGGGTTTTCTAACCCTGGTAAGGACACCAGTCTAGGAAAACTTTGAATTCAAACCAGCATTACTCAATTAGAAAACTGACCATGTGCTGCATCCTACCTATGGCCGAGGGGTTTCGTATATACATACTCTTAGAGAAATAAAAAATTTTCAACATGATAATAGCAGTGTAGAGATCTCTGTTCATTCTCGCCTCTATCAGTATGATTTCTAAAGAGATATTATTAGATGCTAATTAGGGAGTATTTCCCATTATTTAATTGCAATTATACATTCTATAAATAGGATGTGACATGACATTGAGCTTAATGGTCACCTTTGGTTGAAAGATAAAAGTTGCCCAGTCCTTGCAATCAGTGTCATAAAGGTGTTTGACTATTCCAACAATCTCCTTTTATACAATGGAGAGAGTCATAGTCCTGAGATTGAAATCTCTAGAAACAGTCTTGGCTTGTCTTTTGCTGTGTCATAATCAAAGACAAGAACATGCAGATAGTATAATCAGATCTTATATAAAAGTGCCAGAGTATGATCCTGAGCAGAGTGCACAGATACTACACCCTGATTCAAGGCAAAAGTTCTCGTCTACCCATCAAAAATCTGGGGGGGGTAAGAAAACTATCTTAGTTAAGGAATAAAGAGCAAATAATGTTTTTTAAAACATTATAAGTTTATAATAATGTCTATAATGTAAGTATATAATCATGGCTTTATAACTTAATAAGTTTTGTTTACTATTTGAGATGTTGGGTTAGAATTAAGGTTTATGAGTTGTAAAATAGAAATATTTAGAAAATAAAAACCCAAATGAAGAGGAAAACTTAGAAAAGAAATAAAGTAAAAGTAGAAATTTCTTAAAGATCCGATTAAAGAGTTTCATTTGCTTTGTTTTTTTTTGGTCTCAAATTGACTGTTACAATATATGCAAGAAGCCTGATAGGATATCAAAAATTGAACAGAAAACCAAACCTCTGCTTTGTATTTTTAATAGAAAGAAAAAGTTCAATTATCCAAAGAATTTCTGTTCTGTTCATGATTCTTCTCAAAGGTTATAGACAATAAGAAATTAGATTTTTGAAACCAACAATAGATTGGCCAAAATATTGCATTCGCAATATCAATGATACAAAAAAAAAATGGTAAGCAGATGAGAAATCATTCAGGAAACTGAACCACCTCATTGAATTCTTGATATTGTTAACACAATGTTTCAGCTAATATTTTCTTTTGCCCTCATCAATCTCAGGGGAAAAAAAAAAAAAAAAGAAAAGCCTCACATTTTTTGTAAAATATTTTTCTAATACCAAACCATTTCAATAATCCAAATATTTTGTCTTAATGATTCTTCTTCAAGTTATCAATAATAAGCAGATAGGATTTTTGGAGACGATTGAAGATGACTGTTTGGTAAAACAAAGTGAATAAAAAGTAGGGTTTTTTTTATATATTTAGTGACTTTTTTTTTAAATTTTGGTTTTTGTTACTAATTTACTTTTGCAACCCCTATTTCACCAATCACTCACAAAATAGCTGTTGATATAACTAAGAACATATATATATATATATATATATATATATATATATATATGGAAGTAAATAATAGAAAGGTATCTAACGATATGGAAAAAATTGAAAAACAAAGTAATCAATGTTTTAATGAACCTTCATTAGGGCTTTAAAATGGAAAAACAGGTGTTGATAGAACAACAATGAATATTTGATAAAACTTCATAATAAATTCATCACTTTTGAATTACTTTGTTTTTCTGATTTTCGCCACACACATACACACATATCTATATACATATATATTGTAAATTTAGTTTCTATTTTTTATTTATTGTTGCTATTCGTACTTCACCAATTGCTAAAAAATGTTGATAATATTAAATGGAAAATATCAAGATTTTATATATATATATATATATATATATATATATAAAAACACACACACTATATATATATTTTTTTTTCATCATACAACGTGTGAAAGCACGTGCGATACCCTAGCCTCATCAGCCGCCAACCAGGGTGATAATACAGTTTCGGTCGCCTTGAGCTACCGAAACTGTGTTATCACCCTGGTTGGCAGCTGATGAGGCTAGGGTATCGCACGTGCTTTCACACGTTGTATGATGAAAAAATATATATATATATATATATATATATATATAAAAACACACAAACACACACACTGGATTCTAATGCTGTATATAATATTCCTTACATAAACAAAAAATTTAAGACAAAATAATGGTGATGAAGCCAAAAAGTTCTAAGTAAATAGCAGAAAAATTTTTCTATTTAAATTGCAATTTAAGGCTATCTCTTGTAGTCTTGCTTTCTAGAAAGTTTATGAAGGTTAAAAATACTGTCAAGAGTGTATATATATATATATATATATATATTGTCATCCACAGACAGACTGTTTCGTTCTATCAGAACTCTTCAGGGTGGCAAGACACGCAGGACACTCGAAGCCGGAATCGAAACCCGTCCAACTTTACGATAGACCACACGGCCACAAGCGGACTACGTTGGCTAAGGGAATTTTTAGGTATTTTTTATATTTAGCAAACAGCAGCAGCAGCCTTTGTTTACATTTTTTTTATTTTATTTTTATATATATATATATATATATATATATTTATCTTTAAGACTAGAAAAAAAATGAATTTTCAGATAATTGTGCATCAAAATAAACTTAGTGATTAATGCAGAAAGAATTTAATAAAAACTAATAACTATAGGGTTTATATATCTATCTATCTGTACATCCAGGTTTTGGGGAGAAAGGGTGTTTCAGGATAATTTAGGTTTTAATTTGAGCCATTACCAATAACTGTTATATCTGATTCATCTTAAGTAAATTAGTTTATTTTATCTACCTTATATATTTATAGACTTAAATAATGTCTACTTTGTCATGGAGGAGGGGGTATCAAACTGAGAATGTTTGATGCCCCACCCATCCCACTCTTACTTTAACATGTCTCACATCTGAAGAGATCAAGAAAGAATAATTTTGGTCAAGATTGTCAAAACTGGACTCAGCAATTCCATCATCTCCCAATCAATTCTACAGTTCACCCTGTACATTTTTTTTGTGGAGTGGAGGCAAAGAATCTGATTTTAGGGTCTTTTGTGTCATCTATAATTCAGTTAAACTATTTAACTAATCTTTTTTTTCTATTCTTAATTAATTACCCAAGTTTATCTTTGTATGACCTTTTTAAATATTTTAAGTTTAATAATATAAAACTGATTTATATTGTAAGAATTATCATGGTAATAATCTGCTTGTTTTTAATGTTTGTTACCATAAAACAGCAAAACTAAATCAACTTCATAGCAAGATTCTTATTAATGCAATAATGTTAAAATGCTCTAACTTAAAGAATAAAGCAATTTCCAATCCAATTTGCAACTAAATAATAACTGTGTGGGGTCTACGTTCACACTCACCCCAATCATGATGATTTATCAAATGAGAAAACTTAAATGCTAAAGTGTACTTCCTATTGTTGTTAATTGTAATAAAAAGTCTTTAAACAGGAAATGATTCCAGCTTTAAAGTAAGAATTTCTAATTTTTTCATTTTTTTTACAAAAATCCTTCATTACAATAATAATCTTTCTGAATCAAAGTAAAAAATAGCAGAAACACACATCAGTTATTCTTAGGAAATATAAAAAATTTCTCTATTTTGTAGGTATTATCTGCCAATCTTCATGATTTAGCAATTTTCTAGTTTCTTATTAAAAATAAAACAAATTCAGTCATATAGTCATGTTCTATTTGTAATGAATACAAAAAGAGATACATTATCTTTTTAAAATAATTTCATTGCCCTTATACACATATACACATATATATATTCTTTTGGTGGGTAGGGAGGAGTACTTGCTTTTCAAGACTTTGGAAAGACTAACTATCACTATTACCCCTATCCCATAATGGTTGCTACATTCAGTATATACAATAATTTTGCAAAGGAGCAACTGTTATGGGACACAAGTATTATTATTATTATCGTCATTACCTCTTTCCTATAATAATTATTATACTTTGTATATAAAATCAATAGGAAAAGGTAACAACTATCATCGGACAAAGATATTACTACTATATACTACTCCTGTCCCATAAAAGATGTTACATTTACATATTAATTTTGTGCTCTAAATATAAAAACTGGTATGGGACAGTTATTACTATCATTATTATCTCTTTCTCATAATACTGTTTATATCAAGTGTATAAGATATATATGCAAATGTACCAACAATTATGGGATGCATTAATAGAAATAATAGTATGCCTGTCCCAAAATGATTGTCATATTTGCATACAAGTTCCATACCCTAAATGTAACAACTATAATGGAACAGTAATAATAATTCTGCCTTTTGTCCCATAATAATTGTTACATTTAGTGTATAAAATTTAAATGAAAATTTAACTATTATTGGACAGAGGTATTAATAATAATATTGATAATAGTAATACTTCTGTCCTGAAATAACTGTTACATTTGCATATAAGTTTGATACACTAAATGTACCAACTATTATGGGACAGAGCTTGTAAACAGTTTGTAAAAACATCTCATAATCATGAAACTTAGCAATTTTATTTTGTATTATATTATGAATAATATATACGTGTTGGTGTTGGGGAGATGCGCTGGTCTTACTCGAAACATTTCTAAAATTAAAGTTCTACACCCCCTAAAAACTAGCTTATCAGCCTCAGAATTAATTAGAAGGCAATAGAAATTACAGAGTCTGGTGATGTCAACTTTGACCTAGAATAGTAATAATGATGATATAATAGTAATCATAACTGGACAGGAAAATAGAATGTCTTGTGTTAGAATATATGGGTGAACACAGAGGATGGTTTTGTGCTGTATTTAGTGACAGAAAGAGACCAATAAGAACATACCTGGAACCCCAAGCACGCCTGCATATAAAGGACAAGTCTCATTGTAGTCAGAAGTGAAACAAAAAAATGTTGGAGATGGATCAGCACAACTTTCACACACCTCATCTACTCACAATCAAACATATGAATGATGTCATATACAGGATCCTCCATAAATAGGTGTACCCCTACCAAAAACTTTTCTTTTTTTAATAAAAAGTTAATCTTCTTAACCAAAGATAGCAGGATTTTATCATTTCTAGTCAAATATTATACAATCAAAACAAATGTTATTTGGAAACTTTACTACATTGAAACTCTTTAACCAAAAATAAAATTGCAACATCTCTATAACCAAAAATAGATATTTGTGCATGTTGTTCCTTCTGTAGTGCTTACTATCTGGGCTTGAGCATAATAAAAACTATAAAGTCTTCATTTTATTATATAGATATTGAGTTCTATAAAAAGAATACCACATGTTGTATAAATGTTAACAAATAATAGGCTGCACAATTATCAGATGAATTTGTCAGATGATCATACAACGATTTGTATATTAAACTCAGGGTCAAAGGCAGTATTTGACATTGTGATTATATATATATATATATATATATATATATATATATATATATATATATATATGTGTGTGTGTGTGTGTGTGTGTGTGTGTGTGTGAATTTACTCATTTCTGAACACCTAGATATTCATATTTTTGCTTCAATGTCATAAAGTTTGATAATAACTACTACCTAATAATATTCATTTTGATCATATAATGATCCACTAGAAATAATAAAATCCTGGTATCTTTAGAAGAAAATTCACTTTACAAAAAATAGTTAGAGGCATTCATATTCATTGACAATACTGTATATATAACATAAGTATACAAACTATGAAAACAGGAAAACAATCTCCCCTCAAAAAAATTTTGATTTTTAAACAAAAAGTAAAAAACCTAAGTTGCATTTACACTAACAAACATTTTTTTTTTCAACCCCAAATTTAACAAAAATCACATGAACAAGAAAACATTTTTCAACAACATTTGTTCCTTTTGTAAAATAACATGAACTGTTTCATTTTTCTTCTAAAATATCAATGACAAACAACAATAAAAATTGTACTGTGTTCAATAAACTGCACACACTTGTGTGAACCTTCTAATTAAAAAAAATCCTTGGCAAAGCAAATTTTCTTTTCATTTTCCATCTGAAAATATTAGCAAGACAAACCAAATACAGATTTCAAAGAAAAAATATGACATGACAGACATTTAAAAAGAAATGAACAAATATTCACAATAACAAAAATTTATCAGTGGACACAATTTGAGATTAAGAAAAAGATTTTTTTTAAAAAAACCCATAAAAATGACTAATATCTTTCAATTAACTTTTTATTAAATGACAAAAAAGGTTTTTTGACAAATTGAAAATCTATTTCAATTGAGATGTAAGCTATTACCTTTAAGCAAATAATTTTTAATATTGACCATAAATGAATATGTTGATTTATAGAAAGTTAATTTTCTTCAAAAGCTAATGTTTTTGGTAGATTTTTTTCATTTTTGAATAACAACATATTTATATTTTTGGCAACAGAGCTTCTATACTGTTGATTAAAATCATAAATAATAACTAATAACATCAGTTTTGATTTTGATTTTTATATTTGGTTTAAAAGAAAATTAACTTTCTAGAAAACAAAAAAAGAAATGCTTAGCACATTCTCTTTTATGGTTGATACTGTACTTTTTCTTGTTTTAGATTTTCCAAGAATGTATAAACTACAAAAAAAAGAATAATATATCCTGGTTGCCTTAAAAAGTCAACTGAACAATTATGGATAATTGTCCTTATCTCTGTCCCAATAATGCAGCACAAGTGGTAGGATAGTTATCTTGTAAAATGGTTAGGGAGTTTAGTAAATTATTTTAGTAATAAATAGTTTAGCTAAACTTTGAGTTCGATGTTGCAGGGTTTCATTTTGCAAAGGTCAAAACCTTGTTTTGGGTAAACGTGTCAACTCGTGTCATAATAACCTGGACAAGTTAGTTTGTTTGTTTTAGAATCAGCTGTAAGCAAAATATTTTAAGATAAACAATTAGGTCGATACCAGCTGATAGTTAGCAATGACATGTCCCTAAAAGTTTTAAAGATTACATGTGATTAAAGTATTAATTAAGAAATAATTATAAGAACATATATAAGAAAAAGATAATAAGTCAGCATAGGGCAGTCAGGAGGACCAGTAGCAGTAGATGGAACAGAGAGGCCCTGATAGGGAGAGGTCAGCTGACAACCAGGTTGACATGTACAGGTAGTGGCTTTGGTCAGCAGAGATAATAACTCTGTCTCTGGCTAAGCTTTCACCTTGCAGTCCTTATTCTGTCTGTATATCTCATGGGCTGTAGTAATTCCTATAATCTAAGTCTCTCTTTTTGGTGACAACTGTGAAAGAGTAGTAGCAATAAAACTTTTGTATCCTGCGACCAACAAATGCGGTTTTGTGTTTGTCACTTTTTATCACGGTGAGGTTACCACACGGTTTGACTGAAATCTAAGGGGTAACATCACACCATATTCGATTTGGTACCAATAATACAACAATCTTAGGAAATGGACATAGCAACCCCAGTTCAACTTCTGAATGAAGCTTTTTGCATTTCACTTCATACTAACGACCTTAGGAAAGGCATGAACGTCTTCTTTTCTCTACTCCAGCTATGGCTAAACAGTAGCACAGACTGGGCTCTTTAGCCTTGGTATAACAACCTGTCTAGGAGAAAGAAAACTTTAACTTCAAACTAGCTTCAACTCTGCTTAAAAAATGACCTTGAATCACATCCTGCCTGCAGAGATGGGGTTGGGTAAATTCATATATCACCATCCTCTTGTCCTGAATAAAGTAAGTAAAATTGGCAACCTGAAGGCTCCCTTTTCAATAGCTACTACACCGAGGTGTAGGGGAGGATGCTACTACTTTCCCAGGATTGCTTCACTTTACCCTTGATATGTACCTTATATTGCTGAGTGTTAAGCAAGGAGGTATCAAGTACCATTTTTAAATGCCACGATCTGGGATTGAACCCAGGTCTCCCGGATCATTGGCAAAAAACACAAACTTAAAGCTATTTCTATTCTCACTGCCTCATATGGTATGAGTTAGTGAACTCGGCTAGTCAGCTATTGTTCATGAATTTGATTCTCAAAAGGTGCCACATATTTCTGGCCTTGAACTAAACTAAGCTAAGGTTAGTAAATGACAATTTTAGGCTGTTTTTGTCAATTGTTTCATGTCAGCATGAAATTTTGAATTTAAAAAAAAAAACAAAAAAAAAAACACACCACTGCCTTGAGATATGGCAAGAAGGGAAATATCCAACAGAGTACCCTGGTAACAAAATAGGTTATGGGAGAGTTGACTGATATTGCCAAGTAACCTCTCCACTTTATTGCTTTGAGAGATGTCATCAGGTGGAATTATTCAGTATGGCATCCCAACATTAATAGGTTATGTGATATGTCCATGTCAACTTTTCCCTCAGGTTATATATTAATAAAATATCAAATGTTCAAGAAGCCTTATTTATAATTCACTGCAGTAAATTAACAATTTAAATAGTTAATGTCTCCCTGTACAGTCACTATGGGTAAATCAATAATATCATTCAGGTTGAAGAGAAAGAAATATAAAGTTTGGGGGGGAGTAACTGTGTTGAAACCAAAGCATTCAATTTATTTGTCATGTGATGAAATAAAATCTAAATTCCCTTGAGAACGATTGTTATAAAAGAAAGTATATACAACCCCTGGTAAAATATTAAGGAATTATTATATTTATAGGATGTTCATCTTGCTTCTATTTTCAAAGCTTTGAATTTTTTATTTTGATGCTTTGATGTCTTTTATGATTTACGGGTATGTTTTCCTTTCTTTTTTTTTTTAATCACTCCATTTTTCTTAAATATTTATAACACAGCTGACTGGGAATAAACAATGTATTTCACTCTACTCTATTATGAATTACCTTCTCTAATGATTTTTATGATCCTTTTCCTTGTTTCAATTGACAATTCTTTTGTTGAAGTCATGTTACCTTTAAATTAGGCATGCCCAACCATTTGTTGAGATTTGCAAGAACTATCATTTAACTGTAGACTGATTTGTGTATTTAGGGCTTCAACTGGAATTTGTTTTAGTTACAAGATCATTTCATCAATTTTCCTCAACATTCCCATGATATTTTCCTCTCGAAGGCTTTGAAAAAAATTCAACCATTCAACTAAATAATTCATTCTAATTTTTTTAAGGAATATTTTATAAAGCCAGAATATTCAGCTATCAAAAAATGTTATTAGTTTATTTACTGCTAAATGAAAAAAAAACCACTCTAGATGAACATCCTCTAAATGTATTAATTCCATAATTTCCATAATAAATATATTTTATAAAGTGGGTTATTTCTTTTACACACACTTACTATTTATATCTTTTAAATGTCCTGAGAAAAAAAATTGTATATCTGCAAAATTGATTTTGTTTAAAAGTACAACATCCCTGAGAGAATTTTAAGCTGGTTTAAATTACATCAAGTAACTATGATTGTTTTTAAACATAATGTTTAATGTTCTGTGTCACATATTAAATTGAAATGGCAATAGAGTTGAAAACAATTTTTTAAAATTACATATGGTGTATATATTAAATGTTAATAATTTTTTTAAAATTACATATGGTGTATATATTAAATGTTATCAATTTTTTAAAAATTACATATGGTGTATATATTAAATGTTATCAATTTTTTAAAATTACATATGGTGTATATATTAAATGTTATCAATTTTTAAAAATCACATATGGTGTATATATTAAATGTTATCAATTTTTAAAAATCACATATGGTGTATATATTAAATGTTATCAATTTTTTTTTAAAAATTACATGTGGTGTATATATTAAATGTTATCAATTTTTAAAAATTACATATGGTGTATATATTAAATGTTATCAATTTTTAAAAATCACATATGGTGTATATATATATATATATATATATTAATACCAAAATTAAAAGTATAGAAATGAGTATCAAATTTTTTTCAGTTTATACATGGATAATTTTTTTTGATATATTGATTTTCTCGAACAAAAAATTATTTCATCTATTACAGATAAATATATATTAAAGATTTAGCATTTCTTGACTATCATCTTGTAGACAATATATATCTTTTAATAGTTACTTACAAGTGTGCCAAAAAACCTCATGTCATTCTCAAACACAGCTACCTTATTACAGTCTAATGGTTAACAAGCTAATTTTACTGCCCAATTACTAATGTGATTACCTAGTAAGGATTGAACAACAAGTTCAGTCCTCACTAAGTGTTTAATACTTCTGGGCTTGTGTCAGATCTAAGCGATGCTTAGTTTTTTAAAGACTTACAATCAAGTCATGCTTAAAACAACAGTTCCTGTTAGATCACTTAAGTTAAACAGTGATGAGCCTGCTCAATACTTAGAGGGGTGACCATTTATGAACAGCAGGTACTGTAAGCAATATTAAGCTTGTATATCAGACTAAGCAAAGCATAGTAAATTCTATAGAATTCTATAACTCGATATTGCTTAAAGATAGACACATCAATAAGTCTGCAGCCTAATGACAAAAAAAGCATTTATTTTACACAAATATTTTTTAAACATAATTTCCTTCTTTGTAAATGCACTTAACTCTTTCCTTCCTGCATATCACAACCTAATACTTCACTTTGATAAAGATATTTTTAACTGAGTAAGAATATTTTTTCAATGGTAAGCAATGCCTACTTTGCATATGGGTAAAGTTGAAAAAAATTAAATAAAATACGTCACAGAATACTTTCCAGACGGTTTTCTAAAACAAACAAAAAATTATTTCCTTGCATTAAACATATATAAAAAAAAAAAAGATTCAACATAATTATATCTCTTGGCTCTATCAGAAATTATTTTCAGCTGGCATGTAAAAGTGGTGAGTAATAAATTATTTTTTTAAAAAAAACTTTTATAAGAATTACATCCTTTGCCTTCCAGATAATACTTCTAATAGTTGCTAGGTAGTATGACAAAAGTAGCATAGAAAACTTCACAGCAAAGTCAATCTCTCTACACTCTAACCTTGACAACAAGAAACACACTGAAGTGTTTGCATTTCCCAACAGGAGGCCCTCTTGGCCCAACAAAACTCATGTTGTAACCATGTAACATGCTTTGACATAAGTTCCCACACAACAATATCCATTCTATCAAGAACTCTTAAGTTATACCCAAAGACTCTTGAAAAGACTTTTCTCTGTAATACCAACAGGACAAATAGCGTAATGATTACTTAAGCGTTGGTTCCTTAAACTTTTAAGAGACAATCATCTGGAGGTTGAAGGTTCAATCCTGATTACAGGCAAATAACAATACAGGAATATTTAACACCTGTACCTGGTTATGCTTAATAGAATCAGAGCAAGCAACCCCCATGGATTTAATAAAGGACATGGTTCAAAGTTCCATGTAGGTTCCTGAGTTTAACAAGAAACACCCAAAGAAGGCCAGAGGATATATTAGCCAAAATGTTATGAAGATAAAAATAAAGATGAAGACAATAGTGTGAAAACCATGAATGATAAAATTGTTTCTGTTATTACATTAAAAAAAATGAAGGATAATATTGATTTTCTAAAATCTTTTTGAATTTAAGACATTTACATTTATTGATTTGACATTAAATAATTAGTGTTCTAAACTATAAAATTAACCCTATTAATACTATTCAAAATGTAAAATAATAATAGTAGTAAGTAAAGTTGTCTCCCTTAAGTCAAGGGCAACCAGAAGGCTTCCTTTTCAATAGCTACTACACTGAGGTGTAGGGGAGGGTGATACTCCTTTCCCTGGATTGCTCCACTTTACCCTTGATAGATACCTTATATTGCTGGGTGTTAAGCAAGGAGGTATCAAGTACCATTTTTAAAGTCTTTGGTATGACGCGACCTGGGATTGAACCCAGGTCTCCTGGACCCAATACTTCTGGTTTTGTGTCAAATCTAAGCTTTGCTTATTTTTTTTTTAAAGACTCATAGTTAAGTCAGGCTTAAATCACCAGTTCCTGTAAGATCACTCAAGTTAAGCAATGCTGAGCTTGCTCAATATTAACAGGGGTGACCACTAATGAACAGTAGTAGTAATAGCATGATATACAATTTTAAACAAACATTTATTTTTATCTTTAGCATTCATTACTTATTATACTCTGATACTTGTGAATATCCTCAAATATCAAAGTTGATCAATAAAATGTCATGCGTTGCTTAGTTATAAAAACACACAAACACATTATATTAGGATTCTAAATATAAAGCGATTCCTTATTTACCACCAACAAATTATTTCCTAGTGTCTATTGGTCCAGATTTTTTTGTTTCTAATGATCTATCTATCTCTGTTATAAACAATTATGAATCTTTTTTGCAGCAACCTGAAATTGATACCCTTCTTCAATCTCGGTCTACCTTGGCTAGCATTTGGTATCTACACATAGAATAAATTGTAAATAAAAAGTAAAGTTGGCAACTGCAACCAGAAGGCTCCCTTTTCAATAGCTACTACACTGAGGTGTAGGGAAGGGCACTACTCCTTTGCCTGGATTGCTTCACTTTACCCTTGATATGTACCTTATATTGCTGAGTGTTAAGCAAGGAAATATCAAGTACCATTTTTAAAGTCTTTGGTATGACGCAGCCTGGGATTAAACCCAGGTCTCCCGGACCATTGGCGAACATTCTACCTACTAGGCCAATGAGCCAGTTAGGGTTTTGAATGTAATTATGTTGACTCAAAAATATTTTTAAAAAATTAAATTTGTAATGAATTTAAAAATAGATTTATTTGAAGTTATAATAAATTTTTAAAAAAGCTGGCTAACAGTAGTCAAGAGCGACCCAAAGGCTCCCTTTTCAATAGTTACAACACTGAGGTGTAGGGGAGTGTGCTAATCCTTTACCTGGATTTATCCACTTACCCTTGATCCATACCTCATAATGCTAAGAGTTAAGCAAGCAGGCATCAAGTACCATTTTTTTAGTCTTTGGTATGACAACCTGGGATTGAACCCCAGTCTCCCAGACCATGAACGAACACTCTAACCATTACGCCAATAGGCCGCTGTAAATTTTTAAATAAATCTGTAATAAATGTAATATAAATTAAGGTGTCTATCATTCCAAAATTTATCTATCTATGATACTGTTTATATCTATCTATTCATCAATGATATCGTTTATATCTATTCATCTATTCCTGGCGGCAACACCCCCACAAGGCACCAACTATACAACCACCTGCCTCCCATCATGAAAACTATCCAAGTTAGATGAACCAGACATCCAGGACACTGCTGGAGAAGCAAGGACGAGCTCATAAGGGATGTACTCCTGTGGACCCCCGCACATGGCCGAGCAAAAGCAGGATGACCAGCTCGAACATCCATACAGCAGCTATGTGAGGATACGGGATGTAGCCCTGAAGACCTGCCAGAGGCAATGAATGATAGGGAGAAGTGGCGAGAGAGGGTCAGGGATAATCACACAAGCGGCACGACATGATATATCTATAACACTGTTTATATCAATGAAACCATTTAAAACTATTTATCATTGAAACTGTTTGTATCTATCTATTTATCTATGACACAGCTTACCTTTTAATCTAATAAAAATAGTAAATCTTTCTTCACCAAACTAAAATTTATACACTTCTCCAATCTGTCTACCTCGACTTACATTTGCTATCTGCACACAACATAATATTTGAATTGTCCTTAGAATACTCCTTATTTTAGAAATTAATTGCAGGAAGTTAAAAGTTAATTCATTAAATGAATATTAATTACAGAGATCAAACATTAAATAGAGAAAATTACAAATCAAAATTCAACCTATATATCAAGCTTCAGATTATTGATGTATCCTTATAAATTTAATTAAGATTTACTCCTAAGGACTTAATCAACTGCCAAAACATCAAAGATACAATAAATACGATTCATTCAACAGAGAACAAATTTTAAGCTAAACACACATATTAAAAAAATGACTGACACCAACAATTTAAACAATCAAGGCAGAAAATTAATCAATAACTAGACAGAAAAAAGTAAGGCATAAATACAAGACAGACATGAATTTGGAAGACAAATACACACTTAGTCAATTACAAACTGCATTCAGTTGTAGAGAATTTCAAAACTAATTTCATAAAATGTTTTCTTGTTTGGTACATTTGAAATGAGGAATATCGTCAATTTCTTAAAAATTTTTGGACTCAAGACATCTACATTTATCAAAAGTTTCCAAGCTGTTGCCATGGTTGTACCACTTAGACTAACAAAACTTCTGTTGAAAAAGCAACATTAGAACTATGAAGATGCTGTGCTATTTTGAACAAATCTTGGAAGCAGTACTCTACAAAACAGAAACTGTACAGCCACTTACCACCCATCTCACATCCAGGTAAGATGAGCAAGACTTGCTGAAAAAGTAAGGATGAGCTCATAAATAACGTTCTCTTGTGAGCTTTTACACATGGACACACCAGTATTGGCCAACTAGCAAAATCTTACATTCATTGGATACTGGGTGCCATCTAAAGGACTTACCAACAGCAATGGCTGATAGGGATGGATAGCAAGAGAGAATCAAAGGAATCTGTACTGTCATCATAGTTGATGATAGTTGAATTAGAAGAAAAACTCTGAATTCAAACCAGTTTAACAGTTTAAAAAAACTGACCCTGTGTCACATCCAGTTGAGAGCAGAAAAAATACGTCACCACAAAATGCAATAATAAAATTATGAAAATAAAGCTTTTTTTTTTTTTTTTGGCTTGTTTTTATTCAAAACAAAAAGGAGACATTACTTATTATATTCTGCATCAAACTAAAATTCAATTTTTTTAATATGTGGTGGATTGTTATTTGACAGGAGCTTACAGTATCAATGTTTAATCTAGATAAAAACTTTCAAATTTGTTTATTTGTTTTTTTTTTCAAATCAAAACAAGTTGTTATTACATTCAATTATAAGTTTTCCACTAATTAAAAAATATATTTTATACAAAATCAGTTCTCAGTGTCAAGGCAAAATTAAAATTTTAAATGACAACTTTAGTCTTACTAACTCTGGGTAGTTAAAAAAGTAAAAATGGTCAAGATTACTTGATATAGACATCCACAAAATATCTATAAAGGTGTTTCTGATATAATAGATTTCATTGAAGGAAATGAACATGGAATATTAAGTTCAAATCTTGGATGAGGCTGTTTGCATTTCTCAGAGTGTCAATAACCTTCAATGGGGAAAAGTATGAATCGAAATATTCTTCCTTCAGAAATCAGTAAATGGTTCGGTAAAGTGGGCTTTTTAATCTTGGTATAGCAACCAATCTAGAAGAAGGAAAACTCGGAAGTCAAACTTGTTAAACTCCACTTTAAAATTGACCTTGTGTCATATCTTGCTCATGAGGAGGAGTTGAGTAAATGTGTGTAAGTATATATATATATATATATATATATATATATATATATATCCACAAAATATTCATATCAAATTTCAGCATTGAATAAACAATTAAGACTTGAGTAGAGAGTTTGCCAGTGGTCTGGGAGACTGGGGTTCAATCCCAGGTCGAAGCATACCAAAGACTTTTAAAATGGTACTTGATGCCACCTTGCTTAGCACTCAGCATTATAAAGTAGGAATGAAGGGTAAAGTGGAGCAATCCAGGGAAAGGAGTAGCGCCCTCCCCTACACCTCGGTGTAGTAGCTATTGAAAAGGGAGCCTTTGGGTCCCCCTCAACTCCAGTTGCCAACTTTACTTTTTACTTATATCATTAAACAAATAAACCTAAGCCGAAAAGATACTTTGGTGTAACAAGTTTAAAATTCAAGTTTGAGAGTTGATTTTGATTTTAGCTAGTATAGTTAATGCTAAATGAATGCAGTTTGCAAGCTAAGTACAACAAATTATTCAAGACTACATTATTATTATTATTATTATTCACCTTTTTTCTCACAAGAATTAATCAATATTGTCTGCCATGTAAGTCAAATAAAATACAACATACCAAACGATCAATCAAAATAAATGACAACCAAAATGCCCGTTTCTCCCATATGATTGATCTCAAACACACACTTAATACATAAGAATATATACAGAAAATATATTAAATGTAAAAAAATTACATAAAGAAATTAAAGTATCATGACTTTAAGGAAAAGGGTCAGATACGTACCCTTGTGCATCCCAGCGTTCTTTTTCAAACCCCTTGTGAATTGACTGAGCAATTGAGGACTCCATCAAGTCCACGTATCTCACAACCTGTGGGGCGAAAACATCTCGAAGGTGCTGATGAAATTTGCCATTACAAAGATTTTCTAGAGGGAAAAAAAAAGTAAAAATTAAAAATCTCTTTCAAATTTTCTTTTCAAATTTAATAATCTTCAATTTCTAATAGAAACGATAAAACATATCTGAAGCATGGTATGCAAATGAGACACCTGAATAAATAGAGCCAACCTCAGGCACTTGGTACCGAGAAATCACAAGGCTTGACATGCGATTCCCAAGGCACAACAATATCATTGACAGTCACCAAAATAAACACTTATTATTTTCACCATTGTATAATGTGATATATCTCTGAAAATAAACACATGCAATAATTCCTCATGATGATACCAACTGATATTTCATTGGCTCTGAAAAGTAGCTACCAGATAAGATACACAGTGATTTAATTAACTTTTATGTTTTACAAGCAAACATTAAAATTCAAATGACTGCACCAGGAGTTATCTTCCCTTCCAGTTGTGTGTCCCACTTGTTTCCATTTTTGTTATTACTTGGACATCATTCTGTCAGATCTTTTCCTACAAGTTATTTCTTTTCCTTCTTATTGGCCTTTTTTTTTGCACCATGTGTTATCTCCCTTCCAGTTGTGTGTCCCACTTGTTTCCATTTTTGTAATTTTTAATCTCTTTAATGATATATCTTTCCTTGGTCTAATCTCTAATCCATGTTAATCACTCTTTATCCCTCAGAGTTATTCCTAGTATTGCTATTTCCATTAATCTCTTTATGACTGTTTTCTTTTCAGTGATTTAGTTAATTTTCATGCTTTCCGAGCGTATCTTCTAGTTGAAATGATTGTAAAAGTGGTAAAGTGTCTGTCCTCTGCTTATTTTTACCAAATGCCTTTCAATCTATTAAACATTATTTTATTTCATTTTCAGGATGTTATCCCTAATTTTATCATCTGTCCTAATTCTTTAACTTCTTTCAGAACTTCATCTATTTTTCTAATAGTTTTTATGATGTTAAAATCAAATATAATTTTTATATCTCTTACTTTGGTCTGCTCTCCAATTCCTGTTGCTCTCTTTTTATCTCTTAGTTATTCCTAACATTGACCTTTCCAATTATCTGTGTGTGATTCTAAGTTTCTTTGTAATTTTATTAATTTCCACATTTCATAATCATGTCGTGGCTGATATTAGAATACACTGATTGTATACTCTATTCTTTTTATATTCTTTTTCAGCAATTTTTCTAATTTAATTATCATCATTTGGTAATTATTATATATTCTTTATGATTCTGTAACTTTCTGGAGGGTTTCTTCAAGGAGTTTTTTCTTTTTTTTAATACACTGATTATAAAATAATGTTTTGAGCATAATAAAAATGCAGATAATACAATAGTTATTCTCTAATGAAATAGGTTCAGTGTCCCAAGTTTAAAACCCAGACAAGACCATTTATATACTTTAATGCTCTTAGGAATGAAAAGCAGGAATGTAACTCTTTCCTGATCTCAGAAACTATGATTAAATAGTAGGGCAGAATAGAATCTCCAACCTCGTTTGAACAACTACTCTGAAAGAAGGAAAACTCTGAATTTTACACACCCTTTAATCAAGCTTAGCTGTTGAGGAGAATAGCTAGAAAGCATCTCACATAAATATGATGACTAAAAAGATATTTCTAACAGCTTACCATCATTTCTCAAATAATCATTGAGAAGTTGGAATAGTGGGAAGCTATCCCATGTGTCAGGCGCTTGAAGTTCCAATGCAGCGTCCATATCTACTGCAAACAAGGACCAAAATAGTTCCGTATGTTCAACTAGCAGGTCACTGAACCAGGCAAAAGCCTGAAATGGCAGCAAGGAAAAGAATTTTTAAAAAGATTAGCATTGTTGAAAACAAATGAGAAGGATTTTTTAAATACGATCAAAATGGAAGAATACTTTTAAAAAAAATTTTAAAAAAAAAAAAAAAATCAAAGAAGACATCTTTAAAAAGAGAACCTTTCAATTTCGCGAGAATATAAAAGTAACATTTTAATAATTCTATAAAATATCTAAATAATTCTTTAATATTCTTCTCAATTCATAAAAATCGATTAAGAAGAATTTGATATTGAATCATTCAAATGTAAATTAGTTGGATTTTTCAAAATTTTCAGTGGAATTTGATGTCTTAAAATTTTTACTTCTGTCCCATAATAGATGTGTCAGTTTCATGTAAATTTTATGCACTAAATCTAACATCTATGATGGGACAGAGATCATAGTAATTTTCAATAGAATAAACAACTTGTGAATTATTTTTTTGATTGATAAATCAAACAAAAAATTCTAATGTTCTGGTTCTCCACTTCTCGCTTTTTTTTTTTTTTTTAATTATAATTCAAAACTTTTATAAATATATAAAAAAAAACAAATAAGTAATTATAGAAATAATAACAATATAATCAAAACGCAAATTGAGAAGCAAAGGAAAGGTTAAAAGTTAAAAGAGCAAACATGAGTGAAAGGGATAAGTGGCGGTTAATTGGAGCAGAAAAGCTATAATAGAAATGTTCTATTATGGGGAGATAACAAAGTCATACAATCAAAGTTTCAATAGCTAATTGTGCATTATTCACTATAACAGGTAACCAATTTAAATATAAATAAATACTTGCTAATTAGCACCAAATTATGTTGTCTCATGATAAGGCATGTTCAGTAATGAGGGAGAGTGATATAAATCAGATAATTGCTATATGTGTGTTTCTTCACTTACCTGATGATCAAGAAATTATGAAACTTTAAGCAAATTGGGAAATGTTATTGATTTTTCTTTTTAATACTCTTGAATCTGTATATAATAGTAATAAATGAATTTCAGAAAAGTAAATTACTAAGTGTTCAATGCTCTTGGAGCAGAGCTAGTTTAAAACTAAAAGTTTAAGATACTAAACCCACAATATTCCTTCATTGGTTGCTGTTATAATTTTCTTGAATATTGTATCAATCTGTTCAGCAGTTGAATTTAACCCAAGGTCTGCCCACTTTAACCAGTACGAAATATATACATATATGATTTGTAAATTAATAGTTGGTTGATAACATTTTGAAATGAGTCAAAGCTTATTTGTTTGTACTCAGTTAAATGTTTCCTATATAATACCAATAATTCAATTTTTTGCACACTGCTTAAAAGGTTTCAAGTATTGCTATTTAACAATAATTCTTTTCAACATTACTCATTTGTTTGCACACAGTTAAATAGTTCCAAGTATTGATATGTAACACCAACAATTCAATTTAACATCAGCCATTTGTTTGCACATAGTTAAATGGTTTAACTGTTCTATTTGACCTATAGAAGGGACCCTAACAGGTACTATCACACAGGTCAGGGTGGGCCTGGGAATCATGGCAATGAAGTGATATCTGCACACTCTCCAAAGCTCCATAATTAGAGCCTCACCATTAGATGGTTTAACACTATATCCAGATCACTCATTGAGAGGGTCTTACCTCTCTGCAGAGATGCAGTTGGTGTATTCTACAGCCCCAGCCAACTGGGCTATTGCTTGAAGGAGCAGTAAGAAAATTTGTAAATCCTCCTCAGGGAATTATATACAAGAGAAGAAAAACATACTATGTTGTCCAATTAGATTTAGTTGGGGGTTATCAGTGTATGCACATAGCTACAATATGTAATTTCTGATTGGGTGAAGTGGGCAGGTTCTGGACCTTGGGTCAAATTCATCTGCTGAATAAATTGATACAATATTTAAGAAAAATTTAACAGTAACTAATGATACAAGAAAACTAAAGGCGATTAATCTACTAATCATAATGCTAGAGCTGGGTTTTTAAAAGGGTCCATGTCAACCCCTAGAAGGATATTTAGAGTTTTGAAGACATAATAACTTACATAAGGGTATACTTTGGGGAGCAATTGAAGGCATCTAAGTGTTTTGGGGTGGATATTCATGGAAAAGGGATTATTACTACTGTTAACTAGTTATTTGTAAGAAAATCAGAATTATATCAGAATTTCAATCAGGTGTATAACATTTAAATTGATAGCTAAGCTATTAGAGAATAACATACATTTTAAAATCTTAAATTTAATTCTCATTGAGAATAAGTTTATGTCGGTAGGAAAAGATGAGAATAAATGTCTACATAAAATTATAAATATGTTTATGCATATCTATGTAAAGTTGAAAATAAATTTGTAGAAATCTAATAAGAAATGAAAAAGTATACAATCTACAAAAAGTGTAGAGTAAATAAAACAATATTAAAAAATAAAAAGTATGATTGATCACTTAAAACTCTGAGCTTTATAAAAATCAGAATTGTTAATTAGTACGATTTACTTTTATATAATTTAATTCTTATACCTATTCTATAATTCTGACAATGTGAAAAAAAAAACAAAAAACAGATGATACAATTTGCAAATACAAAAAATATTACACAAACTGATATCTGGGAAAAAATTCCAAAAAAGAAAAGACAAAAAAACATTTGTACTCTTTGAAAATAACATGATCTGATCAGGTAAAACCTAGATAGATTTTTTCTGACTCTGGAGGTATATATATATATATATATATATATATATATATATATATATATATATATCAATGAATTTCTAAGCAACTAAATGTATGTGTGTGTACTTCTTTACATATCAACTCATTTGTGCACTGGTGGGGATAGGTTGGTGGCTAAAAATGTGTTTTAACAAAACATTTTGCAAATCCCTTGACTTAACAAAGGTACATTTTTTCTCTCCCTTTTTTTATTTTTTTTTAACCAAGGGAAACATTTTACCCAAATCTTTTATATTCCTTTACATTAATCACTCATGGTAGACTCTTTTCCAATTTACCTGTTCTCTGCAATTTAAAAATCACATCATAAACAATTTTGATAAACCTTAAAGAAAAAAGGGGGAAAAAAAACAACATACAAATAAACTTCATTCTTCTTCTTCTTCTTCTTTTTCTTAAAAACCATGCACATGCATTACATACACCTGTATGTTTTATATGTACATTAATAAATGTGAAGTACATTTTCAAAATTTAAAAAAAAAAAAAAAAAAAAAAAGACTAGAATTATTAACATTTAAAAGGTTCTTGAAGAGAACATGTATTCTAAAAGGTACTAAAAAGTACATGCTTTTTTTTACATGTAATTTTAAAAAAAGATTAATATTATCATAAGTGTTATATAGAAAAAAAGACAGACAGTAATATTTATGCTTTTTGAAATAGACTATTCAAATCACACTGTGCAAATTCTATAATTGTAAAGTATTATGAAATTTTGAAAAAGAGTAAAAAAAGAGATAAAAAAAATAGCAAACATTGAAAAGTTGTGGAAACAGTGCATAGCATAAAACAAAAGAAATACTTATATGGAGTAATATTAAATTTTATGTAATATTCATTATAACAATATTATAAGTGACATTGTGCATGTGACAATATTTATGATAAAAATAATAGTAAGTATACTAATAGCAAAACTACTATGAATATATTATAAGATTTATTTCTATACAACTTTGATTAAAAAAAGAATGCTGAATTAAACATCAAAAAAGAAAATATACATTGACATTAGTAGGAATAATATCTTATTTTATCTATTTTTTTAATTCAATATTTTGATATATATCACAGTAAAATTCAAACAATTAAACTCCTTTTTGCTTTTGATCTTGTTTTGTCTTTTCGATGAACATTTCAGCTGGTATATTCTTTAGCCTTCTTCAGATATAAAAAAATAGCCTCTATAAAAGAAAGAGACTCTTATCTGGGCATATTTCTTATTCAGATATAAGATATAGAGTCCATTAGGAAGGAGACGCTTATCTGGTCCCTTTTTTTTATTCAGATATAAGATATAGACTCCATAAGGAAGGAGATTCTTATCTGGTCCCTTTTTTTTTATTCAGATATAAGATATAAACTCCATAAGGAAGGAGATTCTTATCTGGTCCCTTTTTTTTTATTCAGATATAAGATATAAACTCCATAAGGAAGGAGGCCATTATCTGGACCCTTTTTTAAATTAAGCAAAAATAATATTAAGCAGAATTATCTTTACTTTGCACAAACAAAGAAACCACAAAACTTGTATTTTCTTTTTAGAAGTGAATATCACACTTAAAAAAAATTAAGGCCAGGGAATATACTGGATGAAATACTATGAACAACAAAAACAAGGATTTTAGTTGTACGAATATTTCTATGAATATTAATGATTTTTCTCAAAATTATAGACATTTTATAATTTGATTTTTCTTGTTAATACCTGTATTAAAGATTAGTTACTATTTTGATTTGAATGAAGAATGCATAATTCCCACATTTAACTTTTTTTAACAAAGTGATAAACTCTGCTGGAATAAATTTGATTATCTATACTTGATCTCATATTTGCAAAACAATTTTCTTTTTTTTTAATTTTATGCCATCAGACTATTTTCCTCATCCATATTTATCCTGTTTCAGCTGTTTTTTTGTTTTTTTCAAGCCATCTTCAGGTGTTATTTGTTCTGTCACGTGAAATTTACTTACTGGGATGTAAGGCTATACTAATAGATTTTAATAACAGTTTGTCTGAAAAGCTTATCACATCATTCAATTGCAAATCATTTTCAGTTATAAATTTGAAGAAATCAGAATTATTTCACATTAAAATTGATTGTGTAAATGTTATTTACCTAAAAGAACATGAAGTTGTTCAGAAAGTAATGTATTTTTGGAGATATATCGAAAAAATTTTCATATATCACAAAAGTTCATTTTATTTGCACTTTGAATTTTCTTAGTGTTTATATTCTACATGTTATAATGAAACTGCTTTTCTCATCTGTTTCTGAGGGTGGGGTTCAATATTTTGATAGCATACTCTCCATCCTTGAAATATAATGGTTATCATTGGAGGAAATAGATATGGTGACCCAAGTTCAATATCTGGACAAGTCTGTTTGTATTTCTCATGGTGCAAATACATGTCGGAAAGATAGGCATCTAACTATTCTCATTCCAGTTATAAATGAATAGAAGGTAAGACTGAGCTCTTTAACCTTGGTATGGCAACCAGTCTGGGAGAAGGAAAACTCTCAAGTCAAATATGTTGTACTTTGCTCAAAAATTAAGATGTGACATTCTGCTTGTGAAGGAGGGGTAAATACATACTCTTGAGCCTTCTTGTAGAATTTATTTGACTTTATGATTCTGCTCGATTCTAACAAGTTTTGGGAACAACAAATGTTGAACACCAATTACAAAATTCAGTAAAAAAATTGATTTCAGTTTTAAATTCAGACAAAAGTATTTTAAAAACTTTCAAGCACAATTTTTAAGCTGAAAGAAAAAAGAAAAAGAACTTACAAAAATTT
Organism: Sepioteuthis lessoniana; assembly: GCA_963585895.1. Classification (NCBI taxonomy): domain Eukaryota; kingdom Metazoa; phylum Mollusca; class Cephalopoda; order Myopsida; family Loliginidae; genus Sepioteuthis; species Sepioteuthis lessoniana. The sequence goes on from OY757943.1 coordinate 59,090,301, forward strand.
TGAAATTAACAGAAAAATTTTAAAAAATATGTCACAATAATGATTTTTCAAACTATAAGAGATATTTTCATTAAATCTTACAAGTAGCTTTTTAAAAAGATATTTTGAAAATATGAGATTAAGTATAAATATCTAAATTATATATATATATATATATATATATATATATATATATATATTAACCCAATAAGCACTGTCATTCCATTTATTAGATATTTACAAAAACATTTTGGATCATGCCAATGTTTCTTAAATAGATAACAACATTTTTTTATATATAACAAATATTCAGACCAATCTTAAATTTTGTATGTGTTATTTTTTAAAACCCCCAAGACTAATTATCGAAGAAAAGTTTAAAAATTTCCTCCTCAGATAATTCTTGTGAGTATTGGGTTATATAAAATTCCAGTCTTGCTGAGTGTTCCTTTGTTTGGAATAAATATTTTATGACCTCTGCAGATATTTGATAAATAAACAAGATTGTTAAAATTTTTAAGACTAATGAAGTGTTTATCTCAGAATGGCTAATGATCGTCATATAGTTATAATTTATAGTTCAGAATTTCTTAGTGACTAATAATGCATTTTACACCTTATACTTTTTTTTTTTTTTAGTTTTCAGTCAACAGAAATATATGAAAAATATATGAAAAACAAAGTTATCATACACATAGATATCACGATCGTATGATCATAATAAAAAAATTAAAAAATGAGTTAATATGCACAAATAGATATCATGATCAAACACAGTGACTTAGAGAATAAAAACATTTAAAAGTATAAAAACACAAATAAAAAATAAATAAACTTAAAAGGACATGCCCAAGTGTTTGGTTTCCATTTCAGGACAAAAGAGGAAAAGAATAATTGGAGAAAGAATAGCAAAAATGTAAAAAAAAAAAAAAAAAAAAAAAACAGCAACACAGCATCAAATACTGAAGGCTGAGAGTTTGATTTGGCATTTAGAAAGACAACTTAGTCAGAGGGAGGGGAAACCACAATGAAAAGAAGAAGGCAGAGGAGGAGTGAATGTACGAAGGAGTGAGAGGAAGGGCATTTTTTTCCCTTTTTTTCTTTGTTTTTGTTTTCGTTCCATAAATAAAAATATGAAAAAATAACATACTAAAGAAAATTCCAGCTCAAATTCTGTAGATGCAGGTATGTAACAATTATTATCATAAAGAAATTGACACAGCAAGCTGAGTTTGGCACATCCAAGTGACCTGGGTTCCATCCAAAAAATACAAAAAACATTTTTTCTGAATATTTTTCTGTTGATTTGCATACGGAAAACTTATCTCCACTCGGGTAATCAGTTAGTTTTGAAAAATATTGATTTTTTAATGATTTTAAAAAGGAGGTTCCTGTTTACAATATAAATACAATATCAAAACAATCTCAAACTTTCCAACATGCATGTATACCAGTTATTTTTCTCTTAGTTTTATTTTTAAATAAAAACTTAGAAACTTGGTTCCTAATAGTTATCTCCACTCCTACTATTTGGGATTTTCTCTTTTCAAGGAATAATAAAAGAAAAACATGGAAAAGATAACTCAATACGCATGCATGTTGGATAGTCAAAGATTGTTCTGACATTATACTTATATTGTAAATAGGAAAATCATATAAAATCAATATTTTTCAAATTTGACAAATCATCAGAATAAAAGAAAGTCTTTTCAATGCTAAGCAACAAAAAATATTTTTAAAAATGAAACTCAGGTAAATAAGTTCAAATCTCAAAGTAAAATGCAAACAGTTTCGTTTGCATTTCATTTTGTGCCAATGCCCTTTGGAAAGGCATCAATTTATCTCTTCTCCCATAGGTATGAGTGAACTGCAGGGCAGAATGGGCTCTCTAGCCCTGTAAGTGAGCAAACTGTTCTAGAAGGAAAAACACTGAATTCAAAATCAAGGAGGATAAGACTAGGAATTCCACCCATAAAAACTTGTTATAGAAGCTACAGAATACCTATACTACACAAGGAGTCTAATAGATCACAAGGGTTCTTACACCATATACAACAACACACTGTAGCACAAGCAGATTTAGCTATATGTGCCATGATAAAGTATACACAAAACCAATGACAAACTTTCAGTTGATTATTTCCTTGTTCAATTACTGATGGTTATAGAAATATACGAAAACAGGTATTGATTACGAGCTGTTCAAGCAGAGATTCCCAAGTCTTTGACATTCAATTGGGTCTTTTTTTGTTGCAAGGGAAATGACATATCTTTTGAGTCAATTCTGTCTCAGTCCTTACTACAGCTTCTCTCTCTCTCTTAAATATCTCCAGTTCTAATCCCGGGTTCAGGAAAACAATTTTAAACTCTAAGAGATCTCAAAACCGTGGATCCCAACTTCCATCTCTATAGGAAGTATGCATGACCTGTATGACTACAAATTAAGCTTTTGATAATCGGAAAACCAAAAGTTACTATTTCTGTTCAACAGTGTCAAGATTGTTATTATGAATTTTATCACATTTTCAGTCAAACTTTTATCTTTATCAACTTATCTTTCTTCTGTTTCTTATCACCAAACAATTTACAGCACATGACCCACTTTGGTGTCAATGGTTTCAGCATACTGAATCAAACCTACTAACAAGGGCCTAGCTAGCTAACTATTACGCTATGGAAGATGCCCAGGGCAACTGTACAAGTTGAACCACTTGATTTCAGTGCAATGAAAGAATTGCATCCAGGGAAATCCATATCGATGATTGCAGAGTAAGGTTTGGTTGATTCAATTGGGTTTTATGGCATATCAACCATTGTAAGTTATCTAATGCCAAATCCTATTTATACATATAAAATATATATGATTTTTAAACACATTTTGTAGATAACATTTTAAAATGAGGCTGAGCTCATATTTTTTCACACAGTTAAATAGTTTCAAGTATTGCTATGTAACACAAATTATTCTATTCAACATTACTCATTCATTTGCACGCAGTTAAATAGTTTCAAGTATTCTTATGTATCACTAACAATTCAATTAAACATCAGTCATTTATTTACAAACAGTTAAATGATCAAACAGTTCTATTTCAAGCAACTCAATTTAGCATAAATCATTTGTTTGCACTTAGTTCAGAGCGGACCTGGCAGCAATGGCAATGAAGGGGTATCCCACATTCCCTAAAGTTCTAAGACTGGAGCCACACCATCCGATGGTTTTGTGTCATATCCAGGACACTCATGGGGTTAGGTCTTACTCATCTACAGAGATGCAGTCGGTGTATTCTACAGACCCTGTGCAGAGTAAGGACTACTTTGCACAGTCAATGAAATTAAATACAGACTTGTATATCTCATATTTTTATTTAAGACTTGTCATCAGTTTAATCTTCACTGAGATATGTTTGCGACTATCTTTAAAAAAACATAATTGTTTTTAAATGCTGGATTAAACATCTTTAAATAATCACAAAACAAGGTATACATTAAAAATGACACCACCGAATACCACAAATAAAAAAGCACATATAATTTACCAAATGTCTATCTAGCTAAGGTTCCATCATTTTTGGTGTGATTTCAACCAAACTTTCGGGAATTATTAGAGGCATGTCTGGAAATGTTTTAAACTATAATAGAAAACCCAGCTCAGTTTTTAGATCAGTTTTGTCTCATATTCTCTATGTCTTCCAGTCTTTACTCTAACATGGTTGTTCATCTTACAGTGCTTATCCATTCTCTTAATAATTGTTCCAAGATATAGATGGTTTGCATTGACCTCCTTATAAGCACTTAGGTCCTCACTGTCATGACCAGGTATCAAACTACTGAGAAGGAATTCATCTCAACATTCACCTAACAATTATCTTGAACTTTAATAAAAGTGACTATGTCCATTCAGCCACCTAAAAACTCCCTGGGTAAGTATGAATAACTACTATTCTTTCCCACAGATGACCAAGAGGTTTAGATATGTCAGGTAAGAAGGTAGTATTAAGGTTACGCCCTGATGGTGAAAGCACCTTAAAGAGGAGAATATTGATAGAGATGAGCTATTTTTAACATCACTCACTCATAGTGTAAAAGCTCCTGGCAATAAACTTAACTTTGTGTTGTACTCTGTCTTCTCAGGTGTGAAGGTGGCAAATATCTATACTATTCAGACAGATTATATTTTAATAACTGCTGTTTTAATTAAATATACCAATTTTTACTAAATTTCACTGGGCAAAGACAGAAATCTACTTAAATCTGCGTGAATGCTTTCTTAACTGTTTTTTTTTCCTATTCAAATACATCATATTTTTGTTTTCAGTTTTCAGAATAAGAAATGATTTTTTTTTTTAAACAAAAGGCTATACAATTTTTTCTGCTAGTACCAAAGATAAAAACTGGAAATATCTATTTTTTTCATTTAACAATTTTTTTTAAAATGTCAATATTATGAAAAGCCACCACCATCACTACAATATTAAAATGAAAAAAATGGAGATAAAAATAAAGTTAAGCAATCAGGCAAGGTGACCAAATTATATGTAAATAGTTAGACATACTAGTCTCTTTAGCCTTGGTTGGTAAGCAGTTTAGGAGATGGCCAACTCTGAATCCAAACTAAGAGTAAATATAGAGCCTCTTAGGCAAACTAGTTCCACTTTTTCCAATAAACCAGGACAAGGATTACTCTTTGATGAATGTCATGAAGGAAAATTACTAAACATGGCATCCCAATGATATATGCAAATAATTCTTTTTAAATGCAACGGACAAGAAACGTCTTATTTTTATTCTACTTTCCTTGTTTCCTAAGAAGGGAACATATTTAAGAATTAAGAGAATGAAACAATATTCCACAGACATTTTATGGAGAGTCAAGTACTTTTAACTATAATTTGGACATTGTCAAGAACAAGAACGAGATATGAGAATAATGGCATTAAACCAATGAAATCTATTGATTAAACTCTTTATACAAAAAAGTCTCACTTTAAAGATGTAATTTGGATCAAATTTTGAAAGATGCGTGCGTGCGTGCATGTGTGTGTGATATCGAGTCAGTTAATTCAAGTCTTACATCACTGAATTAACACTTTGTTGCTGAAAAGTAGTGAACATAATAAAGGATTATACAAAGTTGTATTCATTTGACATTTGTATAATGACTGAAAACCAACAAAATCTGGTGGTATTGTAAGATACTGCCAGGGCATTCTGGGTTGGTGGTAATGATGCTTAGACTCCAGAATCATGAAGGGTTCATTGGTAGCACAGTTGTTTTGCTCTTTTTGCGGCATGTATATATGAGAAAGAGACAAATGAAATATTTCAAATTTTAAACAAAGATGAAGAGGAAGTCATTGGCAAAGACTTTGTACACAAAAATATTCTTGTTATCATCATTTCAACAAGAAAATTGAAACAGTGTTCATAAAATTGTTAAATTTGATAAATATTCTTTTATGTCAGTATCTATGGAAATAAAAGAGGGGTTGGATGATGTAATGTTTATTGTCACAAGAAGCAAACTTTGTAAATCACATTCAAGTTTTGATTGGTTCATTTGCATTCACATTGCACCAAGGTATTTGGAAAAAAGGTATGAATCAACTTCTCCCCTAGTTATGAGTAAGACAACAGGGTATATTGGACTCCGTGGTTTTAGCAGTGGACAACCAGTGTAGGAGAAGGAGAAATCTGAAATCAAACCATGGAAAAGACAACAGGAAACTTCTCTAATATTCCTAAAAAGAATACAAAAATGTATAGTTTACTAATTAAAAAAAATTGTGGTGAGTGATGTTTCTAGAAAGGACATAACACGTGCTGATAAAAAAAGCAAAAAAAGAAAGGAAAGTATATTTGTTTTATAGATTGAAAAAAACAAACAAGCAGAAGAGGTCTTTTCTGGTTCAAGCTTTTTACATTATTTTGTATAATTAATATTAATGATAGCACAGAAAAACAAGTGGGGAATTTTTTTTTATGCAAATGGTTATTTTTATATAGATTTACATTTACAAATAACGTTATTGCCTTCAGAATAATAGCTGTGACTGTTACATTGTTTGCTACAATTACCAATTAGAAATAATTGCAACTGTCCCATAAAAGTTGTTACATTTGCATATATTTTTAATACTCTAAATCTAACAATTATTATGGGACAGAGGTAGTACATTTGAAAACAATATATTTTTGACTAGAAATAAATTCACAACAGCAGATAGAATTCAACAGTAGAGTAAAACATATAAATTAAAGAACAAGGAAACAATTCTTAAGACTTTGGAAAAAAAAAACCCAACAAAGACTAAAGAGAAGGTGAAAATAACAAATACAGAACCTTTGCAATTTGTGCTGTCAAATATCAGATACAAGTACACATTTGAAGGCACAAACATACTATTTCACAAATTTGGTTTACAGAGACAGACAGACATTTAAACAATCTAGCAGAAGACAGAAGAATTAGGTGCCATGATTTTTTTTTTCAAATCTAAAAATGACCCCCAACGCCAGGCAAGGTTGGAGGGTGGGGATTAACAGAGTTAAGTGCATGTGGTAAAAGTGATAAGTGTTCAGGATATATATATATATATATATATATATATGTGTGTGTGTGTGTGTAAACAGTGTTGTCAGTGCAATGTGATACAATAAAGAAAAAGAGGAGAAAAAAATAGAGATACAAAGAGTAGAAAACAAATATCTTTATAGCAAAAAGCAGAAAAAATAAAATAATTGAAAGATTGTTATCTTTATCATCTTATTTGATTCTTAGATTCTTTTTTCATTATAATTAAATGTAATTTTAATAATTCAAATCCAATTGAATTTGCACTTAAATTCAATGTTGAACTTCATACAAACAAAGAGAATATGAAAGAAATTGGTGAGATCGGGTATGCAAATTAGAAAATTCTACAGAATCAAAATTTCCAAGAAATTAGAGCCAAAACTAAAATGTAACATAAGATATCAATATTGGCTGATCTGTCTGTAAAGATGACAGATGAGTGATCCATGATTTGTTGGAATAACCAAGTGATTTGTGATCTAGTCAGTCAATTTGTCATCGAATCAAATAGTTCATTTGATCAATCCAGTTAGAGTTTGGAGCAAGTTTCTCTAAAAGGTATTAAAAGAAGACCAGTGAAAGAAGAGGCAGCAGGTTTAATAAGAGGATTTACTCACTCTTCCATGGCATAAAGCTATTTCACCAGAAATTTTGGGGGATCATGTAGGACTGCTTAAAAAAATTCTTCAACTCCTTCAGCATGTCCATTTTAAGATACTTCACTCTAACCCTACCACTCAGTGCAATTACGAAACACTGCCTGGAGTTTAGTGGTGTAATAATACCAATTTAACCACTAATTATTAACACTAATATCAGAGGTGATCTAATCCTGGAGTCATAAACACAAAAGAACTATTATCTTTTGGAAAAGAAATGCAATTAGCCAAAAGCAAGGTGGAGAGAAGGGTCCATAATTTCCACTTGTTTTAGTGGAATCGAGTAAATAGGGAGTCCTTTTATTTATCAAATTGAGTGCATATATAACAGTAAATTTCTGAGAGTAGATGGATTACTACTATGCAAATGAAAATGAAATGAAAAAATAAGTATTTATCAATTATTTCTCTGAATGTCAACTTTACAACTAATGTTAAAAAGCATTCTTACAATGTTTTATTTTGGATGTAGGTAATAGGACAGCTACAGAGCAACTGTGGGAGTTATTATTTTACCTGTCCTTCCCAATGGCAAATCAATGAAAGAAGTTGTCTGATAATAAAAGCAATTGCTGGGCTGCTGCACTTGGCAGGCAACTCAATCTTAATATTATATAATATAGAGTACACATAGAGGAGGAATAAATACCCAAATTTTAGGAAAAAATTGGTTATAAAAATGGTTCCCCCAACCCCATAGGCTCAATGTATCTTTGGAACTAAGTTTTTGAGACCTAGAATCTAATCAATAGGCATGATCATTAGATATCTAGTATTAAAATAAACATGTGACTTTTGGACTGAGTGTTTGAGACCCCCTATCTATTCAATAGATATGACCATTAGATATTTAGTGTTGAGAGATAAATGAGACAAATATAGATTTAGGGCTGAGTGTTTGAGACCCCCTATCTATTCAATAGATATGACCATTAGATATTTAGTGTTGAGAGATAAATGAGACAAATATAGATTTAGGGCTGAGTGTTTGAGACCCCCTATCTATTCAATAGATATGACCATTAGATATTTAGTGTTGAGAGATAAATGAGACAAATATAGATTTAGGGCTGAGTGTTTGAGACCCCCTATCTATTCAATAGATATGACCATTAGATATTTAGTGTTGAGAGATAAATGAGACAAATATAGATTTAGGGCTGAGTGTTTGAGACCCCCTATCTATTCAATAGATATGACCATTAGATATTTAGTGTTGAGAGATAAATGAGACAAATATAGATTTAGGGCTGAGTGTTTGAGATCCATAATCTGATCATTAGATATTTAGTGTTGAAGGGTACATGGAGCACATGTGGCTTTTGGGCTGTCTAATCATATGATCATCAGATATTTGTTATTTAAGGATGAGTACTGAATTGAAAATTAAAAAAGAAAAAAAGAAAACTCCATTTGTTTCTGACTTGAAAGAAAAAAATAATAAATTGAAGTGAGTGTAAGAGTATTAAGATATGAATTGTGAATATGTGGTTTGAAAGAAAGTCAACAACCATTTCACATGCAATCAAAGACGGTTCTTACATTACATTCAAACGTGCACATTTGTCAAGCCATTTAAAAAAAAAAAAAAAAAAAAAAGGTCACAGTACAAAAAGTGCAAATATCACACAGAAGTATCAAAACACTGACATACAAACCTGAACAAGAGATTCAAACAAAAATATAATCAAGTGGCTGTTTTAATCCCACCCTCCCCAACCCTCAAATACCTTTAAAATTAAAGACAAACCAAATTTACTCATTAAAAGGTTAAACAAAATAAACATTAAAAAAAAACAAAAAAAAAAAAACAAATAAAAATTAGCATCAAGCAAAAAAAGAAAAACAAATAAGATTATTGCATAGATATTGAAATGTATTTTAAACTCAATTAAAAAGGAAAAAAGGTGTAAATGTATATGTTTAGAAATATGTATGCACACACACACATATATATATAAATATATATATATATATATATATATATATATAGTGTTATATTTAAGATGTCTAGTACCACCCACCCATTCTTTTTTTCTAGGAACTGAATGTGAAAGCAGCAATTAAAATGAAAGAAAAAGTAAAATAAATTGTCTATCGCCTCACACTCAAATCCACAATCAGTCCTGAAGATGACACAAAAGCTTTAGACATTTGGTCCACCAGATATTTCACAATGTACACACACACACACACTTACACTCAAACGTTACCATATAAACCTGAATATATTTGACTTTTCGAAACCAATTTTTAACCTCTACTGGGTGGGGAGGGGGATCAAACATTACAAAAAGTATGCTTTTCAAATAAAAAAAATAGATCTGCAGACTTCTAAGCTATACAGTTTGGGTATGGCAGAAGTCAAATTGACCTCTTTCATATAAGATAAAGATATGGAATCTCACTATATGATAGATCCTTGGGTCTCAGACCTTTTTTTATTGGTGCCCCTCTTCTTGACTTTGGAAAAAAAACTTTGACCCCAAACCTACAACTCTGCTATTCAGAATCCATATTCCAATTAGACATTTATTTTTATAAACTCAAACTTGCCTTTGAGACTTTTTTGTTTCAAAAGATTTTGTTTTTGACATACCAAACCATGCCAATGTGTTCTCAAATCAAGAGTAACTAAATATCTATATAAATCAAATGATAACAAGACTAATCAATAACACCAGCATTTTCTTCATTTCACTTGTGTCATTAGTTGGGTAATCTCAATTCTATCTTTAATTTCCACTTCTGTTAGGCTTTTGAGGATTGTTCCTAGTGTTCCATCATTGACTGGTACTACTTTTACATTCATCTTTCATAATTTATCTATTTCTCTAATAAAGTCCAGTCGCTTACTTTTTGCTTTCTTTAAATGTTTCTGTTTTAAATTGCAAAATCAACTGAAACATTTTTTCTCCCTTTTCATGATTAGTTCTTTCTTCTGGATTCAGCAGTCTTTTAAAATGTTTAAATTCCAGAGAATCTCATGTTTTATATCATCATCTTCATTATTATTACAAAATCATATACAAGTAGATAAAAAATGAAAAATTTATCAAATTTTTAATGCAACACTTACGGAGATCTTTTTTCCACATGCACTACATTTTCTATTTCAGTAAACTATTATTGTTCAAAAACTGCATCAATTAAGATCTAAACTCTACGTAAACATTTACAGATGTAATGTTAACATATTGAACAATCCCACACCAGATACTTGCATATTACTTTCATCATGAAGTTTTAAAACACTTCATGTAAACTAAGCACTTACAACTGTTGGGTTGGTGTGCAGCTGTGGTACGTATTCCTAAAAAAACAAGGTGCACATTGCTTTCTATACAAAAACTATTCAGTACAAAATTTAAACTATGTTTGTTATTAAGTTTAATGTATCATTTATTTCATTTGTAGCATAGAGAAATGTTGCACATTGACCTCTGACAGAGTCATCAATCAAGGATTTCTGAGACAGGAAGTTCCAGCTGTGTAAACTGGAAAACAACCAATGCATGGATGTAAGCAGATCATGTGGGTTGAAAACCAAAATGTATGAGAGTTGGGAAATTGTATATACACGGGTACCCACATCAAAACAGTCAGTCTCAGTCAACCAGTTGGTGCCACAACTAAGTCAAGGCAGAAGCTGTGTTGAGCACCACCCGTGGCAGAGGGGAAGTAGCCCCAGCACACCGCAGCTGAAAAGCATGAGGAGTGCTAAGCAGAATTAATGTGGTTAAAAAGTTATGGGTCAATATAGCAGTCCTCTGCTAGTCTGTGTCTGCATCCTTCCTTTGTCCCTGTCTCTCTCACACACTTACAGAGTTTCGACCTTAAGAAAGAATAAAGAGACTTATATTTTCCTAAAGAAAAGTGTCATGCTTCTTCATTATAGTCCATCATTCTTCATTAAACCACTATATAATAGAACTTTCCAGAAACTCAGTGTGTAACTAGAGTAATGAATACTTGAAACTTGTAAGCAGACTTTCACCTTTAAAAATCTGTACATCTGATATGCAAATTTCACTTTGCAGTAATTTCTTTTTTTTTTATATGACACTTACCAATGAAATGTGCAGTAAGCCAGTATGCAGTGCATTCAGCTGCTGCTAATTCAATGAAAGAGAAAGTGATTCAATATACAGAATTTTTTGATATTTCTAAAAATGCTAATGCTCTTAGTAAAGACATGAATCACATCTTTTCACCTCCCAGCTATGTGTAACTAGCAGGGTAAATTAGGTTGATTATATTTTTAATACACACATACACATATATATGGGTGTAGCAAAAGTATTTTTGTATTTTTACAGACCTTGACACACACACACACGTGCGTGTGTGTGTGTGTGATTTTTACATGTTATAATTCGAGTTATAAATATTGAAATTCAGGTAGCCTCATTGGGGTGGGACCTTACCTCTCTGTGGAGATACAGTTGACATATCCTAAAACCCTACATGACAAGACTTCTATGCAAAGGAAATAATCACAAGAAGATTTATCTAGTGAGAGAGATAACCACAGGATATCACCACATAGTGAAATTAGTTTCAATCTCAAAAATGTTCACTATTCTAAGTCAGGATGGCAACTGAAATTCTATGGTTACCATTAGTGAAAGACATACCTTTCACCCACTCGGTATCAGCACCTGTACAGAGGCAATTTTAAATTTGGAAGGTCATTCAGCCAGATTTTGTACTTGTGTCATTTGAAGTCAAAGTGTAGAGTTAATGTAAATAGGAATAACAAAACCTTTCACTAAGACTAAGTGTTTTTTTTTTGGGGTGGGGTTTGGAAAGGAGGTTGATTTTGGATTTTGAACATGCTATGTTTGTGAAGAAAATACAAGAAAAAGATGATATGTAAATAGTATTAAAAACAAAAAGTCAAACTTAGAATACAACAGAGAGAAAAGTTAACATTTCAGTACGTGGGAGTGTCATTCCATTACCATTTCACCAGAAAGTTTCAGAGTGCACAACACCAATAAAGGTGAGATGCACACACATGCCATTGGGCAAAGGTCGGCAAAAAGCATGCAATCAATGGACCATGACCATCTCTGACCCAATAATAAGTGTGACATAGATAAACAGAGACAGAAGGAGAGAGAGAGAGAGTGAAAAAAGAGATAGTGAGAGTTACAAGAAAAAGAGGAAATCAAAACAAACACAACAAGAAAAAAGAGGAATAAAGGTTAATTTCACTGAGAAAGAACAAGAGGTATAAAGAAATAATAATAAAAAAAAGAATCCTTTGAAATGAAAGAAACACTTAAATATCATAAAAGTCTTAAAAATTCATGCAAATAAATATATATATATATATATATATATATATATATTGACATGCCTAGGTAAGCATACTGAATAATGGTAATATTAGTGATATAATAAAGATGAGGCAGGTATTCCGAATAACAGTAAAAAATATTTAGGTTTGTATATACCAAACTACAAGTGAGCACACAATATACTAATTTGTAATTGCACATAAATAAACTCCAACTATTTTTTTAAAAATAAATTGTTAATTTTCTTTGAAAGCAAAGATACCTAGATTTTATAAATTGAATTACCATGCCTAGAAATACCAGCAAACACTGCGCACAGCATACTGGACTGCAGTTTCGACCTAATTAGGTCTCATCAGCAGTGTATACTGTGGTCGCTGGTTCAATCTCCAGCGGGGAAGATCACAGTATAGACTGCTGATGAGACCTAATAAGGTTGAAACAGTTGTCCAGTGGTTCCATATGTCATGCGCAGTGTTTGCCGATCATGATAATTCACTTCATAATATAATTCCTCAACTTAAAAAAAGAAAATGTACCTGGATTTGAGTGTTTCTAAGGGAACATTATACAAGCGAAACTGATATTATTAGGTGTTATTTATTACCAAACTACACAGCATTGAAACACTGTAACCAAAATTATAAATATATCATCATTATTAAGGCATGCTAACAGCATGTATTCCCTTGGCTCACTTTCAACATACATCCCTCTCAGCCATCACACTCTTGGTAAGCATCAAGATGCACCCAATGTCTGCACACAGCTGATGATGTGTACATTTTGGCAGGTCAGCCAATACTAGTGTGTCCCCTGTGGAGGAGCCCATAGGGGAACATCAGTTTGTTCTGCTTTCCAGCATGTCTTGCTCATCTTATTTGAATGGTTTGTGAGATGGGAGGTAAGTGGCCATACAGTCGCTGTTTTATAGGTTGCTGTTTCAGGACCCGTTTAAAACAACATGGTGTGAAGTTCCTATCTAGCTTTTTCTCTAATTGTTTCATTACAGTCCCAACATGTCATGCTTATTTTATTTGAATGGTTTGTGAGATGGGAGGTAAGTGGCCATACAGCTGCTATGCGGTAAAGTTCCTATCTAGCTTTTTCTTTAATTGTTTCATTACAGTCCCAACATGTCATGCTTATCTTATTTGAATGATTTGTGAGATGGGAGGTAAGTGGCCATACAGCTCCTGTTTTATGTCTTGCTTATCGTATTTGAAGGGTTTGAGAAATGGCATTACATATTGACCTTTAACAGGCCAGTTAGTACAGATTTCAAAAACAGGATATGCAGATGTGTGTTCAAGTAAACAAGAGACAGTGGAAATGCAACATAAATTGCGTTGGTGGGGCGCCAGAAGGAAATATGTGGGCATCATAAAATATATAATGACGGGATTTTTCGACCCCAGAGTCCGTCAAGAAGAACAATAAGCTGAGTAGATAAGTTACATTGTTCTGGGTGCCAGCTGGCGAGGTGGTGGCCCCAGGGTTAAGAAGTTTGTCCTGTATTAACCTCCCATGAAAGAAGCGCAAAGAAACACGGCTCTGAAGATATTTGTCTCAACCTGGTGTAAAACATAGCAGTTCCTGACCAACTCTCTCTCTCTCTCTCTCTCTCTCTCTCTCATATGACCATTTCGCCATGACTTTCAATAATAAAAAGAGAGTTTATATTTTTATAGATAAATGTTACTGCCTCTTCGTTCCAGGTATAAAACGATGGAAGATAAGTCCCCATACAGTTGTTTTATAGGATACTTTTTCAGGATCTGCTTAAAACAGCACACATTGAAGTTACGATATAGCTTTTTCTCCAATTGTTTTATTAGAGTCCAAAGTGGTGCTGCATACTGAAATATCGACATGGCTACAGCTCAGAAGAATTCTAGTTTAGTAAGTAAAGTTGGCGACTATAGTCGAGGGCGACCCAAAGGCTCCCTTTTCAATAGCTACTACACCAAGGTGTAGGGGAGGGCACTACTCCTTCCTCAGAATTGCTTCATTTTACCCTTGATATGTACCTTGTAATGCTGAGTGTTAAGCAAGGAGGTATCAAGTACCATTTTTTAAGTTTTTGGTATGACTCGACCTGGGATTGAACCCAGGTCTCCCAGGCCATTGGCAAACACTCTACTCACTATTTACATATATACATACAATTTTACTTGTAGTTACTGAGGAGTTGCAAGTTTATTACAAAGTTTCAATGCAGTAGAGTTTGGTAATAAATGATACCTAATAATATCTTCTTTGACTATAAAATATTTGACTAGAAATAATAAAATTCTGATCAGCTTGGTTTAAAAGAAAATGAACATTTTTTTTTTTAAAAAGGAGGAAATACTTATTTATAAGCAACCAAATTACAAGTGGGTGCATTATATACTAATATAATTGATAAGATATAATATACTAATAAAACTAGTCAATGAAAATTATTATAATCAGATAATTTCAATAAAAAAAAATTTTTTTAAATTTAAAAAAAGGGACTAGATAGTATGAGAAGTAATCTCTAAAGAAAACCTGAATATTTCAAGACAAAACACTCACAAAAATTTGAAAAATATTCAATAAAGATTCATATATATATATATATATATATATATATATATATATATCACTTATGAAAATAAAATAACTATTTAATGATTAGATATCATGAAGACAGGTATGCATCGATTAATGTCCAACTTGATGCCAGAAGTGTTATAATTTTATGATATGGCTGTATATTTATCTGGCATTCTTACAAAGTCTGGGTGGAAAAAACTAAGTTAGTGGTAAGAAATCTTCAGCTCCAAAACTCTGCCTGATCCCATTATTTGGTAAAGGCTTTGTTGACAACACAGTTGTTTTGTTTTGCCTTTGGTGGTTGTTTTTTTTTTTTTTTGAAGGAGCATAAAATTATATATTACTACAATTTACAAACCTATTATTTCATAGTGTATCTCTACATTTGTACTGACTAAATAAACATGATATGAACTATATTTCATATTGTTGATACGAACTTAAATTTTGTGTGGGAAACAATGCTCCCAGAAGAAGAAGGATGTACATTTGCCTAAAATTTAACTTTATCATCAATGTCTTTTTTTTTTTTTTAAATAGAAGGATGAACCACAAATATCATTTATTCAGAAATATACCATAGTCCTTGCCTGGCACAAGTCCAGAAGTATGAGCTAGTAATCATTTACTAAATTGATCTTAGTTTGGAGGTGCCCATGGTGTAATGGTTATCGTCGTAGGAAATGAACACGGTGACACGAGTTCAAATCCTGGACGAGACTCATTGCATTTCACATAGCACTAATATCCTTGGGAAAGGTATGAATCCAATTATTCTCCCTCCAGCTATGAGTAAATAGTAGGACAGACTGGGTTCTTCAGCCTTGGTTAGGCAACTAGTCTAGGAGAAGGAAAACTGGGAATTCAAACCAGTTAAACTCCGCTTAAAAATTGACCTTGTGTCATATCCTGCCCGAGCGGAGGGGTTGGTAAATAGGCTTAGTTTGGCACAAAGCTAAAAGTACATGACACTCATTAAGAAGCAAACTCATTCACAATAATCTGCCAATCTAACATTCTAACCATTACACCATAAGAGGTTACACAATTCAAAAATGTTGATATATTAGCTCGACTAGGCTATAATCAGGTGATGTCACTGGTCATGACACATAGTATATATTTTTTATCCTTTCAATGCATTAAAAAAATGTATGCATGTGTGAGATTACATAAAATGTTCTACATATTTCGTTTATTTAGTCAGTATAAGTCAAATATAGATACAATAGGGCATAATAAACTTGCTCGTAGTATTACACCATTTTGGTTTGAGAGATTTTACCTTAAAGGATTTAACAATATCTAAACAACTCCCAACAGGGTTGAGATTTGACACAAGGTCAGTTTAAAGCAGGAGAACCACAAGAAGCTATCTTCTAAGGGAAGGAGGTTCTAAAATATGGCTCAGTTCCATTGGCCTTCCCCTTGAGGGGCACCACAAACAGCTTTTACACCTTCAAACGAAGAGGAATAGGTACTGCCTGGAGAGAAAACGTTTTGAAACTGAGCTGTAAACAACCAAGCACTAATGCTTAGAAAACTTAACTCTGCACAACTGAAACTTCAACTTGGTGAAATAACGAAGAGAGATCATCCGTAGATGTTGCTGTTCAGTGAAAAGAATCTACATTCATGCCAGGAAAAAGCTACTGGCTTCTTCTGGTATGATGTGAATGTGTGTACAGAAGTCAGAGATGGATTGCAAAGAATCTCTTTACAGGTTTGAAAAATTTTTTTATTACTTGTTTTCAAGTCTCTCAAGTCCACAGAGACGACACAATTTGAGTCAGGGTCATTTTTTTTTCAACTGTATAAGAAATTCAGCTCTTTTTCCCCACTGTATCAGTACCACTTGACTTGAACTGATTTCAAACTTCAATTTTCTACATAGGTTGCAATTTTATCTTTAGTTCCAGATTTTCAATGCTGTCGAGTTTAGTAATAAATAATACCTAATAATATCTGCTTTGATTTGATAATGTTCCACAAGAAATAATAAGATACTGATATCTTTGGTGTAGAAGAAAATAGAACTTTTTTTTAAAAATTGGTTGAGGTGTATTTATTTATAGGTGGTACTGTATGTTATATAATCAATTGAATAATCACATTGAAGTCATATAACATTCTACTGATGAGATTAATTCTGAGGCATTAAGAAATACATACCTGTATAGTTAAATTTGATAATTAACAAATACAAGAAAACTATTAATAAAAAATATCTATACGTTGAAAATTAGGAATTTTGAATAAATAATAATAATTCTATAAAACAAAATTAAACGAATATAAAACTATAAAAATGCAACAAAAATGAAAAATAAATCTAAAGTTAAAATAAAAGAAAACCTAACAAATTGGAAAATAT
Source organism: Sepioteuthis lessoniana (assembly GCA_963585895.1). Taxonomy (NCBI): domain Eukaryota; kingdom Metazoa; phylum Mollusca; class Cephalopoda; order Myopsida; family Loliginidae; genus Sepioteuthis; species Sepioteuthis lessoniana. The sequence continues at coordinate 59,107,779 of OY757943.1, forward strand.
AATTTGGAAGTTTTGTAAGATAAAAGAACATTCAAAAATCTATTACTGACTTTGTTCCATAATAGTATGTACATTACAAATTTCATGCATTGAATATAACAACTATTATCAGAGACGAAGGTAGTATTAATTTTTGATTATTATTTCTTTCATCGTGATTTCAGTTGCTTTTGACCACAACTTCTCACTCAGCTATATTACAGTTGTTTATGTTCAGATTTCAGTTACTGAAGCTGATTGTCTTCATGACTTAATTGGTAAGACAAACTTTCCAAGGAAAAGGAATGTCAGAGATCTATTCTTCATTTCTGAAGAGTTGTAATAAAAAACGGAAAAGTTGTAATAAAAAGTAACTGAAAGAAATACGAGTTGAAAATTAATAATAATTGACAACATTTCATCTCTTAATAAATTCAAGATGATATGATCAAGATTTGCTTTAGGTATGTTTACCATTTTCACAGAAAAAATGTTTAAATATTTGGTGCTTTCAACCAAAAAGTATCCTCTATAAATTTGTTAGTTTTGAAAAATATTGCTTTGTTTTTTAGGTTTTAAGGGGGATCAGTTTACAATATATCTACTATAATAAAATGAACCCTCATTTTCACCTTGTTATAATTGGACACAAACTTTAAACTATTCAGTTACTGTCCCTTTTCTCATTTTTATTAAGATTAAAAGTAGAAGTTAGAGTTAAGATTGGGAGTAATTATTTATCCTTAAAATAAAATGCTAATATATTTATTTTTCATCTTTTTAAAAAAACTGTATAAGGCTTAGAGTAAAACTTATTTACTTTTTAAAGTTAAAATTAGAGTAAGAAAAAAATGTAAAAAAGAAAGGAAAATTTATTTTACATCCTTAGTTTCATAAGATGAAAAGTGAGTGTTCACTTTACTATAACAATTAGATTGTAGGTTGAACCCCGACATTAAAACCTAAAAAAAAAAAAAAAGTTAATAATTTTCAAAACTAATAAATTTCCATTAAATACAAAGGTATCAACTGAAAGTACCAATTATTTACTTTTTTGATAAAATTGTGGACTTAACCAAATTAAATCTTGACCAATATAAAAAGATATATCTTAACCAACCAAGCAGGGAGGTTTTGATTTTTAAGAAACAACCTGGTTTTCTAACGACAACCTTCAACAAGCTGCTATCCCCACACTCAAAGGAACTCCCTACAAACTACTTTTGACTGTCAGAACAGAAACACGCCACAATGATGACTAAGGCTGGGCAAAGAGAACAACGTAAAAAAAAAAAAAAGATATATATATATATATATATAAAAACAAACATAAAATACTTACATTCTCGACCTTTTTGCCAGACTTCTGTAAGCAATTATCCATTAGTTTGTCATTTTTCGCTCTCACAAAAATCATTGGTGCGAGACATTCACACAATATCAATGCAGGCAATCATAAATCCTCTTACAATCAAACTCATATACACAAAACAATATAAAATAAAAAAAGACTTAGATAATTTTCAAAAAGAAAAGTCTTAAGAGAAAAATGTAATTTTTTTTTTTTTTTACCGGAATTGGACATATATGTATATATCTATATACAAGAACAACTTTGAAAAAAAAACAAAAAAAAAACAAAAAAAACTTCATTTAAAAAAAGAAAAATCTGGTTTTAGCAAAATATTTTTTGGGGTCATTATTTGACTTACAAGACAGGTGCTTACCTCTGAAAACTAAAAGACATTGTTGGTTTTCAAATCTATTAGGGATTAAACCCTTAAAATAATCATTATAACATTTGTAGAAGTAGCAGTAATGATAATAGTGGTAGAAGTAGAAATAAAATGGTTTTTAAAACACTTTTGCATACAACCCAATCAACTTTCACAATTACCAAAAAAAAAATACAGGCATAGGGAAACAGTTGTCCTTCCCTTGTCAAAAGATTAAATAAAATTTCCCACCTCAACTACAAAATCTCAAAAAAATCATTGAAAGGTGAATTAAGTTTTTAATTACTTCTAAGTTGTATATATTAATTTGGTCTAAGTTTTTAGCTAAAAGTACAAGTATTAGATTTAGTTGGAAACATACTAAAATTAGATTGAATGTAGCCTTATTTTAAATGAAAAATTATAATCTTTTGATCACCTTCAATATATTGACAGAAAAAGCCAATAAAATACAAGGAATTTAAAGACAAATTTCAAAATGGTTCCTCTGTCTGATAACAGCTGTTACACATAGGACATAGAATTCATATTCAAATGTAACAACTATTGCGAGACGGAGGTTGTACATTTGTTCTTCAAATCCTACAAAATGGTCTTTATACTTATAAGGAAACACCTGTTAAGTACGTTAAATAGTAACTCATCACCTTTAAATTATAGATATTAATCAATAATACAAGAAGTATTTTTATAAAGTAAATTATTGGAAGAAGCACACACACACATGCACACACACACACACACAAAATAGAAAATCAATTTTTTTTCTTGGTGGATAATAGAAAATATTGAAAAAACTTTTTTCATAAAAAAAATAGAATTTCTAAAAACAGAAACAAATTTCTGGTATTTAAAGTTTTTATTTTAATGAACAGTTGAATTATCAACATCATTATCATATTATAAGTCAATTTTTGTATGTATTTTACAATAAATAAGTGTGGAGCCAGCATATATGTTCACCTAATTTATATTTTCTCAAGGGAGATAATTAATAAATGATAATTTATAGTGTTTCCTCTTATTTGTTTGCAATTATAATATAAATTCTATAAATAAGCTGTAACCAGACATAAAGTTTATTGGTTGCTAATGACAGCCTTTAAAATAATAATGATAATGGTAATTATCATAAAAATGCTTTTTCCAGATGAGTTGGCATTAGGATGGCTTCTATTCTTTAATATATTAAACATCTAATATATTAAATATTTGATAAAACATTTTTATTTTATAAGATTGTATAGTGAAAGAAAAAAAAAATCAAGATTCAATCAGAAAATATATCTACTTAATCAAACTCTTCCATTAACAGAAAAAAAATTCTCCTTCATTGATTGTTAATCTTTTTTTAATTCCACAAAAACAATATTTGAAAATATTCTAATAATTTAGTTTGGAAAAATCTTTTGAAATAAAAAATTTTTACAAAAGAAATTGGAAAAATAAAATGAAAAAAACCCAAACAGTTTTGATAAATCTTTCTAGGTATAAATATAAAAATGTTTAATATTCAAAGAAACCAATTTTGATTAAATCAATCTTTACAAATATAAATTTTTGGAAAAAATAGAATTTAAAAAATACTAATTGAAACAAATTAAGTTAAATTAAATCTTTGCAAATATAAAACTTGAAATATACTTATTATAAGATATTTAGCTTAAATTTGAAAAATATAAAATTTTAAATATACTGATAAAAAAAATACTTTAAATAAATCTTTAAAAGTATAAGATATCTCAAATTGATTAGCACATTTAATATTTAAATATGAATAAAACTGTTTCTTCTCAGATAAAAAAGCAAAAATAAATGTCAATCATTTCTAACTATATAAAAGTTTAAGTAACAAACATTAATTTATGCGGTTAATACAGAAATAAAAGATTATTAGCTGTATAACAACAGATACAATGATTGTTTTATGGTTCATCTCGTAAATTTTACATGAAATATTACAACCTCTGCCCCATAATGGTTGTTGTATTTAGAGCATATATATATATATAAAAGTAAAGTTGGCGACCATAGTCGAGGGTAACCCGAAGGTTCCCTTTTCGATAGCTACTACACCAAGGTGTAGGGGAGGGCGCTACTCCTTCCCTGGATTGCTCTACTTTACCCTTGATCCGTACCTTATAATGCTGAGTGTTAAGCAAGGAGGCATCAAGTACCATTTTTTGAGTCTTTGGTATGACTCGACCTGGGATTGAACCCAAGTCTCCCGGGCCATTGGCGAACACTCTAACCGCTAGGCCAATGTCCGGTCTTATATATATATATATATATATATATATATATATATATATATATATATAAATAAAAATGAGGATCATTAAATAAGTTTCCAGACTTTTTTGTATGGGCACTTTTATTGATAGTACACACATGAAACTCTAGTCCCCTTTGAAGGAATCTCCTCTGGCTGCAATGCACTTGTTGTACCGTTCCAACAACTTCTGGAAGGCCCCACTGAAGTCCTCTTGTGTGAGTGTGTCAATGACCTTCATCACAGCTTCTTTCATTTCCTCAATTGTCTCATAATGACAGCCTCTGAGCTAAGGGAATAACCAAAAGTCACAGGGAGCAAGGTCTTGACTATAGGGACAGTGACGAACTGTCTTGATGCCCATCTTGGTCAAATAGTCTGTGACAACAATGGAGTTGTGGACTGGTGCGTTATCCTGGTGGAAATGCCACTGACCCGATTTGAAGAGTGCCGGCCTCTTCTGACAGAATCTCTTCCTGAACTCCCTTAAAACATCAACATAGTAACCCTAACTCTAACCCTTTAGCCAGTCAACTCTGGTGTTCTGACTTCCTTACTCCTTCCACACCTCTCAGCATCCCTCAGAGACTCCCTGCCTTCCTTGAATCTCTTATGCCACTCAAAAACTGATGCTCAATTTATGCAAGATGGTCAAAAAGCAATCTGAAGCATTCCATACGTTTCTGTGGCATTTTTTCCAAGTTTAAAACAGAATTTTATACCATTTAGTTCTTCTAAAGTGTCCTCATGTCCAATTGGTCAGTCATCTCATAAGATGTATAGCAATAACATAGTGAATTTTCAAGAGTCTATGACAATTTTAAATGCCTGTACAAAAAAAGTCTGGAAACTTATTAAATGCACAATGTGTGTATATATATATATATATATATATATATATATATATATATATATATATATGATTTTTAAACAAATAGTCATTTGTTTGTTGACAGTTAAATAGTTTCAAATATTATTATTCATAGTTTGTACACAGTTAAATGGTTTCAAGAATAATAAATGACTAAACTGCTCTATTTGACCCATAGATGGGGCCCTAACAGATACTACCACTCTAAGTCAGAGCGGACTTAAGAGAAATGGCAATGAAGGGGTACTCAATATTTCCGAAAGCCTCACCATCCGATGGCTTAGTGTCATATCCAAGACTTTCAAATTTAAAACTAGAGAATATATTTTTATTCTAAGGAATTCTGGTTGTATCTTTTATGCTCTAATTATGAATAAAAACTTATATAGACACACAATTTATTTATTTGTGCTTAACACAGGATGAGTAATGAGAAAAAAGTGACTATTATGTTAACTGAAGAAGGCAAGTGTTGTGTTACAATAATAACAAAAAACAAATAATTACAAAACTTTTACAGTAAATATAAGTAAATATATTATTTAGTTTCTTTCCCTAAAAAATATCTCAGAAATTCAAATATACTCAATTTTTTTCATGGGTTATATACCATATTTTTGAGGGGTTTCATGGATAATATACCCATGATTTTTTTCATGGGTAAAAATAAGTTAGATACATTTTCCATACACACAACAGCAATCATATAGTTACATCAATCCTGTATTATTTGTTACAGCGGCATATAAATTTCATGGTACAATTCCAGTCAATTGGACTCATAATTGATTGATTCAAGAAGCAAATTTTGACATCATGTTACATCACAGTATCTTAATATTGAAAGATTTTAAACAAAAGTTTATACTTTCATGTTTATACTTAAATGTTTTCAATGACCCTTCTTTAAATTTTGGTTTAAAACATTATCTTTTCATTTTAAAATTGTTATTTTTATCTTAAACAAGCTCATATTTAATATGTAAGAAAATTCACTTATAACCCATCAGATAGCTTAAAATCCAAGTAAGGAAATCTGTAACCAATCAGATGGCTTAATATCCAACTGGAGAAATTTGTAACCAATCAAATCGCTGGTTAAACATCCCACTACAGAAATTATAACCAATCAGATGGCTTAATATCCAACTGGGGAAATTTGTAACCAATCAAATCACTGGCTAAACATCCCACTACAGAAATTATAACCAATCAGATGGCTTAATATCTAACTAGGGAAATTATAACTAATCAGGAGATTAAAATCTAACCAGAAAAAAAAAAAAAAACAGCTAAAAATTTAAGCACTGTTAAGACAATTAGATCTCTCCACTGAATTTTTGATATTGTTAACCTAATATTTCAGCCAAACTATACGTCAGCCATCTTCAGATGTATAATCATTTTCTTGGAAAATTTGTAATATACTGACTTGGCTGGTGACATGGATGAACTCAGCAGATTCAATGCAGTTGCAAGATAACATAAACAAAGTGGTTTCACAGGAAAGAGAAAATAAAGGAGGATGGCGAAGAATGTAATTTATTACCTGTGAATAGAATGACAGATATTTCCATTCGCAGATAAGACCAACAAATTACCGGGAAAAAAAACCCCAGAAGTATGTAAGTCTTGATAACCAGCCATAAACAGAAAATACACGGGACTTGAAAGTCAATATAAGGTCTGTAATTTTGGACTGAAGGCAGAGATCCACTAGTCGCTCAAGTGAAGGGGAGAGATCCAATGGTTGCTCAAACGAAGGGAGAGACCCACTGGTCGCTCAAGCGGACCTGTCAGCTCCCCGTGTGTGTTCTCGGGCCATCGCACTACTTCACAAAACGTCTCACCGCCACAGAAGAAAGATATGTGCGAACTCTCTCTGACTGTATTCCTACTTCACACAAACATCGCTGTTGAAGAATAGAAATATAAATTGTATTTTTATATATCCACAAGTTTTTTGTTGTTTGTCCAGCAATATGATATGTGACAAATTGATTGAACAAAATGTGTTGATGACATAAAAATTACAAATAAGACATTGTCCAAAGAATATGTATATTATTTCAGTGAATCTTCTACAACGTTTTGAGAATAATATTTAGCAAAATTTAAGATAGCAATCTTTAGATGATAGGTTAAATTTAGATATATAAAAATGTATATAGCTTTCACCCTTGTCAGAAATGTGCAGACTGAAAAATATATCCTGGCCTGGTGGTGTAATGGTTAAAGCGATGAACTGCGGAATCGTAGTACGCGAGTTCGTACTCCAGTCGCGCTATTACGTTTACTTTCGGGCAAATACCCTTGGGAAAGGTATGGACCCCCTTATTCTCCCTCCAGCTATGGGTAAATAGTAGGACGGACTAGGTTCTTCAGCCTTGGTGAGGCAACTAGTCTAGGAGAAGGAAAACTCTGAATTCAAACCTGTTAAACTCCGCTTAAAAATCGACCTTGTGTCATATCCTGCCCGAGCGGAGGGGTTGGTAAATAGTACCTTTTGCAGACTAAAACATTAAAAATATGATATTTCAAATTATAAATAATGAGAAACACACACACACACACACGCATATATATATATATATAATTTTTTTTTTGTAGTAGGTCCAAAGAGAGAATAAAAATATTTTTAAATGAGTAGGTCCATGAAGAGATTTGTATTTTTTAGGATTTATTTATTTATTTATTTTGTTTAAATAAATCCTAAAAAATACAAATCTATTCATTCTAATATATATATATATATATCGGGCAATAAGGAAAAAGTGAAAAACCAATTTAACTCTTTTAAAATAAAATATTTTAGAGCAAAGTAAAAGGTTCAGCTGTATATAAACTCAACTGGCCAATTACAAATCCACTTTGATCAAATCTTTTATTAAGAATAGAGGGTGGAGAGTCCCCATAGTATAATGGTTAAAGTGATGGACTGCAGCCTCTAAGTAAATAAATTCAAACTCCAGGTACACTGTTACATTCACTTTCAGACTAACGCCCCTTTGGGAAAGGTATGAGCTCCCTTATCTCCACTTCTATAGATTCAATAGTATCACTGCTGTTCTTCTACAAGGCTTTGGCATTAAATAAACCACATAAGGTTGATATGCTATTAAACAAAGAAACCAGAAATCAATCTTTATCTCCCCAGCTATGGTTTACATAGTATCATTACTATTCTTCTATAAGGATGGCTTTGGCATAGAATAACCCATGAAGATTGATATGCCATTAAACAAAGAAGCCAAACTAAACCACAAAATAGAGAAATGGGAAGCCCTGACAAGCAGTGGAGGCTAGACTTCAAAGAGAGCATAAACATGAAAGCTTGTTGATGCCACTGAAGACTTTGGCTTGAACAAAGAGAATTTGGCGAGCAAAATGAAGTGGGGTGAACAATTAAACATCAAGATAAACCTGAGAGTCAAATCCAAGAAACAGAAACAATAAGAATTTGTCTTAACATTTTCACTTCCACTGGGATACTGGTGTCCCAGACAAATTTCATTTTCATTTTAATCCTTAAAACATTGTACTTAAACTTGGCTGTGAAAGGGTTAAGAACATATAAATAAGCACACTTCCATTTAAACATACATAAAAATTCACAGAGATTGTTTTTTTATTGCTGTAAATATTTTATAAAATAAATCTCTTAAATTTACAACATTTTCTATTTTTGACACATTCATAGGTGAGGCTAACTTTCTTATCCTTTTCACAGTTTAGTATGTGACTTGTCGAAGGAAAAATCTTTGCTTGAGGGCAGGATCGACTCGAGTTAAATGAAAACCTACAAGGTTAGGAATAGGCCCACAAACAATATAAAGGTAGTTTAACTGGTTTGTTTTCTGTAATTTAATGGCAAATCAACCTTTGTGGGTTATTTTATGCCAAAGCCATCCTTGTAAAAGGATAGTAGTGGTACTATTTAAATCCATAGCTTGCAAGGATAAGGGAGTTCAAACCTTTCTCAAGGGGCATTAGTCCTAAAGTGAAGGCAATAGAGTGACTCAAATTTGATTTTGCTTACTATGATGTTTTAGTCCAGTATGTTAGCCATTATGCCATGGGGACTTCCCTTAGTTTAATTAAAAACAGTACAGCCAACAACTTTTCCACAGAGAGGTCACCATTGAATGAAAGTAAGTATACAAGGGATCAGTAGATAAGAGATTAAAATAAAAACATAAAAAATTTGGACCAATAAATGGGACTCTAACAGGTACAGCCACTCCAGCCACCACACTCCTCTAACCTACAGTAATGGAGTTTCATCATCAAATACAGGTTAGTGTCATATCCAGGACATCTGTTGAATTGGGATGGGGGTCTTACTTCTCTGCAGACAATGCAATCAGTATATTCTAAGCCCAACTTACAGGGCTAACTGAATGGGAAGGAACTAAAAGAGGGTTGTACTTATCTACACTCAAAATGATAGAAAATACAGCACTTTCTTAATACTTATGATGTAATAGGGTTATGGGTAAGATATTATTAAAATATATCCTTTAACACCCTCACCGAAAAAGTTGCTGTGTGAAGATAATTTTTTTTATAATTATTATTGTAAAGATGATAAATACACTGATTTTGTTTATATGTAAGTTTTTACCAAGTTGAAAAATATTCATGGATATCAAATGTTGGAGCAAAAGGTCATTTAATCTGGATTGATAGCTCATTTCTACGCTTCCTGCACCAGGTCTTCCTACTAAATGTGATGATGGGTGGTCATCCAATGGGCTGTATTTGCTTACATTAAAAAGAGTAGTGAGCACAACACTATATTAATGGGTGAAATGCTTACAGTGTAACAGCAAAATATATTATGAATATATCTGTTACCTTTCAGCCAAAAAAGCATTCATTTTATCTACATATATATACACTAGTTTATAATTATAATTTATGTATATCTCACTTTTCTGTCAACAGAATATTCTATTACAAAACCAAAAAAAAATAATGCAACATTGCTTCTATAATTCATTGGTTTTATGACATGTAAAACCTTGTTGCTTAACTTAATTCCCGAGTCAATCTTTTTTCCTCACAATTACATGGTTTCAAGTATTGTAAGCAATTTTATGATTTCAAGTATTGCAAGCAATCTTATGGTTTCAAGTATTACAAGCAATTTTATGGTTTCAAGTATTACAAGCAATTTTATGATTTCAAGTATTGCAAGCAATTTTATGGTTTCAAGTATTACAAGCAATTTTATGGTTTCAAGTATTACAAGCAATTTTATGGTTTCAAGTATTACAAGCAATTTTATGGTTTCCAATAACCAATGATAATCATTTGTAAACAATCATAACTTCAAATAATTTAACCCCATTTTTATATCGTTTTCAGGTAATTTCCTATTTAATAATAATTCACTTACAATTATATATCTTCTGTTAACTATTCTTATGCTAATAATTTACAAGTTTTATATTCAGTTCACAATGAAATTTAACAGTTAAAACCTTCATACTTTGTTGCTATAGGAATGTTTTAAGAGTAAATGTTTAAATAAAGTTGACAATCATTTTAAATGAGTAATCAATTCATACTTAATTAAAATATCAGTTGTTTTAAGAGCCAATATTGTTCAAAGTCATTTTAAATATCATTTCAAACAGATCTATTTGACCCCTAAATGGTCCCCTAACAGGTTAATTAGGAAAGGCATATTTGACATCTCAAAGCAAGTATTACCGTAACAACAAAACCATTGGGATTAAAGAATTCCTACAGTAAATATACATAAATATATTGGAATATTTACATTTTCTTTAAAAAAAAAAAAAAAATCAAAATCATCTTACAGAAATGCATGTATCCATGTGAATTTTTTCACAGGTAAATAAATAAATAATATCTGTCATAAATTTTTATCTTTAACCATAATATAAAAAGTAGATTCTACACAAATGAACAAAACAATTGGAAGATTTTACAAGCATGTCTGGAACTGAAATCACATCAGGAGGGACACCAGTTGTATTCTTTGGTATAAGCCATAAACAACTTCCTGTTTAAAATAAATAGCCATCAATGTTGCATTCTGGGAAAAATGAATCCTCTAATTATAATTAAAAAAAAAAAACTATCCCATGTGAGCCATTTAATGTGACATCTTCTGCAAGGAAAGAACATCTTTCCAATGTTGGATTTACCTATTTGGAACTTTACCCTTTCTGGATATATTACAAACTGGATTTTATAATCTTTATTGGCTTGAAACTTGATACCAATCATTTGTGTGTTAATGGAACTAAAAACCTTTTCCGAATTTTATTTTCTGTATTACTTTTTAATAAGTCACATTTTTCAACAAAACCAAAGTGAAAGCCTACAAAGCATTAGTCCTTTCCACCCTCCTGTATAATGTAGAAACATGAGTGACCTATTGCTGTCATTGCTTCCATGCTATACTCAGCATCAACTGAAATGACTTATAACAAATATTAAAGGGATTGAAAGCAACACATACCCCTAATAGCAAACAATCACTAGGGTCACCTAACTCTTCAAAAACAGTGACAGAATCAAAGAGGAGGAAATGTCTCAGACTTTCTCTTGTGACTCCTGAAGTGAGTTCTGCCTGTCTTGTATGGGTTTGATTTTTTGCAGGCATGACCATACCGATTGAAGGACATCTTCATGGATCTTTGTTCATAAAGCTGAAAGCCATTAACCACAAGCAATAAACATTATTAATGTTGATTCTGGTCGAGACTCTGAAGAAAGAAACATTGAGTGAAAAAAAAAAATGATAATTCAACAAATAATATTAATTAGACTAATTCAATTAATATTTTTGAATACCAACAGAAGTTCTCAGGTAATAGAAACAGTGGCACCATGATTGCTAACAAGAGATACCAGGCAATTGTTGAGAAAGAAATATGAATATGACATAAATACACAAACAAAATAGTTCTAAAGATAAATAAAATCCCGATAAGGTTTTGCGAGTCACTTTCAACACAATATTTCTTGTACTTCTCATTTTTGTAAATATATTAAAGCGTGCTGAGAAAAGGAATACTAAGAATGGTATCTTTAAGGAATGTATCAGTGAATTTACTTTGGTATAGGCATTTTATTTGTATAAATAAAAGTGCTCGCAAGAACATATTAGCTGTGGTGAGGAATATCCATGAGTCCAACCTACATTTAAAATCAGTTTACAGTTGGTAGTTTGTGGATAAAGAAATTTTTAAGGCTTGCCCTGTAACTGTATGTGTATATAGTGACCTCTTTTTTATATTGGAAATATGAAAAAACAACAACCATGCCACATCTGGTGTTCTTTGCAAAAAGAATGTGAATTTATTTGAAGTACAAACGTTGTTCATATGGTATCCTTTGCAAAGTAATTATCTCAGAGACGACAATGAATTTATTTAAAATATTTCTATTAACAGTATTTGTAGTGTGAGTTTTGGCTATATCTAATTAGTCAATACTAGTAGATGTAACTGACAATGATTGGGAAAAAAACAAATGGTTTTCATGAAATAATTTTCATATATAGTTCAGTGATATTTTAATGATACAAAAATATAAACATGATTTAAATACACAGCAGAAAGTTCTAAGCATAAAGAACAATTCTTATTCATTTCTGATGGCCTCATTCTATGCAATATTTCTTGTTCTTCCCTTTTCCAAGAGGACGGACCATAAGAACAATTCTTATTCATTTCTGATGGCCTCATTCTATGCAATATTTCTTGTTCTTCCCTTTTCCAAGAGGACGGACCATAAGAACAATTCTTATTCATTTCTGATGGCCTCATTCTATGCAATATTTCTTGTTCTTCCCTTTTCCAAGAGGATGGACCATAAGAACAATTGCTATTTTTATTTAGTTTAATATTCAGAAAACATTAAACATAAAATGAAAAATTCAAAGCAAAATTAAACTTTTGATACTTTTAAGTACAATGAAATTGCAAAATTACTAAGATATAATTACTATTTTTAATGGCACAGGCACCAGGCATTCCTTAGGGAAATAGTTCTCACGTATAGTCTAGTAAGATTCTAAACATACAGAAATAGGAACATGATATAAATAACCAACATGAGTTTTAAATAAAGAAGACTTCTTATTAGTTTCTAAGAAACTCTGTCTAGATAATATTTTTTATTCTTCCATCTTTTGGCCATGCAAAATATGAAAACGACTTCATCCATACCACTATTCATGAAGTCAATATACATTTTTCTACTTCATATCAAAACCTCTATCTCACTCTATTTACCTAGAATTTGTCCCCTGATGACCTCCAGTAACTTCAAATGATCTCAGAGGTTAATTTAGCAGAGTCTATTTTAGATGTGCCGCGGGTGTCAGGGAGGGGTAGCACCACTGTAGAAGGAACACATCTACTTTTTAGTTCATCTGTCTTAGTCCCAACCTGATATAAAGCTCTCACCTGCACCACCAAGAAGCAGTTAACATCGAAAAATTTACCCTGGTAAATCATTACAATTGCTGGATTAAACTCCATGATGGAAGCTGACTAGTCTAAAACCCAAAGTAAGTTGGGACCTTGTCTACCCAGCCAGTGAAGTTGAGTCTTGCTGGACTGTACAGAGGAGGCTGCTTCATTAGCTCAACGGGTAGAAGGGTAATCTCAGCAAAGCACCTGTAGAGCACAAACAGGGCACAGTGAGACACTTAGGACACTGCTGGCAATCCACTGCATCCTGACCCATCTACAGTCATCTTGCTGCTGGATCTGGATAGGCAGGGATGAAAGAGTCAGGTTGATGACTGTACAACTCTTCCTCACTTTAACCCATGTCAAGCACAAGTCATGACTTCAACTAAGTCCTGTGATGATATGTAAGTGGTGAAGCAGCAGGGTTAGATAGCTATGGTCATGAGCCTGCACAAAATGAGCTTAGAGCATAGGGTCATTCTTCACGGGAATAAAGCAGCAGCAGAGTTCAGTAACCCACTATCTAAACACCCCTTTTTAGGATTTATTCTGTTCACCTTCATAGAGGAAGGGGTTAAAGGAGGTGTCCATAATATAGCCTTCTTCACTTTGCATCATCCTAAGCCAGCAGACTGCAATTGATGGGGATTCCCACTCAGTTAGTGATCTGTAGCAATAAAGAAAGTAAAGGTGCTCAAACCTCAAGATATGGAACATGTGATCCAAGCTGGATAATACCAAAGTAGAATATACTAGTTACACTAGGCAATGGCATATCTCACAAACCATTATACAACACAAGGCACCAAAAATATACAACTGGAATAGGATTAAAAAAAAAAAAAATGAAAATTTTAGTCAAGTTCAAATCATCTAAACTTTCTGGTTTTCATAGAGATTGTTCCGGTGATGTTCCAGCTCTTAAAACTTTTTTTTCATGCCTTCATCTCATTGTCTGATATTTTCTTATGCCTTCATATAAAATGAAGACCTTTCAAGATCACCTTATAAAAAATTGGTATTTCCAGACTTACATTGACAGTGTCATCTTTGAAATGCAGAGAATAAAAATTTGGGTCGTTAATTTTTTCTCATTCCAGCTCTGATAATGATTCAGTTGAAACATTAAAGAAAACCAAGAAACTTAAATGGTCAAGAGGGCATTGACTCAACTGAGTTGAGGGGTCACGTAGAATCATTTAAAGCAGACACAAGTGTAGCAATGATCTGTGACACTATGAAGGGGGTGCGCCAAGCAGACGATCTTTTTGTTTGTTTTGGCGCGAAACCAAACAAAGGCCTGAGCTGGAGATCTCAACGCGACCGGAAATGGGCAAGGGAACACGTCAGAGGAGTTAGAAGAAGGATCCCACAGAGAAGGAGTTGGCGAAGTGAGAGGCGGAAGGGCAATCCGGGGTCAACACCGGACAGCAGAAGAGACCAGTCAGCATGAGATAGGGTCCAGGAGCAGAGAGGGAAGACCAGTCAATCAAGGAAAATTACGCATAAAGATTATAAATCTCAATAACAAAGTTGTCAGCTAGAAAGTTTTAAAATAATTTAAGAACACAAATAGTGACATAACAAGCAGAGAGGTGATTTTTATTTCTAAATGACACCTCATTACTAATGAAGAAACATAAATAAGCAAAAACAAAATACCTTCAAAATACATGTATAAATATATATATACAAGGATCATTAAATAAATTTCCAGACTTTTTTTCGTATGGGTACATTTATTGATAGTACACACATGAAACTCTAGTCTCCTTCGAAGTAATCTCCTCAGGCTGCAGTGCACTTGTTGTATTGTTCCAACAACTTCTGGAAGGCCCCACTGAAGTCCTCTTGAGTGAGCATGTCAATGACCTTCATCACAGCCTCTTTCATCTCCTCAATTGTCTCATAACAACTGCCTCTGAGCTTAGGAAATAACCAAAAGTCACAGGGAGCAAGGTCTGGACTATAGGGACGGTGACGAAATGTCTTGATGCCCATCTTGGTCAAATAG